>VZRE01005703.1:147665-183361 GCA_013396775.1 Cephalopterus ornatus | reverse complement strand
CCCACGCGCGGGCAAAGGGGAAGGCTGCAAAACTCCTGGTTGCCACCAGCCCCGGTGCAGGGGCCAAGGGTCACACAACCATCAAAGTCATTGCCCCCAGTGTGTTCCCAGACGTATATCCAGCCTTGCCTGCCTTCCCTGATCTGCCATGCAACACCCTGACCCACAGCCACGTGCCCTGACCCACGGAATGCCGCAAGGGATAGTCGAGGCCAAGGTCCAGGTCCAGCCAGGCACTTAAGTGTGGCTCTGCTGTACACACCTCACCAACACTATCTCCGCAGCCGAGGCTCTGGACCTTGGAATGAGTTGTTCAGTTGGCAGCTAGTTAGGCGACCTGCTTCTCTCAGGCCCCCTCCCTTCCACAGGTTGAAACATGGATTTGTGTCTGGTCTACCTTTTTAGGAAGGATTAAAGCACAAAAAAAGCATGGGATTTCATGTACGTTTTTAACAAACAGAGAAACTTGGGACTGGTCACAGGTATATTCCTGAGGGGCCTATCACTCAAGTAGTTTGGATAAAAATCTTCACACTGCAGGACAGCAGCTGCAGCTCAGTAGAGATCTGTACTATTAAGTTATTCTGTAACTGCCTTTTACAAAAATTCTTATATATCCATATAGCGGGCAGAGACAGCATGTTTTTAAAGAGTTGTTTGTTTTGGGGTTTTTTAACAGATTCTCATTTGGATCACTGTGTAACTGTGCTGAATTGCATGAGCTGAGGCACCGTCCCAGATTCCAGATTTTCTGAAACCAGAATTTTGTACTGTGTGTGCCAAGTAGTCTGGGTAACAGCACTATGAAGGAGGCATGGTTAAACAGAAAATTCACAAGCAGCAAAACTCATTTGGTTAAATTCTTCATTAAAAACTTCCATGCCACAATGCACAAAGTATCTTGCAGGAAAAAAACCCCACCAGCAATATAACCCCCTACTGGGCAGGGGGAAATCTAGAGAGATCTACAGTCATAAATTCTAATACTTAAAAACCTGTCACTTTTTCTGAATTAGAGCCTGGATAACTAAATATATTTTCACCCTTCCCTCTTACTTGGTTGGTGGCAGCTAAAACAGCCTGGGCACAGTTTAGCTACACGTTGTTCCAGATGTCCCCATCTGTACTGGTTATACCACCGATTGTGGCCGCAGATGCTCCACCCTACCCACCCCTTTATTTGCATGTGGATTTTGGCTCTCTTCCAGAGAAATCAACTTGCTGCTAAGGGAATTGCAACATTCTTCTTTAGGCAGCGGCAATGTCAGTGGCAAAACTGGCACCTCCTATACTTTCTTCTTTGGTGTGTGTATTTCTAAACACAGCATTGATTACTGAAGGCATTCTGAAATTTAAAAAAGTTTAGATTTGAAAAGTACCTTATGGCCAGTAGATAAACTGGTAACAACTGCAAGCTGATTATAACAGGTAAATCAAAACAGGTTGCTGGTTACATTAAAAAGATTTGAGTGCTCTGTTGTGCAGGGCCAAAGGGTTAATCTCAAAATTGATTATTTTAAGGCTTCCTTTTTATCCGTAGCAGAAATATAAAGGATTATTTAAATTAGTGTAATTAAACTCATATTTGCATAATGCTGAAAAGTTCAAGGAATTCCTGGATTAAGATTTATTCTCTGTTGCCAATCCTTGGCAGAGTGAAAATCCTGTTTTATTTCTGAGACACAGCCAAAATTTTTCCTCAAGGAGTGATGCATTCATACTCCTCTAGCTTAAAAGAAATAAAAAGTTTCTAAACTCACTGTCTCTGAAAAAGCCTCCAGGAACTAGAAGGTCATACTAACAATAAGACCAGACGTCATGTACTTTTCAAACTGTATGTATAGCATTTGAAGAACAATTCCAGATTTTGTGTGTATTCTTGTGTTGTTCAGACCTAATCAGAAAGTCCAATCTTTGTTCATATCAAGTCTGATAAATCTTAGGCAAATAATAACGGAGCCAAATGCTCTTTCTCAAACTGAAAGAACAATCTGTTTGTACACTGTAAACTGAGTATTTCCCAAAAGTACTTCACGGTCCTGATTCACTATTGTTTCGTTCCTGCTTTTCTGACACCTGTGTGATGTTACTGTTACATTTAAACCACCACGAAGTGCCAGCACACCAGATGGTGACTGGCAGTGAGCAAGACGACATATAATCAGCTTTTCCAGTCTTATACAGGGCCAAATCCTCTCTGAGTTGGGTTTTTCTTAAGAAATTCAGTGAAGCTGTAGCTAATTACATTAAAGCTAGCACAATTTGTAATCATATGTGTTATTTACCTATCTCAAAGTGAAGAAGAATCTTCTCTTTCTAATGTCAAACTACTGAAATAAATCTATTTGAAAATAGCGATCATATAAAATTCTGTCATTTGGCAGGTAAAAGAGACACACCCGTCCCTTATACTAACATTTGCACTTTTTTTTTCCTCTCAGCCCTTAGTTGGATTAACTGTTTAAATAGTTAGGATTAAATAGTTAAATAGGATTAAAAAATTATATCCTGTAACTAAATACCCTTGAATGAAATATCATGTAGCAATGGATATTTTAGGGGAAGCACCTAGGTAGATATGACTTAAACCTTTTTGCACGTATTATCTCTAAGTAATTCTCTTCACTGCAGTGACTGAATTCTCAGCTGTTCATTTGTTCATTTTTAGCTTGGCGAGGTAGACTTAAACACTCACAGCCACTACACCTTAACTTCCAGAGACTCACAGTCAAATAAATTCCAGTTTAACAACATGCTAAGATAGAGACTCCATTTTCAATATTGCCAGCTCAGGAATCTTGCAGTTCTCCTCCATTCTGTGCTCTTGTAAATATTAAAAAAGAATTCTGGTATTAGAGCTCTAGAAAGACAGTCAAAGTGTTCTGAGAAGACTGGAAACCACAGCAGCTAAATAAAAAACATACTGTTTGGCTTAAAATTCTTAATGTAAAAATCTCATCAATCTGCAGATCTTGACTAATTTTTGAAAGCTTGGGTACATAGAGTAACACTGGAAATATGTCCTTATGTATCATAGTAAAAAAGTTTCTGAAGTTAGAGAACTGGAAAGAATCTTTACTGTAAGGCACAAAATACCTACTGGAACTGTACAATTTTCAAAGGAAGAAGTGGGATCTCAAGTTTTACCAAGTACTTTGACTCTGTAATTTTAATCATTTAATAGTGAATTACAAAAGCTAGGGGCATGATATGGACCTTGAAGTATGAGAGGTATAATAGCATTGCTATGGTAAATCAATCACAACTTGCTTCTCTTCTTAGGCTGCACTATCAGTACCATTTGTGTGCTGTTTACTATCCTGAGAAGCTTGGCTCCTGCAAAAGTTTAGCATTATGCAAGATTTTAACCACCAAGAGGTATTACTTGTTCTACAACCTACACCAGCCAGATCGTTAGCTCTCTCTGTGAAACCGTAAAATACACTGTTTCTGATAAGAAATGTGATCCGTTTGCTCCTTAGGACTAATTGATATTTAAACAACTACCTTTAAAAACAAAAGCTCACAATAAAATACAATAAAATAACTATATTAAAATCTTCACTGTTTACATTTTCAATCATATAGATATTTAAGGATCTTCAACCACAAGGGTAAGAATTGTCTTTAATGGAGATATGCAAGTGAATTAGCTTCACTTCATAGCTGCTTATTAGAAAATTAAGCTTAATAAAATTCCACTAACATTTTAGAAATATTACCCGTAACCACCTTGTTAGTGTAGGGTCAAGATTATTTAGATCCTATTGCTACTATCAAAGCCTAAAGTTGTTTTGAATCTGAAGTTTCAGCCTAGGGCCATTTCTAATTTTCAGTTGGTAAACTGGCTTCTAACTTAGAAATTCACTAACTGTTGGGCTACAGCTTTGGGTGGTATGAAGTGAGATAGTGCCTGGAAAGCTGAGCCAGCCTATAGCAGACTGTGACTCAGAGTATGCCAGATATGTGTGCAGAGAGATAGAAAGTAATAAACTGCCTTAAAAAGAGAGCAGTATTCACCGTGAAGATGAATACTGCTCACATTAATCAAATAATTTTCACCAAAAAGTCATCTTCTGGAAAAAATACATGTCTTCTGCAATTTGGGGAGGAAAAAAGAAAGACTTTTTTTTTTTTTTAATCAAAAATACACTATATATTCTTATCAGTTAAACTTCATTTTGTAAGAAAATGGAAGTTTAGCAACTTGGAGTTCTTTTTCAAGGCAGCCTTATTCTGAACTGTACCATTTACAATTACAGAACAGAATATTTAGATTTACAAATTCTAAGTCAAACATTTCAGCTATTCTCCCCAAGTCTTGCAAACACACTTTTGAATTTAGATTTTCCATTGTTCTAAAATTAGTTCAAACCCAATCTTAAAGTCTCAAAAACATTGAGGAAACAATACATGTTTTGTAGGAACATGCCCAATAGTGACCTCTTACCTGGCGATGACCTTTAAATGCACCAGAGGATCCCAGGGCATGATCAGTACATGACTGAAAGCTATAAGCTCAGATTCTGTTGACATACCTGCACTGAATTGTATGTATCCAAAGAACAAGGGTTACCACAGAATAAAGGAGAAGCAGTCATTTGTCAATATTAGTACGATTAGATAAGTGAAGTAGTCAGCGGGACGTCTGAGACACAACATGCTGGCGTTGTATTTTACAGGCTGGATCCTGCAGGGATCAAGATGAGCCCTGTGAGACAGCAACGCTAAACCAGCTGCAGGAGTCCTTTAGGTTTTTCCCTCATAATCTGGTAGGATGAAAGAGTAAGTAGAGTTTCTGGGGAGGGACCAGAACAGCCTCACCAGCTCCCATTACAGGATCCGTGAAGAAAACAATTATTCTGGACACTTTTCTAGGTAAGTGGCCTTCAATACATCACTCCCTCCCTTTGTTTCTTGGAAATACAGTTGCTAAACATGCTTGAATAAGCAAATTCTTACTGAAAACATGAACACTCAGTCATGTCAGTACGCTTAGCACATCTACAAAATAGGTGCTGTATTGGTCCCTGGAACTGGCAACTATAATTGAACCCAGCTTAATTTTTCAATAAACACTAACCTGAGAGGGGACAAAAGGTGCTACAAGGTAGAAGATATCTTACTTCTGAGAAAAAACGCAGTTGCAGCTAACACTTTCTTATTTGGGGATGCAGTGGTTAGCACACAGCATCAGGCCCTTCAGCCACTTCTCTTCTACACACTTTACACTGACATTTTAAAAGTTCCAGTTAACAGACAGCACTCCAAGCCTGCATGAGTTCTCAAGTGCCGTCACCATGCCAAGTTTAAATTCAGGATGTACTTAAAACTGTGGTGCTTTAATCTATTAAAATAATAGCTCCCAAATGACAAAGTATTTAAATTTGAGGCACAGTTCTCAGTCAAATATTAGTTCAGTCATTTGGGAGATATTACTTGAACACAATCAAAACATTCAGGTACATCAGACAGGACTTTATAAAATCAAATAGAAAAGGGTATGAACCCCTACATATAGGTATAATGGTTAGGTGTGAGGTCACCTACAGACAACCTTTTCAGCTTCTGGATTTCATACACACCAAGGTGAAGGTTCTAATACCATACACAGAAGGAGCACACTAGATCAACCAAAGGCGGCTCCTGGTTCATCTAAGGTTATTCAAATCTGAAGCATTGCATGTATGAATTATTATGGAGTCAACTAACACAACAGTGGAGTCCATTTCCATGCTTGTTTCACAAAATATGAGTATGCATAAACACAAATAAGAGAGGGTTTAGAATATTCTACCACTAAGTAACTTACAGGAAAATCTTTAACATATACAGCCAGAGGTACAAGGACACCCACAGGCCATGCACAACACTGGAAACATAGTGTCTGAAGCATCTAGTAAAGAAAGAAGAAAAGAAGATTATATTCAGTGTTTTCATAATTAGAATTTACACATTTTCTAGAAGTTGCCTTAGGAATCTGAAAGCTATTATTATCTTATGTACTTCAAGAATTTTCAGCATGCTTGTTCCTAAAAGTAAAATGTACACAATTCAGTGAAACAGAGAGCTATTATTGTTTTGATGTTCTGTACAATTTCACAAAGGACGTGGATGCATACGACTTAAGGGATTTAACTGAGATGAAATTTATGTGCTAAAAATCAGTGGAGTAAAATGAGCCCTATCAAAAGGGTAATGCTGACACCAGGTCTTCCTTCAGCAATTAGGGCTGAAGCACTGAACAAATATCTGTTCAGTTACATGTGTAAATCACTAAACAGATTTAACTTACGTAACAGTGTCTTTTAGAGCTCACTAGAATTCACCCTCACCCCTCTGTGAGGGTTCCTCACATGCAGAAGGAAGCAATACTTCTTGTAGCAAGAAGCTGTTCATCAACATTCATTCACTGTTGTTTTCTTTCTGTCCTCAGCAGATTTTCTAGTCAAGCAGAATATTTCATCATCGACCCTTTCCACAGTGCTCTGTTTGCCAAGATATATCACACTGCTGAGCAAAGTACAAAAATACATACAAAATTCACATATTCCCTTGGCATTCTCATTTATCAGCTGTGTATATGCACAGTGGCATTTCAGTATTGTTTGACCTATTCGTCTACATCAGTAACAGCAGTATGAAGTAAAAGTTTGAACCTTCCCTCACTGGTACTCGAACTGACAAAATGTTAATGGAACAATTATTTCTGACAATTAGGTTTTTAATGTATATATAGCTGGACAATTTTCAGATTTGAGAGCTTGCCATTTATGTAAGAATTTCTAATGCCATTTGTAACTTCAGCATGGCACGCTTGTTTTAAGAGTTTTATTAGTGATGGAATTGGATGTTACTCTGTGTGTGTGTGTTTTCAGGTTTTTTGGGGAGTGGAGGGTTGTTGAGGAAAACCATTTGTAAGTGACAGCAGAGTTTTTTCATATTCAACTGTTTTTGCTTTAAAACCTTGTACTGTTGTTCAGAGCCTAACATGATTAAGACTTGCTTACTGAGGCAGGAGTACAACCAGCTCTGCTGAGTAGTCTTTATGCACAATGTGTGCAGAAGGCCAAGGTTGAAAAGCACTGATATTAAAGGAGTTGTGAGTTTACAGAACCAGAAAGGTTCTGTGATTAAAAAAATATGTTTTGAGGAAGAAAAAAAAAAAAACACAACAAAACCACCATTTTGGAAGGTGTGTGTTAAAATAACATCAGGACAGAATACTAAAAAAAACCTCCAAAGAATCACCACTTTTGTTTACCACAACTCAACATGGAAGTGATGACTCAAACCTCAAAAAGTAATAAAAAGTGAGGAAAAAACTGCAAACACAAAAAACACCAAAACCTTCCAAGTGTATTTACTATCGGTTGTGGGAAACCATGAAAAGTGTTAAAATGGCTAAAGGATAACACAATACAAACATTTGACAAAGAATACTTCTTGAACAAATTACAGATTAAAAAAGTTACAGATTTGTAACTGCAGGTCCCACAGAAAAAAGTCACCAAAAAAAATGATCAGAGAACTAGTTCAATACCATTAACTTAAGGAAGCTATCTGTAGAAGTGTTCAATTATTTTACAGCTCAATTCACACACTGGTTTCTTAACATCCTAACCTTAAAATGTTGTAGAGGATTTATAGTCAATTAACACTTTGAAAGGTCTTTCAAGATTAAATAAGTTACACTAAGTCATTTGTGTCAATTTGTGCACTTCTAGTATAAATCAGAGTAGAATCTCCCTGGCAAAGCAGAACAGAGGAAGTAGAATCATAATTTGTAAATCAAAAATTAAAGAGTCCTTCAGTCTCTATTTGCTTGGCCAACAAAAGGTATCCTCTCAAGCAAGCCTAGCAAGGAGAAAAGAAACAAGAGTTCAGGTAAGCTCATTCACCATTTCTGTGAGCTTGTGAAGGTAGTCTGTGGACACAACTCTAGGATACAAAAGCAGGCAATAAATTGCTGTAGATGAGAAAATGACCTCTCTATATCCATTTGTATAGCTGTCAAATTATACCAACATGAACAGATAATAAAATTATTCAAAAGTAATTCTTATTTTTAGCAGAACTGAAAACCTTTGTGAGCAAATGCTTATATCTGTAAGAGAATGGTTAAAAAACAATGGCCTTAGGCAACTGCCATAGAAATAGCTCATTTTAGGGGTGTGTATAGACCACCACAGGATAGAAGAACACACCACAACCAGTGAGAAATCTTCTTAAGTAAACAATTATCAGTCTATTGCTTGACACCACAAGTTGTTGAGATTCCTAGCATAGTTGCTGGTGGTTAGTAATGATTCCTTAGGAAAGAAAGATTCACCATCTAATCCCTGTAAATAAACACAGTTCAGCCCTCATTAAAGAACAAGAAAACAATGGTTTAATAGCAATAGGCAACTCCAGTGTGACATTCATCTGAGAATCTCAGGAACACTGAATTTAACTACCTCATCTTCCCAAAACCTGTGAGTTGAAGGAAATACTACGTTAGTTCTTCCAGACCAGGAAGTTTACAAACGGTGAAATACAATGATTTAAACACAAATAAGTACATGAAATCTGCTTTCATAACTCCTCCTGCACACCACCCCTTGCTGCTCTATAGAGCAGATCTTCTACGAACACTGTTCAACAAGGGCAAGGCTGTGTATAGGAGTAAATGCCTAAACATGAGAAGCAGAAAGGGTGAGCTCTAAATTTGAGAGGCACATTAAGCATTTTAACGAGAAATTTTCTTACTTTCTTAAGTAAATACACCCCAGGACACAGAAAATAACAACATTTATGGACATGGTGTAATTTTGTTGTTTGGGAGCAAAGAAGCAAAGATAAACATTGCTTCACAATAACATGGAAGAAGCCCTAATACCTTCTATTTCTAGCAACACAGTAATTAAATATGGAAAGACATGACCCTCCCTGACTGATCCAAACTTTTAGCTGCTCTCTTTTGTAAGGAAAGTGTTCATCACTGACACCTGTGTGATAAAGGACAGGCAAAGGATTTCGTGTGTGGAAAAGCTGCCATGTCAGCCGCTGAAATATCTGTCATCAGGTCAAGTGGCAACTGCCAAGAGGTCAGACAAGTTTTCTTCCAAAGACCAGCTGAAGTAGAGCATTTAAACATGATCTTTTTATTTCACAGGACAGAAGTAAGAGGATGGGGAGTATTTTGAAGGCATCAAATAAGTGGGGGGGGGAGGGCAGGAAAGGGATTTTGAATCTGTAACTACATTGCCAGAATAATCCAACATTAAGTAAAGGATATCAAACGTGGTTCTGCACTTCAGCTTTTTCATGCTTTTTTCATTCCCAACATCCTTATGACAGTAAGAAACATAATGACACCAACTCCTGACGTAACCACCTAGACAGCTGGGAAATCTGGCACAATCTCACAAAGCCTGCTAGCATCACAAGCGATCAGAAACAGAAGTGTGTAAGAGACAGTGCCCATTACAGGTGATTACAGCTCAGCCCTAGTAAGCTCAGCATCATGTACTACCTTAATCAGCTCAGATGTCTAGAGAACATTATTAAGAACAATCTTCTCACACTATGAACAGTATTCCTAAAGTATCCCTCACTACAGCACTAAATACCCAACAACATACACAAGTTTTCCATAGTAAAATTAGCAATTCTGTGACTTTTTAGGAATTTCCAAGGCCTAAACCTTTGAAGTTTCATGCAACATCACAGGTGCTCCACCCCGTAAGAGTATTTTATTTTCATTTTAGCATTCTATGGGATTTTTTTACTGAGATGCTTAAAATTTTTGTTGTGATAAAAAGTAATGCCTGAATTATTGATCAGTTATTAAACATACAACATAAATTCAAAACAGATTTGCTTATTGCTGTTTGAGTGATTGAAAGCAACATAAATAAAATTAAGATAAAATTAAGGTAAGTATACATACCTTTGTATATAGAGAAGAGACTCTGTCACAGTGTCAGATAATACATATTATGACTATGTACTCAAAAACATCTCAATACTTCCATCTTCTTGGACACACTGTTTTCTTACTGTTTATAAAGCGAAACTTTCCCCTTTCTGTCCTTCACTTGACTTGGTAATAAGTAATACGAGAGTGTTTGAAATTGGAACAAAACCTCCTTGCCCTGAGAGTACAAGGGGCGGAGGAAGACCCAGATAGAGCAATAGGTTGTTCCTAGTGCCTTACACCACCTTCTTTGACAAAAGCCAAAGGACAGGACACTAAAGAGGCCATTCCAGGGCAGCTATTCCTGAGTCACCTGTCTCCAGCTCCTTCTTCATACTTTCTTATGGAGTTTTCTGGCAAGTGGACTCTAAACTGAAAGTTGCTTCATTCTTTTTGGTTTTTTAAAGTAATGGGAAAATGCAATGACTGACACATGCCCTAATACTACTCACATTCAATGGTGACTTAATGTTGCCAGGCAAAGGTTCTATGTATACACAAGTTCCCTTTTGGTCCCTTTATTGAAGGAATAGGATTTGATTTATGAAATACCTGACAAGGATAAGGTCCTATTACACAAACTGGAAGCAGATAATGTTAAATTGAAGGAGAAATATCTTCATCTCCTGCTACAAGATTCAAGGAATAAATAACTTAGTATTACCTGTGAAGTCATTCCCATATGCCAGTATGTGAAAATAAGTTAACACTCAAGAAAGATTGTGTTAAACAGCTGAAAATATTCCAAGTGATTTATCCAAAATAAACTTCTGTCACCCATTTCACACTCTCACGTTGAAACTTCAGAATTTACATTATTTTCATTTAATATCACTAACTACTACTTTGTTTAACACTGAACAGACTAAGGTTTTGCCTCAATAAAACCGAAGAAAAACTCCTCCCACCTTACAAAGAGCCAGGATTTTGTAGCTTATCTTACAGGGAAAGGACTGGGCAAGGATAGGGTACTTACTCTCTCCTCTAAAATTTGTAAAGAGAAAAAAAATTGTTTACATAACAAAGCAACAGAGCTGCTGTGTAAGGCCTAGATCAGTTTCATCAGTTCTACTAGATGCACAGAGACAGCAAGCAGGCATGGATATGGACAACAGAGCAGTCCTAGATGGCTGTTAGAAGACAGAAGGATAGTGAGGAAAGTCAGAGGTGTACATCAACAAAAAAATGGATAACCAAGAGTGCTGCCAAGCAGGGAACTGAAGTCATCCTAAGAAAGTCAGTGTGATGTTACCTTAAATAATAATCACTTGCACCCTATCAAGTTGTACAAAATCACATTTCATGCAGTAACGGCTCACAACCATATTGCATTTGTATTTTAATCTATATGATTAAAGCACTTACTTGTTTCTTTAGGGCATTACCTTTCAGTCCTGTTACAGCAAACCCACAGTATCAGAGAACACACGGCTCAGCTCCTGCCAAGAGAAGGAGATTCACAGCTGTCCTCTTGGCCTGCTCCCACCCTTGAATCCCAGCAGGCCGCTGATCAACAGTGAGGGTCGCGCCCGTGCATTTGTTCTGCTCTGACAGGTGCTGGCGTTTGGCAGCATTCCCAGCAAGCAGCCAGTTGCAGAGATATGAAGACTTGGCTGCAAGTCAGAAAGCCAAGCTCATGGAAAGCATGGAAAGACACAGAGGATGCAAAGGTGTTAAACCCCTTCTGTCCTTGAACAGCCAAAGGCTGCTCGGAACTATGCTGGCTGTCAGAAGTGCAGGCAATTTTACAGAAACTAGAACACCAACAAGCAAAAATAATTTGAAATTAAGCAGATCCAAATATAGGCTAGAAAACTTAGAGGATGTCCCTTAAAACTTAGAGGATGTCATCTTCCAGCTCATGACACACTAAATTATTTGAGATGCTCAATCATGCTGTCTGGATTAGCTGCAGCTTAAGGTCTGGCTTGAAGCAACATACCTACAGTTTTTCCTCCAAAGGAAGTCTAGCCTCTCCATCCTCCAACATCAGATACCATCCATTCAGCTTCTTCTGGAATTGCAAGGGCTGTTTTGCTTCCATTGTTTAACAACTGTGACCCTACAGCTTTAGGCTAGACCAACAGGTAGGACTCCCTTGAATCTTCTAAAGACATTCTCCACTTGCAAAACAGAGCTTTCTTCCAATTCATTGTGTTTAAATGCCAGGAATTCCACTGTAAGCGGCACAAAGAGCAGAAGGGCAAGTTATTTTTCCATCTCCCTCCCTCTCCATGCTCACACATTTCCAAAACATCAGCACAAGAGCAGCCCATAATTAGTGAGCCTCCACTAAACTTAAGAAAGGAAAGATAGTTATCAATTAAATTTCTTTGTACGTCAGCTTACCAAACTAATGTTCTTAATTACACATAGGCAGCGATGCTCCAAGTGTGGTTATGATAATAATCAGAGAAAGAGGTCATGAGAAGTTACTTCATGTATTCTCATTCAACTTTATGTGCTTTTACCACATCTCCTTCCCCTGGATTGATGCTATTCCTGCTTATTTACCTTATACTAAAGGTTTACATTACAGGAGACCTATGCATGTAGCCACTGACAGATTGATTCTCCACAAAAGTCTGTTTAAAAATCTCCCTTTGAAGTATCACGATGCTGTCATCCTACCTCAAGTTGCAGTTTTGTCTTTTCGGGCAGGGTTTTACCATAGAAAATGGGCATCGTAAAGAAGCAGCACACTGTTGTCTGGAAAAGCACTCTATACTTTTTGGGTTGGAACCACACTAGATTATTTGCAACTACTTGAAAATTCTATGAAGATTCACCAAAGTAGAACAATTTTGTCCTTATAAAATGTATAGATCAACATGGATACTTTTCCTCCAAAACTGTACATGTACTTTGCACAAATGATAAAACTACATGAGGTTTAGGACAGTATAAACTTTGGACTTGTTGACTCGTACAACCTGAAACATCATATGGGAGCCTTCAGTTACTTTAGGGCCATAGAACTGCATGTAGGACAGAACTGCAAAAGAAATCAGGGTAAACACAGAAAAATTGGTAGGCTTCGAAATATTAGTCCTTAGCTATGCAAATTAACATCACAACTTACAACAATCATGGAGGCCTTTTATCAATGGAGATAATATTTGATGTATCTTCAAGTCAGAGTTTGTCAAACACTGATGGACTCATTCATAAAATTTAAAATTTCTTATGAAGGTAAATGAAGAATGTCTGTCCTTAGAGTGGAAAGATAAAGTACATTCTGGCAAAGTTGATCGTTTTTTACAGTATAAACACCAAATGCTAGGTAGTTTTGGTTGGTTTTTTTTTAATACACTGAAAACAGTTATTCAACACTTGCTGGACAAAGCGCTAATATATGTCATTTACATTGGGGTTACACACAGCGCAGTTTCTAATCCACAGAAAGCTATCATTAATTAGAGAGTAACTATGCTGTAAAATTAGATTACAATCCAGGATCTGAAAGCCTCCAAATATGAGTGCAGCATTAGTTTATTTTTAGTGTGGTCTACCGGACTGACCTTGAGAAGTTAACCCCAACCCAGACTCTAAAAGCATACATACAGCACTCAAAGAACTACTCATGCCAGGGTGTTAGTGAATAAATACGTACTTCTAAAACTCCTTGGGGAGGGACTGGTAGGGTAGACAAGGCCTTTGCATTACCATTTTATCCCCATATTAGACACAGTTAAGAATGCACATGAGGACTAGCATTAAAGTAGAGGCACAGAGGTAATTTGCTAAGAAACCAAGGACCTAATGAAAGAATGAACCATTTAATTTGTGCAGCTACAAACCCAGATCTGAGTTTCTACCACACCAACAATGTGTCTTTCAGTCACTTACAGGGAACACCCAGTACAACAGCCTTTCAGCAAGTACTTATTAAGGAGCCATTAATTACCATGTATCCAAGTGCTAGAGTATTTCAGTTCCCTCTGCTCTGATACAAGTACTGTTGTTCTTGATAAACCAGAACTGTAACTAATCCTCTGGCTTTATGCCTAACTGTATATTTGTTTTTAGTGATATAGGCTGACTGTGCTGGATGTTTTATAAGAAACATGCTGTTAAAAGGACAATTCGAAACTTTTTGATTTGTTTGCACAACTGAAAACTTGGCAGTCCCTGTTATGGCCTTCTCTGCAGAAACAGCAACAAACTCTGGGGGAGAAGAAGATTATTTCCACATTATAGAACAGGCTTTTCAGTTTTGTTGTGAGGATTTGCTTGAGCAACCAGGTAGTGTGCTGTGCTTCCTCAGGTCTAGCTCTCCAGCACCTTTTTCTTCAACCTGTCTCCTTTTCCTGGCTTCTCTTATGCATCCTTTTCCAACTCAAAAAGAGCTTCTAGTTCATACCATCACCAGCTCCTCTCTTCTGCTGCTGTTTCTGTCCTCCAGGTCCTACTGCAGGCATTGAGACCAAACTGACAAGCCAAGCTGACTCAGTCTACAGTTTCTCAGGTGTGCTTAAGCTATGCTCCTCATTCCAGAAGCCAGTTAAGACATGCCAGGACTTGTGCATGAGGGCTCTAAGCCATGACTGCCTCACCTGTGACACAATTATGTCTCAGTCACTGGGAGGTATTTTAAAGCTTGCATAAACATAACAATTTTCAGACACATTTTATGAATTTCTAACTTTAGAAAGCATTCCTTCCAGGTTAAGGTAAATGAACGTGACATTTTCTTCTGGATTTTCAAGTAGAGATACCTACTGTGGTATCCAGCATCACAGGCTTATGTAAGAATTCAGCAGTTTGTCCTTATGCTGTCATCAGCCATTCTGTCACTACAGAACTGCACTGAAATTAGTTCTTGGTGAAAGTTCAGCTCCAGAGCAGTACCATTCTGAGGGGCTGGTGTTTTCAGGTTTATTTGTAAGTGTTGCTGGAGTTACATGTCATATAAACTATCTCCAGGAAACAGTACTTTTCTGTATGTCAGCTGTTGACAAAGCAGGCAACTAACTACAAAACACATGGGAAAGTAGGCAGCAGGGACCAAATGAGCAAATTGGGTTTCTAATCTTCTTCTTTACATTTAACAACAAGAGAGACAAATGCATACACTTCATATCTCAGCACTGTCCTCCTACACTAAAGGGTCAGGCTGTGCTTCTGATTTTATGACACAGGGTCACAATGGACTTGTTTGCAAACACAATAAAACTTGATTGTTTTCCCTCTTCCCAATATACAGATATTGCAAACAATATTGTCCTTAACTACAGAATGGCTACTTAAAAATAAAAATTATCAGATCAACTGCTAGATACCAGTAAGGACTCGAGAGGACAGACAGAATGAACCAATTCATTTGTGCAGCCAACAGACCTGCTGCAATTACTGGTAAGAGGCTTTCCAAACAATTTCAATGCTTTTCTTAAGAGGGTCACCATTACTAGACACCTTAGAAGCCTGGCTTCTCTTTATTACCTGTCTCCTCGAGTTCAAGGATTGAGCCTTAAATCATCCTGCTAAAGACATTGCCCTAGATTTAGAATGCTGGATCCCAATTTCTGTTTTTCCTCTAGTCCTGCTATAAAGGACCAGAAAGCTTTCCAGTTTTATATTGTGTTTACCCTGGGGAAGGAAAAAAATGCATGTACTTAAAACCTAGAAAGCAGCATCACTGAAATAGCAGTAGAAAGAAGAGAGGTCTTAACCTATTCATCTTTTTTTTCTGCTACCACCAACACTCTCCCTCAGGCCTTTTACTTCTTCATATTTCAGGGGCATCTAACCCAACCTAGTTTTGGAAATGAACAGAAAATTCAGTAATGAAGCCACCTAATGTCCTATGAGGCACACAGCTGTTCCTTCTTTAACAGCTGGAACAATAAACAGCAAAGTCTTTTCTCAAAGATCTGGACTAACTCATTGTATCTTCCCAGGTGGAAAACAGTCAAGTAGCAATCAGAAAGGGAAGCTCAGATTGAGAATCTGTTAAGTATTTAGAGGGATGCAATTGACATACAAACATAAATAATGTTTTTAGGACAAGACCCTCAAGAACAGTGAACCCCCACAACCCAGTCAATTAGCAGACATAAGAACACATGAGGTCATGGGGAAAGATTTTATGCTATCACTACTTGCCCTCGTAAAAAGTCCCTCTTCAGCTTTCTTGTAGACCTCCTTTGGGTAATGAAAGGACACAATAAGGTCACCTCGGAGCCTTTTCTTCTCCAGGCTGAACAATCTCAAATCTCTCAGCCTTTCCTTCCTGTGCTGGTGACCCCAGAGCTGGATGCAGCACTCCAGGTGGGGTCTAACAGAAGTAAGGAGACAGAATCATGTCCCTTGACCTATTGCCCATGCTGCTTTTGATGCAGCCCAAGACACATTTGACTTTCTGGGCTGTGAGCGCACATTCGCAGCTCATGTCCAGCCTCTCACTCACCAGCACCTCAAGTCCTTCTCAGCAGGGCTGCTCACGATCTGTTCATCCCTCAGCCTGTATTGTTATTGGGAGCTGCCCCAACCCAGGGCATGTATTGGAGTTTTTTCCATAGAGAGATGTTCAACACAGGTCTGGCTGCACCAGGCTTGAAATGCAAGAATAACTGAAGTCACAGTCTCGTTGCAGTGATATTAAATGTACAGTATATCATCAAGATCAGGAGCACTGACCAGTATGTGGCTGCATCACAACAGTTCAGCTAGTCACTTTGCCCCTAAAAATGCCCTGTATTCAACATCACTAATGATACATAATCTATTTTTTACTTTGTGACTGGCTTTGTCTTACTTCAGAATATTGCTGCACCAGACTGTCCTCCTACAGCAATATGTAAACCCCAGACCACAATCCCATTGTTCTAAAGGCTGGACAGAGCAAGGCCAGTTCCTACTCCAAAAATCGCATTTGAGTCATGGATGGTAGCTGCACTTGCAGTGTGAAAACACACATTAACATGAGCACACTCTTGCCAGAGTCAACTCACACAGACTACAGATTCTGGTCTTCTCAGTGTTTAGAATGACCATCGGCAGTCGTGAGCAGGCACAGAGGGCTCTGCCTGATACGGAGGCAGGATGAGATAACTGCAGCAGTACCCTGCCCCCCTCTTTATCTCGTCCACAAACAACACACCGTTATGAGGGTGCTGAGCTGCTCACTAAGGAGCAACGTGGGCTCCTGCAGCTTATAGACAGCCTCTGAAAATAAATCAGCACCAGTTTTGGTTTAATGTACCTGCGTCAAACTTCCAGCAAGTTCTGTATCACTCAGCAATACCACAGGAACTCTTACAATATGCCGGTTTTTTGTAGGTTATAGACACAATACACGAGCACTTGCAGCCATTCAGCTAGGATACATTCAGATGACTTAAGTTCAGAGTACCCCTATTCTCAAGCACTCTGCTAACATTCTTCTGTGAAGAGAACAGACTTAGTACCACTACTACTTCACTTTCCAGTATTCAGCTTGGAATTGTAACACTGAATGGTTACAATTGCTACAATTGTTACAGAAGTGTTTTCAGATAACACATACTAAAGACTGTGAAAACTTGCAGACCATGAGTGAATGCCTCAAGTGTTTCGCTTCTACCCCCACCCAGGAAATAAAATAAATGAGATACGAGCTTAAGTCCTGGTGTGAATTTATACTTTTGTGATATGTTTGACTTATTTTTTTGTTCAAATCACCCTCCCGAAAGATTTAGTTTATCTGTTACATGTTTTCTGAACATACAAGAAACTGTCTCAGAAAGAAAAGCCTGTGGACTACCATGAAGTCTCCAAAATGAAAGCAAGGTCCCTTCTGGAAGACCCTATATATGGTAAAGTTTAGTCCAACATTTCTGGAGTTTCTTAAAAAAGTACAAAGCTCCCATTCTATCAAGCCCATTGTAATTATGTTGCGTCATTCATCTCCTAAAAATAAACATGAAGAAAATCCAGAAATCCCTCCATATAAGCCTGCAGCACTGCATTGATCTAAGCATTCTAGCCAATTTTTGCCTGAAATAGTCATGAAAGATCATGCATTAGCATGATTGTCAGCATAAAACTTTGCCATGGAGAGAAAACTCTTGACTACTTCCCCAGTTGCTCTAAGTCAATGTAACTAATCATGGTGAAGCTGTAACAGACCGGCATAGAATTCAGTTCTGGAAGCACACTAAAAGAGGGGAAGTACCTCATACTTTTTTCTCTATGTAATTCACCTGGGCTGAAGGAGTGAAATCAAATCCTCTTTGTGATGGAGATCTGGGGAGGGCGTTAATACTCTTCTGTAAAAGGTTACTAGACTGTAATCTATTAGCATAGAATTATAGAGTCATAGAATCATTTAGGTTGGAAAAGACCTCCAACATCATCAAGTCCAACTTTTGACCGATCACCACCTTGTCAACTAGACTGCAGCACTAAGTGCTATGTCCAGTCATTTGTCTCCCCTGAGCCTCCCTTTCTCCATTAAAATTATACTACATTAAAATCACATGATGTCGTCCTTGCATGAAATGTTTGCTGTGTCAGTAAAGCTGTCAGGGAAGCTGTGGTGGGTGCCATTTCCAGATGTTTACCGATACTACCTGAAACATATATCCCTTCCTTCCTTCTTAAGGGGTTCTTAGGTGGTGCAGTACACCACGTTCCCAGGAACAGCTTCAACAGGCCAGATTCTGAACTTGCTCAGCAAAACTCACCACGCACTGGCTCTTATTCAGAGATCTATGGCAACGTTGCGTTCTGAATCTAAACACAAATACACCACATTCGAATGCTGAGGTTTTTTCCCTTTAGTACATCTTTCTGATATCATATGAAGGACAGAAGAAACATGCCTTAAATTCACAGATGTATCTTGTATGAAAGCAGAACTCAAACAATCAACACACAAATGTGTTTTGCAGTTTGCAACCATTTACAGTGGTTTGTAATGAAATGTCTAATGAAAAATATAAAATGCAGTGGTATTAAAAGTATGACTCTATTTGACTATTCTCAAATGTTTAAATATAAGGTCATTATAGTGTATTTGTCAATTTTGTCAGGAACTACTGCCACTCAAGGACACACTAATGATCTAAAGAGGAATGTAAGCAATGTGGCATTGCCAGGTACAGGTCTTTGTGATGCAGGGTCTAAGAGATTGCTACAGGAAGCAGTCACACTCTGCCTTGCCACAAATCAAAGCTTTCCATCACTGAAGATATCATTAAAAATAAACAGTGTTTAAATGGATGGTTTTTTAAAAAAATATATATACTTAACTGAGATTTAAGCGTTCTGCAGGACCTATTCTTTTCAACTTTTCACTCAGCAGAAAAAACAAAGTGTTACATTAACGGCAAGACAGATTTTTTTTATATATAACTGATGCAATAAAATGTCCTGAGTGACATCTGTACGGTATGAAACACTAAAATCTAGCCTACTAAAATTATTTTTTCTTTCATTTGGTGTCATAAGGATTCAAAAAGCATTCCTGGCTTTATTGTCTTCCACAAATCATTTATCTTTTGATAGAGACACAAGAGAACTTAGACACTTAAGACACCATCAAAAGCTACAATAGGGTTTTAAAAGTAATGCCTTCCTTTCCAAGAAAAGCATGCAAGTCTAGTTCTCCCTCCACTCCTTGTCAGTGAAATAAATATGTTTCAAGCAGAGAACAGAAAGCTCTTAACTCTCTGCCGTGGCAGGGTGTGGTTATTATCACTACTCCTACAGATTGTTCTGAATTATCTTACTGTCCAGTAAGACTAGGCTACTACTGATCTCTTCAAGTTCTAATGAAAAATAGTCCTTAATGAAGAGCTTACAAAATTAAAAGAGCCAAATCATCAGCATGGGAGAGAAATACCACCTTTATTTCAGGTTAAATAATTGGAAGCACACAGATTAAGTAACAAATTTGCAGTGAAATTCAAGTGTCTAATATTCATTAAACTCTAACAGGAGCTGTGTCTAAGCCCTTTTATTTGCCTTGGCCTGCATAGCCCAAGTCACACAGATTGTCACAGAGTTAGGAACTGAATCATCCAAACCCTTCTGTAGCACACTAACCACACAGAAATATCCTTGTGTTTGTATATATATCCTCAACAATTATTCCATCGCCATAAAAGGAAGCTATAGGACAATGGTTGAGTCCATTCCTGAACCACCCCAAAACTAATATCACATTTTCTAAGTTTGAAACTTCCTACCAAATCCAGAGCCATAAGACATTTCCGTCAGATGGCTCAGATGCCCCACCTGTCGCTACCAGAATTGCTCACAGCTTTAATTTCTTCCACCTACAGTCAGTCACAAACCTGCAGCATGAGTTTCTAGATGATGGCAACAGCAGCTGCTGCCAACATTGTCCTGTTGACTTAACTTTAATATCCAACTTGTATCCTCTGATTTTGTGTAAGGCCTTCTTCATTTTGCAAAGAACAAGTAATCATTGTCCAAACCCAGTGACAAATTCAAGCCTAAATGACTAATTAGGAGCATGTGAGTTGGATTTGATTGATTACTGTTCTTAAGCCACTGAAAAGAAAAAGTGTGACAATAAACTTTTAAAACAGCTGAAGCTGGAGCTCCTATAATTAATAGAAAACAAGTCCATACTTTCTATATATCACTATCAAGTGGAATTAAGTATCCTACTCCTGTAGCCTGAAGCTTGGAGAAAAAAAAAACCCAGACTGTTATACATATGTTTAATAAAAAGGCTTTGCAAAAAGCTATGTTTGGTGTCAGATTATTAATGAAACATAGGTCCAAGTGCACGTGTTACTTCCAGAATACAATGATAGAAACGTCACCATTGAACACATCTGCACCACATTGGCAGGTTAAAGAAGACGAGGAGGGGTGGGGGAAATGGATCATGCAGCTGGTCTGAGTAGTTTTCAGTATCTTCTTCTCCCTAAAGGTCAGTGAGTTTCCCAAAAGACACACCATTTCCTGACTTTTTAGAGTAAATCCCTTGAAAACTAGCTGTCATCCTCTGGAAAATAATGGAGTGGAGGGAGAAGAAAAAACCCTGTCTTTTGCTGGCAGTAACAGGGCACATGAATAAAGAGTACAGCTTTAAATTCCCACTCTTAGCAGGGCTTTTTGCATGATCTATTAAGACTCTACTTCTGGTTCATCTCTTGCTTCAACTTTTTGCTTCCCCAGTGTCAGGAAGATCAGAGACAGCTACTATAGAGCTGATCATGACCCTTTTGCAAGCATTTTGGAACCCTCTCACTTCTTAGGACACACTTCACATCTGCTCAGTTGGTGCAACAGCATTCATCTCAGTGGCATCAACAATAACTCACTCCTCTTTACACCTGGTGTCTATTAAAGTGGTTCATGCACCACATAATGCGGGGAAAAGAAAGTGAGGATTTTTTAGGGCAGCAATTATTAGCCATCCAGAGGGACCTGGACAAGCTCAAGAAGTAGGCTTATGGGAACTTCATGAGGATCAACAAGGCTGAGAGCAAGGTCCTGCACCTGAGTCAGGGCAAACCCCACTATCAGTAGAGGTTAGGGAATTAAGGGATTGAGAGCAGCCCTGAGAAGCCCTGGTGGATGAGAGACTGGACATGAGGCAGCACCACGAACTTGCAGCCCAGAAAGCCAACTGTGCCCTGGGCTGCATCAAAAGAAGCGTGACGGGCAGCTTGAGGGAGGTGATTCTGCCCCTCTCGTCCTCTCTCATGAGACCGTTCCTGGAGTGCTGCATCCATGTCTGGAATTCTCAGTAAAAGTAAAACATGGACCTCTTTGAGTAAGTCCAGAGCAGGCCACAAAGATGATCAGAGGGCTGGAGCACCTCTCCTACGAAAAGGTGAGAGAATTGGGGTTGTTCAGTTTGGAGAAAGGAAGGCTCCAGGGAGACCTTACAGCAGCCTTCCAGTACTTAAAAGGGGTCTACAGGAAAGCTGGAGAGGGACTTTTAACGAGGGTATGTAGTTATAGGACAAGAGGGGGTGGCTTTAAACTGACAGGTTTAGATTAGCTATTAGGAAGAAATTCTTTACTGTGAGTGTGGTGAGACCCTGGGACAGGTCGCCCAGAGAAGCTATGGATACCCCATTCCTGGAAGTATTCAAGGCCAGGTTGGATGGGGCTTTGAGCAATCTGATCTAGTTGAAGATGGTCCTGTTTATTGCAGGAGATTTGGACTAGGTGGCCTTTAAGGGTCCCTTCCAACCCAAACAACTCTATGATTCTCTGATTAGCATTTGCAAGAAAAATCAACTATTACACAATGAAGGCTAGGCAAATAGGACCTGATTAAGATCTCCTTCAGAAAGACATTTTGGGATAATAGCTGAATCCTAAATCTACTTTAAATCTCTTGCATTATATTGTAGTATCCTCTGCGTGGACATTTAAAATCCAGTTATCACTACGCTAGTGTTTTTCCCGAAGCCGACAATTTTCCAGTAAGGCTGTAGGTGGCAGTAGCTCTACGGATATTTATTTCCGTGGTCCCCTCTTGCAAACACTTGGCTGCTAAAAAAAAAAAAAAACAAAACCAAAAACCAACCAACCAAACAAACAAAAACAAAAACAAAAAAATTTTCTTCCTTTTTTTGTGAAATAGGTCGTGGGAGGACAGTCAGCAACTAGAGAAGAAAAGAAGCATTCCCTCTCTTCTTGGAAAAATTATAGGATGTAAAAAGGGCTCATTTCCAAAGATTCCCCCTTCCCCAAGAATTAGATCAGGTTCCTGGTTTAAGAGAGTAAAGTTAATGCTCTTCAGGACATGTTGGAGGGAAACAAGGGAGATGTGTTGTTATCTTTTCAGAACATAACTTATGGTTGGATTTTTAATAGTTACACAGACTTATTTTGATGTCCTAAGGCAATACTATACGGTTTTCCTTTAAAACTATATAATTCAACTTTGTATTTTTTTTTTAATACTAAGTAGCAAGGGCTAAAACAGGCATTTTTTTATTAAAAAAATCACTTAAACCCATAAAAGTTAGTTTTATGGCTTGTGATTCCATATTCAGGATGAAGACAGTGAGAAACTCCGATTAGTGGTAAAACCTGCTGGTGAGGACATAAAACATAGACGGGCTGATTCTCTGCGGAGTTACCCAGGTTTAGCTAGTTAGACCGAAGTATACTTATAGGAAATCCTTTGTAATTAATTTAATGAGTTTAATACATTATGATTGTGATATCAGCAACAGCCACAAGAATGTCAGCATTAGGGTAGGCTGTATATCCTCATTTCATGTACCAACACCTGTTCCTTACCCAAATACACTATAACTACCTTTATCTACATGATGCCATCTTTTTTATTGCTCCCCCTCCAAGTTACTGTCCACCAAATGCGCAGTGATGTCTTGTTCTATTTTCCTTGCTCTACATGCATTCCCATACCTTGTCAGTGAAATGTATTGGAATTGGGGCTGGAGACAGTGTCAACTTGCCCATAGCTCTCTCTTTTTTTTTTTTTTTTTTTTTTTTTTTCCCCCTGCTTTCTGTTACTCAACTCCATAATAAATTGAAAAAAAACCAAATACCAATACTATTAGATATAACCTCACAATCACCTTTTGAGTTGGTCCTCCCCTGCAAAACAGAGTATGAGGTCAAGGCACAGCAAGGTCAAAGCTGCAGTCTGGGTATATCCAGCTCTAATATAAACCAACAACTGCTTCCCTTCTCCCACACATATACACTCTATTCTCGACTAAATATGTGAAGTTGCTTTTTAAGTATTAATTAGGCTTAGGATCAGTGCTTTTTATGAAGACACTATTGATTTATTAAGAATTGGAACTAATTTTGAGGGTAGGGTTTTGGGGATCATTCTGCTGTTAAAACTACTTTTATATTAAAACACAAGGAAAAACAATGCAGCAAAGAAAAACAATCTGCTCTTGCCATAAATAAAACAACATTTGTCAATACTGGACCTGTATGGGGTGTTTGTATTTGCAGAAACAAGATTGTTTGCATTAAACTGTAACAAACCCTCTGCTGCATTCAACACTGAAGCTAATATTCATACCACTAAACAAGACTGCAGCATATACAGTAAAGAAAACAATCTCTGGTTCTCTTTACTCCTAGAACAATTGTATCTATATGGGTATAGACCTATAGATCTACTATAAAACTATATAATAAAACACACAATGAGTCAAACCAGTGAATTGCAGACCTCATAAAGCTATTGCATTTTATGTTCTGTAAGTAGTAAGTAAAGCTATGGAGTAATTTCAGGTCTCTTAACAGTATCATGTCCGTTTGACAAAAATATACATATCAGTTCAATGAAAAGAGATGAACATAGTTGTAAGAGCTATAAAAGAACAACTCTTCCCTTCATCTTCTTAAAGTAAGGGTTACTCTCTGTATAAGCCTTAGACAGAAACACAATGGTACAATTGTGATTCACTGTCCAATTTGTGGATAGTGGATTACATTGTATAATTGTCCTGATCCCACACCAATTGAAAGGTCAAAATCTGTCGGTTTCTGGCACACCAGTTTCTGTGGTGAGGGAGACCTTGGGCAGCTCCTCAGCTGAAGCACCTGGAGGACAAGGATCCTTATGCGTGGTGGGGCATGCACTTGCTATAACCTCTCAATTTTTACATGGCCACTTCCCAAAGACTTTCAAACTTTCCTTCTGATGTCATTTCCTCAGCTGGATACTGAAGCTTGCTCTGCAAATCTGACTGGCCCTACATATAGTACTACGCACATTTCGGAAAATGATGTATGGAGGTTCTGCTTTCTGGTTTTCTACATCACAGTCTGAATTTGACTGCAGAACCTCCTTGTGTCACTGTGACCCTTTTACCACAAGAGTCAGTTCCTCTCTAGCATTTCACAAAAGCCTGTCCACACAGCTGGAAACAAGACCCCTGCCTTTGCATACTCATAATGTAGTCACAACTCATAATATAGTCTTTTCCAGACTCCCAAAGTCAGTCTCCTTTTTGCTTGACAAGCAGACTGTGACATCAGTCTGCATCACATTTCTCTTGCTATCACTAAATATCCTCTAGGCTCACTTACTTCAAGTGCTTTGCTCATTTTCTATGCTGAGGCTTTCCCTGGAAACTAGCTTGCTGTGCTTGTCCTCAGTTCTTCACTTCTGGTGAATCCTATTGAGATACAGCCTAAACCACTCACAGGGTACAGATGTTGTCTTCTAGGAGCCAGGCGCACAATTTAACATTCTCTCCACAGAGCGTAGCCCCAAATCCCTCAGGAGCTTAAATACATTCCTTCCCACAGAATCACGAAGTACATGAGTTCCTCAGAAACAGAATGGCTTTGCAAAAGATTTCTCATCACAGCAGAATTTTTCTTTGAAAAGAAAAAGGCACTTACAGTTCCCCATGAAAAGAAGAAAGAAAAAAAAAGGAGCACAGTCTATAAAACCAAGCACCTTTACTCAGACTCACCCTGTTGTTAACTCTCTCAGACACTCTGTAGGTAATGAAGAAAAAAACGCAGATATTTTCTGTTATTGCTGTCTTCCTGACAAACCGTACACTGTAGCTGCTAGAGAAGACTAAATTTTCAACTCTTATTAGGGCTCTTCAGACTTTCTGTCATACGACTGAAGTAGCTTCCTACCAGGTACTGAGCTCTTCACCAGGTGACTTGAGTGCCAACATGCCTTTACTGATATCTTCAAACGTACCGTTTCTTCTCTGTGGTAATCTATTTAATGTTTAGAAAGCTATTATTTTATCAGTAATTTCCTTAGCTCTACGACCTTCTGTTTGTACTACAATTCTTTGACATTTAGTTCTTCCGTGGAAAACCTTCATGCAGTGACAAGCAGAGGACTGCACCCAGGTATCTGTGCAGGTTGGCGTTTAATGCAATGGGTTGGGTGGAAATCAAAGGGGATTTTTTTGTTTGTTCGGTGTCAAGTTTGTCTCCTTTCTCATGTGGCCAAGATGGACGCTGATAAATACTGACTCCATTTTCTCAGAATTTCCCTCCTTATTTTTTTCCCTCTGGTCTTCATTTAAACAACTGTAGATCGCTGTAGAAAGTCTGACATGCTGGCTATGTTTTTTTAGATCTACTTCAGCAAGCCTGGAGATTCCAGAGCTGCTGTTCACAGCTCAGAAGTATTTACCTAAGAAATGCCTGACATGAATATTACCAAATTTGGAAATTTTGGAAATTGTTCCAATTGTCAAATGCCTTTTAAGGTAGATATTAAAAAACCCCAATATGTCTATTTCTTCAACAGATTTCAGGGCAGGACTAAGTTTTGAGTGGTCTCCATTAATCAGATCTGACTTTTATGTATGTGCCACTCATATTTAATTTCCATTGTATCAGTTCTCTAATGCATCTTTCAAGTGTTTCCATGCAAAAAAAAGTGAAAAAGATTAAAACTCAAAATCAATGTGAGTATTCCTTTCTAGAAATGGCCATTGAGAATTTGGCAAAGTATTCTGTTGATTGCACATTTTCTAAGCAGAGTCTAGCTCTATAGCAGTCTTGGCACAGAAGCACATGCAGGAGTTAAAAGGAGTCAGAAATGAATTTTTAAATCTTTTTTCATGATGATATGGCTTTGATATACGCATGGAAAAGAGGCAGTTTGCATAGCTATTAGGAGAACTTAACAACAAGCATAATAAAATTCAATAGCTGTTTTTTCTGTTAAGGGGTCAGGTGATGAAACAGAAACACTTGTGGTTGGTTTTGGCCCCTGCTTAAAGAACTGTAACAGGTTTGGGCATGTACTGCATGTCATCAGGCTTTTCTACTGAAATCTCTGACTATTCTGTTAAAGACATGAGTCACAGCCTGAGAAACGCTGCGGGAATCCTCAGAAAACCAGGAGACTACTGACAGTTTGAGATGACAGAGTCCTCATTTGTGGTGTTACTTGATTATTTCGTGACTTTACACTATTTTATGACAAGTAAGGAGTCATGTGTATACCTCATGTCGTGGGGAAAGATCATCAGTGACTCCAGAAACATTTTTTTTTCTGAAAATAGTGAGGATGAGGAGAATTCTTCAATTTCAGTAATATCAAAGACCTAATAAATGCCTGAGATGTAATAGTGCCTGACAATTTCAGGTCATATTGGATGAAAGTTAGCAGGGGTAGACTTTTTATGTAGGTTGTCATGATAAAAGGTGTCATGAGTTTACAGCTCAGTAGTCCAGTTTTCAGATATACCTTCCTGCTTAGCATTTCTGTTTCAATTTGTGCTGTTCATAAGCAGAGCATCTTCTAGAGAGGGAATCATTAGTTCCATTTTCAGGGAGACAGTATTTTTCAGCTAGAGATGCTGCTTATGTGACTTCGTCACACAAAATATTGATAAATAGTGAAAGATGAGTCACAGATACTTTAATTAAATCTGGCCTTGTCTCTTTCACTTTCAAGTTTATTTAAGACTTGTCAGGGTTTTAAAGCTTCTCTTCTGAAAGGTTACAGCTCAGTGGAACTATTGGCAAATCAATAGACTGCTTCATGGTAGCTAGTCAGTTTTAATGCTTCACACTATGGGTATTTCATGCAACCAGAAAAATCACACTAATGCATGTCAATAGAGGATCAAAATTAGTTTTTGCTATTCAGGTCAGTAGAATCAGGATTTGGGGATTTGTTTGCAAAGTGGAAAATAGTTAAAGGGTTACCTGCAATACTCAACGAGATTTGGTCACTGGCTGTTACTTTTATTCCCTCTCTTTCTATTGAGACTATTATGAATGGGGCCATAACACCACTAAACCATTGATGACAACTTCTTATTAAGTAATTATTTTCAGTTTATAACTTCAGAAAAATTTCTTTGCTTTGTATGAAAGTGGTCACTCCAGGGCACCTGGATAGGGCTGCTCTAGAAAAGCAAGGCATATTAAAGAGACCGCTTTCTGTAGGGCCTCCATTAATTTCTTGGCAAAAGCTGGGAGGATTATGACAAACAAGCAGGTAACTGCTGGAATCCTTAATCCTGACCAAGTGGGCTGTATTGTCTCCTCTTCTGTGCCAGAGTTCCTATATGATGCTAGTCACACCACTTAAACCCAGACTTTTCACAGGTAGTCGGTGTTCCTCATCTTCTAGGTGCTTAGACACTTAGACACTGAGTCTGATTGCAGAAGTACTAAAAACACTCACATCTGCAACTGAAGTCAACTGGGGCAATTGCTTTGAACATAGCAAGTACTATACCAGTGTGTCCAACTTTTCTAGTCAGGCAGGTCCTGTAGTATGGTCCAATGACAAATTACTTTCTTCTAATGGCACAATGATGTCCTCCAAGTATGCTCATGAGATGGAACAAGACACAGTGGCCTCCAGAGCCATCTGAATTGTCTGAGTGTGGCACATACAGATCATGACGGGGTGGGCATATTCATCTATGTAGTGTCAAAAGCTGAGGGGAAAGTGAGTCTCTTCATGTTTCAGAATCATCCTAACATTCTTATTTTCAATCTTCATTTCTTTGGACTTTTGTTCCCTATCATTAGAATAAGAATAGTACTTTTATCACAAGAACATCATTCTAACCTCTCTAAATCACTGTCAGAACTCCAGCAAACTCAGATGGACCTCCCCAGAAGCATTCATAAAGTCACCATGACGCCCACATTACCTTCTTGCAGACCAACACACAGCTCGCAAAGCTAAATCGTGCTTCCAGAAAATACTTGAACAGTTTTACAGATGTTGCCCAGCCTTACAATTTGCAACCAGATGAGCCCACTGTCAGAACATTTTCCAAGTCTGTAGAGAAGGCAGGGATCCTCCCTCAGCCGCCAGACCTACACCCAGGTAGGTCAACAAGAGTTTGCTGCTGATCTGAACACAAGCATCACAGTTCTCACTATGCTATCTTAAGGGAGTGTCTTTGGGTGCAGCCAGTTGTTGGCAGCACAATGCTTAAAGCTGGGAAGAGCTGTTGTAAATACACCCAAGGGCTTAAACTGTAGTCTCATATTCTTATTTGGATGTCTAGGTAAACAGCAACATTTGAAGACTTTGCAATTCCATTTCCCTGCCCTCGGGTGAGAAAAGTCACATGCACTTTCAGGTCAAGTCTCAGCAGCACAGAGACCCTGAGCCTGTAGAAGTACACACACCTAACATTTAAAGCACTGTGTGCGGTTCCTTAGCCCTGAAAGCAAGGCAGGCCATGTAAGCATGGCAACATCCAAGACAACGTGCTTGGGAACAGCAGTAGAATTGCGTAGTCATGCCAGTTATGACTTTGGTGCTGGGATGTTTATTTATAGCTTAAAAACCACTGTACCATGCTCTTATACTGGGTGGAGAAAGAATAAAAGACTGTCCCGTTATAAGCCAGGCTTTAACTTCCAATTAGCAAGTCAAGAGGGGAACTGAGAAAGAAACTAGAATAAGGAGAACCCTCTGCTTCCTCCACTTACTTCTTGAATAGAGTAGAAAACAGATCAAGGTCCCTCTCAACTCCTGAGACTCTGCTCTATCACAGAGCTCTTTTTGTTGTTACACAGCATACTGTCTTGCTTTTCATCAGCCTGTTGCATCTTATCACAATCTTAGGTAGCACCTGTATTGTTTCTGATTTTGCAACCCTAAATATAGAATACTTTCCTAAAAAACATTTCTAGCCCTCACAGTTTTGGAACAAAGGTTGAAAACACGAGCTTTTGAGAAACCAATTCCATAAAACATCTTGCCTTTTGTAGTGCCCTCCAAATATCCTTTTATAATCTAGTATTTTTTGGAAGGCTTGATCCATTACACTAGTGATTTGTCTCAGTTCACCACTCACTGCTGTTAATCCCCCATCATTATAAAATTATAAAGTCCTCTAAACTCACAGATTTGCCTAAAGAGAATCATATCAATTTTAAAAATACCTTTTGAACATGGATACTTTGGGGTTTTTCAAACATAAGGTTTAAATTTTCATCAAAACCTGAGAAAAAAACTAGCCATATATCCAGATATTCTCAGACTGGATTTTTAAGAAGAATATCACTAGTTGTGGTAAAGGCTTAAAACTTGAAACAGAAACAGTTCAGGAAATCAGAACTTACTCCTACCAACAATTGAGCAGAAGACTTAAATTAATCACTGCTTGAGTTCAAACAGCAGTGAGTGTCATTTTGTGCTTTCATAATCTGTTTTTCATTATGTATTTAGATGTTGAAAGATCTGTGGCAGAAGAAATCTCTTCCCTGTATGTTTGCACCCCGCTTAGCTATCTGGAACTTTCCCTGAGCTGTAGCTATAAAATAGCAGCAATATAAATCAAGTTTGCTAAATTCTGCTTTCTATACTGTGTTAACATTGGTCCTACTCAGTACACCTGACCCAATATGACCCCATAAATTGAACTGAGCATTTATTTAAAGAAAGTGACTATTAACAAAACAAAGTGACAAAGACAACAAGAATCAAACAGCTGCTTTTGTTTGCATTAGCTAACTGGGTGAAACATTGCTGAGGCTTTAAAGTCACCGTCATGTAATGGGAAGAACTTACCTCTCTTGGGAAAACAACTGGGCCCCTGAATTGGGTTCTGATGGAGGTAATCAGATAAAAGTTAGAAGTACGTATCATTCAGATATGCAAAATACTATGAAGAGAATCCAACCCCCTCATATAAGAAATACTGACCACAGTGCAGGATTAATTGTAACACACAGAAGTGGGAAGAGAAGGTTAGGAATGCAGTGGACCAGTAAGAAGCTGCTGCCACTGAACTCAAATGGCAAAACCCCATCTCTCTCCCTTCAGTGGCTGGCCAAGGTGTTATATAGCTGAGTGACAGATGAGTGAATTTCACATAATCTGTATTAGGCCCAGATTCTGAAGAACTGACTGGTAGTTTATTAGATTTATTACCAGAAAGCACAACTCTTATCTGTAACTCTACTTGTTGTAGCAATTTGCTTTTGACTCTAAGCTGCATGTCCTTCACATTGTTACACTGCTACATACTGCTAATGGTCCTATAAACAGTATCTATAAACACAGCCATTTATATTCTGACAATACATGTTCATACTGTTGCACAGTGTTACACAGCTCAGCCTCTAAACCTGAACTAGTGAGTATGACCAGCCTAGGTAACACTTTTGGAGCAGACTGTGTCTTCTGCATGACGCCTCTTAAGACTCAGCTGGTTAGCTCACAACTTTTCATAGTGCTGTGGGTAGCTCCATCAAGAGCAGCTTCCTTGCAGCAAGTTCACACAGAATCTACAAACCACCATTTTTCATGTAACCGAGAGGTTTGCTGTGAAACACTCCTTACGATGTGCCAGTGTAAAAGACAGGAAGGAAGGAGGCCTGGCATTACATAGCCAAACTGAGGGGAGGCTAGGCTAACCACTCCAAAAATTATATACACAAAATTGCCTTCTCTGCTTGGTTCTTTCCATGTCTTTAAGGAAGTGATACCCTGTATTGTGTCACAGCTACGCGTAAGTGTTGAGCAGTCACACGAAAACAAAGCAGATGATGTCAGAGCTAAAGCTGTTACTGTAACACCTAATGTGGGTGTTTATGCCTAGATTTATTTTTTATATTAACTGGAATGCCTACTTCAGGGAAGCAGAGATAAAAGTAAACTCTAGCTGATAACTTCATCAGCTATTAATGTAAGAAAACACTGGAAGGACTCTGGAAGAGAAAATATGATAAACTCTCTCCCATCCTTTCTGATCTTCTCCCCACTTGGAACACGGGATTAAGCTAACCTATTAAGTTATTTACTTCTATCTGTATTTCATGCACAAAAGTCAGCTATCACATAGAAATACAGGCTCACTCACACTCCTATTCAGATTGTTCAGGTTAGTTCTTATCCTTGGTAATACCCTAGTTAAGGTTTCATGATCACTTCTGTATTTTTTTTCAGAATTCTTTAATCTTCCTTTTCTCGCTTACTTCTAGCTCCCCTTTCTCTATTAGTTATACACATCAGCCATGTCTACAGCCTCATGGTTCTCTTATTTGAGTCTACTAAATTAATTCCCGCTCACGCCCCCAACAGTTGTTCATTACTGATATCTCCTGCCTCAGCTCTGGCACTTTTACCCAAACTGCTAGAAATTTAGTCTTTCAGCATAGTTACAGGTCTGAACCACTTTGGAGGTAATTGCAAGATCCCACGTCTGATTTGTGGCTCTGGAGGAAGCAAGTAAAAGGCTCATTTGGGATGTGACTTGTGTAACTACAGAAGACATCATATCGTTCTGAGCTCGCAGGGTGTCGCTCTGTCCATCTAAGTCTGATGAAATATATGATGAAGTGAGGCCAAGTCCTCATCCACCAAAAATGACACAGATGACAGAAAGTACTTCTCATGGATGCTGCAACATGGGGATTCAGCAGCATCATTGAACTCTAGACCCTGCTCTAGCTGCAGTTCAAACTGGTACACTTTGCATGTTTACTTTGGCTATTTAGCATGTTTTTTAATATAGTTTCTACTGTCAATGTCATTAGAAGTCAACATATATTCTGTCTCAGGATGATGGCACTGTCTTAAAAACACAACTTTTTTTTTTTTTAAACATATTGTTTAAATTATGTTTCTAGTGGATTCAAGTTACAGAAGATAATGGCAATGCCAACAGCAGATATTGGCTAAACACTGACAAACCTCTGTTAGGACTGGAGTGGGGTAAGATGATCACTGGCCACTGTCTAAGGCGAATTAGTTTTTAGGTTAGAACTTCTGGATTATCTGGATGAAAAATAAATAATGGATTGACCAGAAAGAGACCTGAATAGTATGGCAGAGCAGGTCAATGAAGATAGGCAGCTGAAAGCATTAAAAGGAAGTATCTCCCAGTAACTATTTTAGACTTTGCCTTATCTTTTCCTGTTTCAGTATCAAACCTACTATTGTCAAAGGGAAGGAAAAGAACCTATCCTGATTCCAATACATACCTCAGAAACAGAAAAAAAAAAATAATGTAGGAAACATCAGTTAATTTTTCCAATTCAGGCATATCAATTAAAGGAAAGAATGATTACTTTAAAACATCTGCTAGTCTTACATTTTTATCTATTATTAGTCACAGGATTAAAAAGTGCTGAGGCCAAAGATTTCTGACCTTGGAAAGGTATCTGTATTCCCAGAGCAACCCTAGCAGAGAACAGAAGAAGCATCTAGATTGCATTTACATATGAGGAGACATAAATGTGCACAACCTGACTAAGGTGAAACAGCCCAGTTAAATGTACAGCTAGAGAGCCTTTTCCCCAGTGCACTTGTCCAGGTACCAGAAACGTGGCTAGAAACATTTCACAACACTCCACTCAGCTCAACAACAGAGGCATTTGCTCCTCTGGATTCAGATCTAATCCCTTGCTCTTCGTTTGTGAGCTGATATTGTCCAGGTACTGAAGTATCTTGATGGTAACAGCGGAAATCACTGTTAACCAGGAAAGAGGCACCACTTTATCACTACAAACCCCTCACACCTGAGTCTATATTGTCTGCCTGGTTTCCCTAATAGCTGGAAATTGGATTAGAGAAATAATTGCTTATTTGGCTCTTCAGGTGGGAATCCTGTGCTTTAGAGCAGTTCATTTATCTAGAGTGTCCTACTAAGATAATCTTACAAAACTGTGGGCTTACAGCCTGGCTCTATAGTGGGTTTCAGTGGAAATAACATTTCTGTTACGGCATTAAGCTCTAAAAAAGACAAATTCATGCTTTGAATGTAATTGAGAAGAGGAATTTATTATAAAACCTAGATGTTTGTGGAAGTTAATTAGGGCTTCATAGGGAAAGCTGAGCCTGAGTACTTGATAACTCATCCTTTTAAAATAAATCCACCACGTAAGTCTCCTTAAGTTTTGGAACTTTTCCACCTTGTCTGATTTCCTGGTACTTGTTCATACAGGTTTTGCCTTGTGAGCACACCTTTGATTAGCTGTGACATGGCACCTTTCCTTTCAAATGAATCTATTTTGAAACTTCTTGTATTTAAAATCCATTTAGACTTCCTTCTTGAAAGGCTTTGGGACCAAGTTCTTTCCTCACTTGTTCCGCTTACCTTGGTGTATTTGCTTCCACAGGAAAGATTACTATTGGGTCTTGAGTGTCAGAAGTACCCCCATTTAACAAGGAAAAACGCGTTTTACTCAGAAATGCTGAGTCATTCTCAATTCCCAGTTCGGACTGGGAAGAGAATGGGGGAATGCATTTTTAGAACTGCATCACGGAGCATGAGTGGCAATCCAAATAAAGGAAATGACTCTTTATTCATACACATGTATATGTAACCTGTATGAGATTTCTGTTCTCTTGTCAAGAGAGCAGAGAAAATTCTTTGCATTTCCAAGCTCTCTTTTGCAGTCTCAGCATAATTTTAAATGAGTGTATCTCTGCTCCAATCAAGACATGTGGCACTAAATGTAACATCTGAATCTACTCCCTTTCTAGGACTGAAATCGGCTACCATCTGGATAGACTGAAGTGTTCAGTAGCATAGTCTCCCTCCATGACATGACTGGACTATCTGTATAGTGTTAAACATAGGCCTGTAAGACCTCTGGTAAAAACACCCCTTTCATCTTGTTCCAGTCAACAGGTGGCTTATGATTTGACCCTATTTCTTTTGAATTACGGTTCCTTGCTTCAGCAATAATCATATAGTTTGATTCCGTTATATGGGTTTTTTTAATCCTTCTTATAAATTCTGATTTTTGTTAGTCTCATTCAAATAACTAATGAAGTTCCATGTCATGTGGCCTTAACATAACAAAAAACCCACAGGTGTGCTGCTGACTTTCTAGACCTAACATACGTTAGGTGAACCGTGGTAGGTGTGAGACTCTTTATTTACTCTTAGCAAACCAGACATTTATGATTCATCATAAAAACGTTTGAACTTAAATGTTTTCCAAAATTTTTGTGCCAATTATACGTGGCACTAGCTGACTTTCTTAAGCTTTAGTTAGATGTCTCTGGAGGAGACTTGGTTACTGTACTACAAACTTGGATTTTGGTATTAAGCAATATATTATTGATGGCTGGCACTGTTTAACAGAAGTTAGGTGACTAGGAGCCTGCTTTGACAGCAGCTGTATAAATCCACAGGAAAATGGTGCTGTGTAGCCTGTACTCCCTGCTGATATTTTCAAGCATCGGGCGGAAATCAGTTGGTAAACCTCCTTTTATGAAGTGCCTGGGAAAGCCAGCCAGGCGGTGGGTAAGTGGGGTTAACTTCACTCTACGCATAGTCTCTCTTCCCTTGCAGAACCTTTTAAGGGTCAAACAATAAGAAACAGCCACCGGGTCGGGCCTGTCTCCACAGAAGAGTCGCGAATTGTCGCCGTGGGCCGAGGAACGTGGACAACGACAGGATTGCTCTTGCGGCGATGGTAACTGCCCTGGGATGAAAAGGCTCGCGTGTTTACGCGGCTTCATCCGGGCGGGAGGGCCTGTCTCCGGGAGAGGGATCTCGCGTCCGGCGGGCGGGTGTGCGGCAGGCGCTGCCCCGGCTCCCTCCCCGCTGCCTCCCCGGGATCCCGCCCGGGGCGGCTCGGGCGCCCCTCCTCCTGCCCCGACGGCCGCTCGCTCCTGCTCCTGCTCCTGCTCCCGCTCCTGCCCCACCCCGCCCGCGCGGCCCTTCGCTCTGCCGGAGCGTCAGCGGGAATTTCCAGCCAGGAAGTGCGGCGGGCCGGGGGCAGGGGCGGAGGCTGCGCAGGCCGGTGCCGCTCGGCTGCCCTGGCCGGCGGGGCGGGCGGGGAGGAGGGGGAAAGTCCGCGCGGAGCGGAGCCGGGGCGCGGGAGGCGGCACGCC
>VZRE01005703.1:35039-147617 GCA_013396775.1 Cephalopterus ornatus | reverse complement strand
CACACCGACACCACGACCTGGAGGAGGAGGAGGAGGAGGCGCCGCCAGCCCTGCCCTGCCTCGGTGAGCCCCAGGCGGCCCCTGACCCGCCGCTCGCCGCTTTCTCTCTCCGCTGTCCGTGCCTGGGCGCCCGCCTGCCGCTGGCTGCGCTCCCTCTGCCCCGCACCAGCTCGGGCCGGGCTGGGCGGCGGCAGCGCCGCGGGGACCGCGGCAGCCCCGGAGAGGAGGTTTGCCGTCGGGGGAAGCGTGTCCCCGGGAATAGCCCCGCTCCTGCCACCTCGGCCCGGGCGCGGAGCTCCCGTTGGAGAGCCGGGAGGAGCTGCTGCGGGATTCGCCCGCGCTCGGCGCGGCGGCGGCGAGCCGAGGGAGCGGGCGGGATGCCGGGCAGGGCTTTCCTACAGGGGGCTTCCTGGCGGGGAAGGGGGTGTCTGTGACAGGCTCTCCGGTAAAGTGAAAAATTCTGAAAGCCCGACTTGTGCTGACTGCGTAGCGGGTGCTCGTAGGGCGAAAGAAGTGCTGCTTTTGTCAGTTTTGGTTTCGAAGGTGACACACGTACTTGCTCCACCTGAGACACAGCCGGGAGTGCCCGCCGGGGCACAGCATCAAAACGTGGGTTTGGGACTGGCAGCTTCGGGTGTCCTCGTCTTGGGTGGAGCCCAAGAGTGTCGTAGATAGTATTTTAAAAAAGACTCCTTTTAAAAGGTAGGAAAGAGTGAGATTTTTAAAGGTAATTTAGTAGTAAGTGATGAAACTGAAAAGTTCTCATAATGAGGAGGAATGTTATTAGTCTGATTGGTCTGTTACACTTGGCCTAAAACCCAAGAATATCCAACTTCTCATCATCACAATTATTTTTTTTTGCCTATTGATGCTTTCTGCTTTGACGGTAACTTTGGTAAAAAGGCGCTGTTGACATTTTATGTGAACATAAAGTGGAGTATTATTTCTGTGACACATGCTATGTGTTGTTGGGCCATTATCATAATGCAGTGTACTACTGTGTAATTTCATTCAAATAAGTGATTGTGAGCGCCTGTAAGCATTTGGGGAATAAGACTTAAGAGACAAGGGATCATCTGCTGTTTCAACTTCCTGTTTTAAAACGCTCGAAATCTTTGCTTAAGAGTAACATTTTAAAGGAAAACCAGTTTATTATTATTATTTTTAAAAGTGGTTTTAAAGTGCTGATCATATTTGACATGTTTTGTGCTTCAGAAGTTCTCTTTTCACTTAATCTGTTCAGAGAGAAAAGTGGATGAATTCTTTGCCTTGACACCTCATGTTTTACATTCTGTAAGGTGCTACACCACCACTGTCAAGCTTACAGAACAGAGTTGAGAATATAGCATTTTGATTTTATTGACATCCGGAGTCTCTGTGCTGTGTACTGTGTAGTATCAACTTTTGAAATAGCGTTTCAGTCAAAGCATTTTTATTCTTTCAGAAAAGAATGTAGCTGCCCCTTCTAGGAAAGCATTAACCAAGACGTCATTCTAAGATATCCTATCTGCAATGTTTTGTAATCTACAGAAATGACTACAGTTTAACTGAGAAAATGAAAGATGATAAACCAGCCTGTAACCATCCAGAAGCAGATGATCTGTTCTGCAAACTTCTCTGGCTCAAGAATTTAGCTAACAGTTATGCTGAAATATTATTGTTAGGATCTCCAGTGTGTGGAGATTTCAAGGAATCTCAGTACTGAAATCTGTGCAAGACTAGTTAAATAACTTATTCTGAAATGTTTCTTTCCACCCTTTGTAAGGAAAGAAATATCAGTCAGTGGTAGTCATCAAAAAATGGAGTCATTTTCTCATGCAAGAAATGAATACGCTGACTAGAGATAAGATTGTAAAATTGAGAACAGCTTTGTATCACTTTGCATCACGTTGTGTGTTTTTAAAAAACAGTGTTGTAGCAGATAAACTTCATACCTGTATTTACTTCATTCTGGCAGCACCTTGGTGATGTTTTTGTAGTATTTATTTTGAAATCAGAAAAGTTTGCTGGAAAAAAAGTTTGCTGGGAGAGAGAAAAAGAGAATCTTGGAAGAGGGTGAGAGGGTAGAAAGCAGACAGATATTTCACTGATGTGCACATTTGAAAATTTCCTGCTTCATTTGTTGAAAAACAGCAGTTCTAATTGTTTCTCAGTTACTATGTATTTTACTTAAAAATCAATTTTAATACTAAATTTAAATATGTATTTTTTCATTGAAGTGGCATTACATGAATTCAGTAGGATACCTACAAATAAATATCACTGACGCAAATTTGCTGATTGATAGATTTTTGAGTTTCCTTTTCCCAAAAACTTCCCAGGCCACTGTCACATGAATACATGCAAACTCCAGAAATATGTTCAGTTAGGAATTAATGTTATTGTACTTATTGCTGAGCCTGGAAGTACAGGAACTAAGTTTGAAGGCCTGTGAGTCTTTACTATCAAGAGTGCTTGTATACAAAGTCGATTTTGGTTTTGAAGTTGAAAAGATACAGTGAAAGACAATATATTTTCTGCTTACTTACAGTTGGTTTTCTGATGTAGTGATGACGAAATTCTGTGGTCTTCAGAGATTCTGGTTAATTCTGTGTTTTCAAAGATAAATAACTTGCTAAGATATTTTCACCTGTCAGTGGGGTTTGCCAACTCTGAATTCAGAAGTATCAGTCTTAAAGAAAATTGTCACCTATTTATGTAAGCAACTAATGAAAACTCTGAAGTTAGCTAACAAATCTTTTTTCTAACACATTGATAGCTTTCCTTTGGTTCTCAGACAAAATAACACAGCTATTATGAAACTAAGAGGAAAGAATGTTTCAGGCAGATAATGAAAAACCAGTTCCTGGTTTTGGTCACTTTTAGCTCTGACACAGGTAGTTTAGAAGTGGAAGTTGTAATTTGATGTCGTCTAAACAAGCTGTGAACCTTTTATGAAGTTCTACACTGATAAGATCATAATTACAGTTGCCATTAACTGTGCCCTTAGGTCAGTCAGGCACTAAGTTTGCATCTAACTTCGAGCATAGAAATAATTCACTGAGTCTTCTTCAGTGCTTTCATTTAAACAGATTTGTTTTGCTGAAGCACTGTTGACAGTTTCAAAAGTAAGGCCTTAAAAGATGTTTCAAATAATTATAGTCTCAAAGTAAAATCCTTTGTTTAGCATTTAGGTACAGCTATATGTGGGGAGGAAGCTACTATTGCTACTACTAGCATTATTTCCCCCTTTCAACTTTCATGTTCTTTTGAAAATCAGTGACACAGATATGGTTTTTTTCTTCATTTAAAATGCTAAACTGAAATATCTCTTTTTCATTGCATCCTCCAAGCAAACTGTACTGGTATCAACAGGTCAAGAGCAAAGTAGGTCTGAGCTGTGTGATGTTGGGGTTTTGGTGGGGTTTTTTTCTTGCTTTTTCTTTTTTGCTTGGGTTTGGCTTTGTTTTTTTGTTTCTGCTGAAGATCATGTTTCTGTTTGTTTGAACATGGTCAGATTTTAACATATAAATGAAGTAAAAACCAAGTAAGCAGATGATTTTTTGGTCTCATTATATTGTGTCATAGGTTACTATAGAAAATTGAGACTGCAAGAGTTTTACCATTTCTTTGTAAAAAGCAAAAAAATAAGCCGTAGTAACCACTTTGCATCTATAGATTTAAGAACTAGGGTATAGCTGTGACAGTGCTGGACTCAGTTCGACCTGTTTGGTTCCACTTACTGGTGTTAGTAAACTGACTGTTTCTGTCATGCTATGTTTTCAGTGGCTGTTTGGAACTAAAAGGACACTGAGAATCCCTTAGCTGACTTTTGTGGTTGCAGTGCTGACAGCCCTTGATATTTTCCGAGCCCTCTTCTGCCACTGTTGTTGATGAAATAAGGGACTGTCTTCAGTAAGACCCCAGAACTTGTGTAAGTGAACCTGATGATAACAGGAAACCTTATGTCAACTAGACTTCTGAAATCTTGGGTTTACTTGTTACTTGGCTTCTCAGAAACACTGTTCTTCCCGTGCTCCCCTCCCAGCACTCCTCTCCTCCGCCCTCAGAAAAAAAAAGAAAGGGAAAAGTTTGCAATTTAATATGGATGATTCATGACACTTAAGGCTTGTGAAATGGGTATATGTGGCTTGTTAAGTTGAAATTCGACTTTGATGAACAACTTCTGTATGAAATAGAACTATTTGTAAAGAACATGTCAGTCTTTTTTTTGATCTATAGGAAAAGTAACAGCATTTTAACATGACATTCAGGTTAGTTCAAGTAGCATTAGCACCCCACGTGGCTAAAATACAGTGTAGTTACTAGAGCTGTTTTGCTGTGTTGAACCTCAGTATTTTTACATATACTTAGCATTATACATGTACCAGAATATGTTTGCCATATGTTTGAATGCCGTTTATTCCTTTGGTTTAAGTTGCTTTGAATGTGTTTTAACAAAAACATTCTAACTTTATTCCAACAATGTCATTGAAAAACAGTTTATATGTTTATGGCATTTTAGGTTTTCCTCTTGACATACTAGTTCACTACTTTGATACTTGGGAAAGGAAGAAAACAAAAGTTCTGTTTGCACAGATAGTTAATAGAGCAACCATTCAGGTAGTCCAGTTACTCTTTGCCAAGTGAGGGTTTTTTATGCTATGGGTTTTTTTCTTCAAATTTAATAGTTACCTGCCGTAATAAATTTGATTCTAGATTTTGAATCATAAAATAATTTTGCACCCAACAATTCTGATTTAGAGCTTCACACTTCTGAAATCTCTTAAATATTTGTGATTGATTTAATTTCCTAAATATTTTGTAAGTTTTATACTGTTGTCAAATAATGCATCTACTCACAACTGAAAATACTTGAGAAATTTAAATTCAACAATTTGAAAATTTTAAAAATACATAGTCACAACTGCCAGGTCCCACCCAACAGGAAATAGTAAGCAGGCTTAATTAGTAAGAAGAGTAGGCAATTTGTGTTGTTATATTAGAAAAACAAACAATGTCATTTAGGGTTATGTAGTGTTATTGCAGATGCAACAGTCTGTGGGTAAGAAAAAGTCTGCAGAGGAAAGTAGAATCTTTGATAAAAATATCTCTCTGTACAAACTTTTCCTTACTTGTATACTGAGAAATTACACTCAAATCTTTATTGAGCGATGACACGTCTTTGTCGTACCTGAAGGAATGTAAAAAATACAACTTCCTTTTGCTGCTTTAGCGGAAATTGAGCATTGTTGACTTGTATACTGAGAATATAGTTTCTTTAAAACAGCTCCCTTCAGCCCCAGGTATTGAAGTCCTAGATGGGAGAAGAAATAGTAGTAAACATTTAACATTTAAAGGCAAATTTCAAATCTGTTTCATTACTGAGTTAAAACCTCTTCAAAATAACATAGTTGATGGGGCTTCTTGTCAACCTGAGCAAGTTAGCAATCACTTCTTGTGTTTAGCATGTTTTTCTTTCCTATTTGTGCTAAAGATATCTGTGCCAATATTGTGAGTGACAGTATGCATGATGTTCCCTTATATTTTGGTTCTGTTTACTTTGTATAATACAGAATACTTCAGTTGTTTGTCGCCTCTTATTTTGAATAAAACGACTTTTACTCTGGAGCTGTACTTCTGGCATTCTGGGAAAAATAACTGAGTTGAAGTGAAATGAAGTGCTGGATGAATTCAAGAGGTGGCCAGAAGCAGGGTGAAAAGGCCATGCATTGAAAAGGGGTGGGCAGCGTCCTGACTTTGAAGGGACTGTGGTGGTGAAGGTTTGAGACTAAACAGCTTGGATCAGTATCTCAGATCTGTCAGGGCAGCATGCTCTGGCCTCTAGCCAAAATCATCTCAACAGCTCTTGTCCTCCTTCCCTCCCTGATCCAGCAATTCCAAGTGTCTATTGCACAATACTTTTTCCCAGCATCTCTGTTTGGGAAATTTTGATCTCTAGAACAACTGTCTCTATACAGGTACAGATTATGTTTTGCAAAGGGTAGAAGAGTGAGGCTCAAGGATAAGTAGTTGCCACTTAAAGTTAAGTAAACGATGCCAGGTAAAACACATCTCAGAGACTGTACAGTACAGCAGTTACTGTTTCTACCTCAGCATTTTGTAGCTGCTGTTCCTAAAAACATAGTTCTCTGCAGTCAGATAGTCTGCCATATTTTATAGCCCTGATGTAGCAAAAATGTACGTTCAATATAATATATAAAGCACAAATGTCTTTGCTTCTTTTTCATCCTCATTCCTCTCTATTTTTAGTAAGCAAAATAAACAGGCTGAGAACATAACCACAGTGGATTTCATCCCTTTCATTCAGTGTTCACTTAAGTTTATTTTTAACAGGTACATTACAATGAAAGCCAAGTTAAAGAGAAAAAGCACTCTGCTAGAAAACTTTCAGGAAGTATTGTTCTTTCTGTATAACAAGTCAGTTGAAGTATAGGAGTTGAGTTTCTTATCTTGAGGCTTGCCTTCTGAATCCCAGCCTTGAAAGGTGAGAACAGGTTGATGTAAAACGTCTCATAAAGTAAGCAATGAATGTTCTTCAATGAAGAAATTTATTTAAACCATCAGACTAATTCCAGTTCACAAGTGCAATGGACTGGGTAATAAAGATCATGATTATCTGTAGGAAGGTAATAGGAAGTCCCATTCCAAGTTTGTAGGGATTGGGAGAGATCCCTACAAACAGAAAAGAGAACAAGGGTTTACCTCACACTTTAAATTCAGGCTGGAAAGTTGAAGAGGAGTAGAGGGAAGGATCTGGACTCTGAAAAATAAGGAGGGCTGAAAAAAGTTGAGTAGGGAAAGTTGACTTGGTTTTTAAAAGGTAAACACAGTGCATGTTGGAGAACAGGGAAGAGCTCTGAAATCAAATGATTGAGATAAACAGCAATGAGAATTCTTGTTCCTGGATGAGAGCATTCCTACGTTAATGATGTTGTTTCCGTTTTAAATGTCTGATACTTTTGAAGCTTTAAAACAATTACTCAGAATGCGATAAATGAAGTCATGTTCTTCCAGCTGTGCCTACTTGTACCTTGTGCCATTTGGTTACTGGGGAGGAGGAGTGATGGCAAAGTAACTGCCATTCTGTTTGTTTGGTGCAACCCCATCATCTTCCATATATGTGTGTGTATGTACAACTTCCTAGTTGTTGGGTTTTTTTCTCCGTTTTTAAGCCTTTTTCACAGTGGCAATTGAGCTGCTGTGAGGAGAAAGGAATACTGCACATGTATGCATATGCACACCCTCAGTAGGTGCAGCTGTGTGGTTTTGGGCAAGTTTAGCTGGATTTTACATTTTCCCATTGCACTAGGAGCTAAATGAAGTTGCTTCACCCACCTTTAAATTTTCACACTTAAAAATACCGTGAATTGAAATGTCTTGTTTCCTGAGCCTTGTTATCTGAAAGACTTCAGACAATCTCCAGGGTGGAGACTGCTGTGGTTGCTTGTGGTCTGCAGATGTTGGGGTATTTTTTTATTGTAGATGCAAGTTTGCAGTACAACTTGTGGGAATTGGAGATTATGCAGGAAGCAGGCATATATAATAACATGAACTTCCACAAAACAGTTTTAATCCAGTCATCTTCCAATGAGAGAGAGGTGGCAGTCTCTGCCTCACAATACAGCTCATGTAGGGAGAGAATGAACAAAGCTACACGAGGTAGATGCTAATCTTACCACTTGATGCATGCAGGAAAGGTGTGTAGAAATTGGAGCAGTAAGGGAAGAGGACAATTAAAAGTAACACAGCTAATGCTAGGGTCTGTTTTTCTGCAACTGCCTTTTTGGCTTTTTGATCATTATCGACTCTCTGGATTTGCACCAATTTTCATGTAAGAAGAGGAAGTGTAGAGATTTGTTAACTAAATAAATCGTAAGGAAACAAATTCTAGTTTGGAGGTAGAGGTCCCAGAACACTTGTCATTTGTTTGGCTTTGAAGAGGAGAGAATGTACAGTGAAACTGAGAGTGTTTTCAGTCATTTAAAAGGGTCATTTGAAACTACTGGGTTAATCTGGCCCTGGAAAAGGCAATCAAGTGTCAGTTCACGTACACAGAGATGTGTGTTTGCACATCTAAATCATAATCTGTTTATAATAAACTGGCTTAGCATTCAGGCCTGAGAGAAAGTCTTTAGCTTTCCCCCCCCAAACACTGCAGCTGACTGTTGAACACAAAAGATCTCAAGTAACAGCAGCCTGTGCTGTTGGTTCAAGAGAGATTGTGTTTAATACTTGGTTAGACATTCATTAGTACATACCTGCAGCAAGTGGGTAGTGTATGTGGGTAGTTGCTTTGCTGCTTCCAAGTGTAATGTTCATAGAATCATAGGATCGTTTGGGTTAGAAGGGACCTCAAAGATAGTCTAGTTCCAGCCCCCCTGCATCATGGGCAGGGACACCTCCCACTAGACCAGGTTGCTCAAAGCCCTATCCAGCCTGGCCTAGAACACTTCCAGGGTTGGGCATCCACAACTTCTCTGGGCAAAGTGTGCCAGTGTCTCACCACCCTCCCAAGTGAAGAATTTATTCCTTCTACCTGATGTAAACCTACGCTCTGTTGGTTTAAAGCCATTTCCCCTTGCCCATCACTACTTACCCTTGTAAAAAGTCCTCTCCAGCTTTCCTGTACACCCTCTCTAGGTACTGGAAGGTGCCATAAGGTCTCCCTGGAGCCTTCTCCAGGCTGAACAGCTGCAACCCTCTCAGCCTGTCTGCAGAGCAGAGGTGTCCCAGCCCTGTGAGCATCTTCATGACCCTCCTCTGGACTTCCTCCAACACGTCCACGTCCTTCTTGTGCTGAGGACCCCAGAGCTGAACGTAGTACTGCGGTGGGGACCTATTTAATGGCTGCTGTTTTGCCGTCATGACACTGTTCACTGCATCAGCTAAAGAGGCAGAAACGACTGCATTGATAAGGTGAAATGGAAGGGCTGATTCAGATAGACATAGGTTTTATTTCTGTATGGATTTTAATTTTTACATCAGAGTACTTAAAAGTTGTCAGAAATACTGCCTCTGCTATATTTTTCCTCTGTGCTGGAAAGTCATGTAATGCAGAAATGTAGATGTGACCAGGAAGCGTAGCAGGTATGAGAACTGCTGTTCTCCTGGAGTTTTGCTGGAGGGAGAGGGGTGCAGTCTGAGAAACTACAATAGGCCAAAGGCAATAGAACATACCTTTAAATTTATCCTATTGGGCTTACAGAAAAAGCTGTGAGATGCTTGCTTTGGAAGTTGTTTGCAAGTTATACATTTAGCAAACAGGCAAGTAGGCAGATGCTATTCATATTAGCTCCTCAGAATATTTTTTTTTTGGAACAAGGACATTTACCGTGCTATCTGGGTAGTTTAGGTATTTTGGAACACAGTTTTGCATATGTGACTCATGAAATAGTAAATGTTTAAATATGAGAGATCACAAAACAAGACTCCTAGGACCAGTTTTTATTCTATCTCTGCAGAAGAAACATGGGATTTGCACTCAGTTACTTAAGCAGGTTGCATAAACAGGATAGGTATCTTCTGAAGCTTTGTAAAAAAATATTGGCTGTCAAGGTATTCAGATTGTTTTCTGTAATATTGACACTTTTCACTGGGAAGTGTTTGACAAAAACTGAATTACAGTTATTTCAGTAATTTCAGTAACTTGTGAATTGGCGATGACGTTTATTTTATTTCTATGGAAAGGAAGTCAAATAAAAACATCTTAGCAAAGTTTGTTGTATGCTGAAGGGGTTTTTTATGCATTGTCTGTCAACTTTTCCCATAAAGATTAATAATAACAATAAGAAGTTGTTGATGAAAATAATGCTTTGTGAATATGCCTATGAAATAATGTGATTGGTATTTTTTATATTGCTGAAATCCTCATGTATTGGGTAATGAAGTACAGCATGGGTGACATTCACTGCTTGTTATATCTGTTACTAATTTTTGGCTGAAATCTTATGACCAGTTATTTGATATTTGCTCAAATACTTCAAATAAATATTACCCGGTAAATATTTCTCTCTAATATTGAATTACAGTCAGGTGTGTACTTTTTACTTTGTAGAGTCAAAAACAATTTTATCCACATGAACCTCCTTTTCCTGAAAGTCATCTGTGTATTAAGTGTCTCCTATTTCTCCATTTTATTTTTTTCTTCATTTTCTATTTTGTGTGGGATGGGTGCCTATATATTGGCTGTGGAGCTTGTTTACAAGCTGAGTTGAGTCTCCATCAAAGTCAAGTACCTAAGTATTCCAATTTTCCTACTGATACTTGCCTTTCTAGTCCCTGTAGAAGGTACATGGTGACTCAGTTTTTCTGTACTGATTTACTGATCGCTTGCAACTCTTTTTTATAGTGCAATAGTTTTTAGAGTTCACTTTGCTTTGCTGGAAAACGTGCCTCATGTACATTGCGGTGGAATATGAGGGCCAGTGACATGTTTCTGTCTTCTGTTAGTTATTAACCTTATTTAGTGTCTACTTTGCATGCAGACATGAGTCTCTTGACATAGCCATACAGTTATTTTCAGATGTTCCCTTAGAGAGCCTTATTTAGTGAGATCAACATAGGTGAAGTTAAAATTCATTCAGTAACATCTGCATTAGAGGAAATAACACTAATATTTTCTAATAGACTTTATAAATTCCTAAGCAAATTCACAGGCACTGCTCCTGGCCCCTTGCTGCTGGCCCCTGGAAAACTAAGCCAAGCTAAACTTTCCCAGTGTCCAGCATTTACATGTAGACCTGCGAGAGAGGGTTGGGAATGCTGTACGTCCATAATTGTCATAATCAGCACCAAGTCGCTGTGGGTGCTAAGCACTTGTGGACCACTGGAAATAAAGGTGTCCAAAATTAGTCAATATTTGACTCATGTTTGTATTTACAAAATGTAAAAAATATTGGATGTTCTTCCTTGGGTATCTTTGTCTTGCATTTAGCAATACTTCACAAGAAATACTTCACAACCGTTCTGGTTCATTCATGAATGCTCAGAATGCTCTTTTTATTGTGTAAGAATGTAGAGTCCTGCTTTTGCTAGAGTATGGTAATGATTTTGCCTAAAGTCTAATTACAGAATAGGTCAGAGGAAAGACAGAAACAAATTAATTCCTGAAGAAATTTTGACTTCAGGACTTTATAATTGTTAGTTACTTGAGAGTAGGCAATGGAAAATCCTAGCTGTGGCCTATCCTGTCCTTGCATTGTCCCTTCCAAATCCTGAGGAATTTTAAAAGTATTTTAAAAATCATTGATGTTATGAGTAAAATAAGAAATTTCAGAGATGGGGCTTTTAACTCTAACATTTTCCAGGTTTCTCTACTGCTGTACATTGAAAAAAAAATAGAGTTCTAATCATGGTTTTGTGTTTCAGGACTTAAAATGGCAGGAGAAGATTCCTATATTATGGGAGTATCTGATCCCCAAGTAAGTGGATTTGTATGTTTTCAGTATCCCTGTATTCTCTCCTAGCTCTCTGTTTAGGTTTTATCTCGTACTGTCCTGTCATTTCCTAGGCTTAACCGCATGGACATATAAAAGCATTTTGCACTGGAAGAAAACAGATTTTTTTTTCCCTGAGGTGATTTTTATATGACCTGTAAAGTGCCTTGCCACTGGTTAAATGGCTGGAATGAAAAGGAAAGCTAAGCCTGCTGAAATCAGCATTTGGAAAAATTACTTAATTTTATGCCCTGCCTGCCTGTGACACTTACTGTGAAGTTTCTGCTGTGGTGGACAACGGACTTTTTCTGAAAATAAAGCCCCTTATGCCCTAAAATGCCCTTTTGTGTAATTTTTTATATTTGCATTGACATCGATGAGTAAAATGTTCCTTCACTCATACAGATCCGTAGGCCTAGCTCTTATCAGCTCTTCCTGATCTCATTAAATCTGAACTGTGAAAATGGTGCTTGGGTGAAAAGTTTAAGTAAAGAACAGATCATTTCTACTCACCCTAATTTTCAAAGAGCAAGTATTTTCTCCTTTATTCTTGCTCCACTTTGGAAGAAGGTAGATTTATACCTGACAACAATTACAGTGAGTCAAGACATGTCAGTGTTTAAAAAAAAAAAAAAAAATTAAACTTTAACCTGGGTATACTGTTTCTTGCATTAGAGCTTGTCAATATATTTACATAAGGAATGTAGTCTGGTGAGGTTTAATCAGAGAAGTGAAAATGAAAACTCACAGGTTCTCAGCAGGGCCTTGGGCAAGACATCTACTGTCAGATTCTCAAAATTTACTGTATAAGCTCTTTTGAATATATAGTTGTTAGTGCATGTAAGCAAAATGCACGTTTAGAAACTGCGCTGAGGTCGGTGCGGTCTCGTGATAGTGGTGGAACTTGGGGCAGTGCTGTCAGCTCTGCTTGCTTTGTCGTTGGCAGCAAAAATGAATTATCTATAAGACGTTCATGTAATTCAACGAAGTGTTTGCAGTCTCAATATTTGCAGAGAACTTTGAAATTCTTTGCTGATAGATGCTTTATGCGATTATGTATGCATGTAGTAATGAAGAGTATATTTTCTTTCAATGTAGATGTTTGCGATGGATCAGTTCATGGGAATGAATGCATTATTTAATAGTACGAATTACATCACTTCAGACTTACCAATACGAACAGGTAAGAACCATTGCTATTTAATGGTGCTGTTGTCCTGCTGATTCTTCCTGTTTGTTTCCTTTTGTAAAGTTCTTTTCAGAGGCTTTTTTGTTCCCAGTCTTTCGTAATACTAGATTGCAAAGTTGTCAACTAGGGGTTTTTTTACATCTTTTTGCATCTCTTTCTTACCCACATGAAACTTTCAGCAGTGAGGCAAATCTGATTCTCTTTTGGCTTGTACAGAAACTGAAAGTTTCAACAAAGTTTCCCAGCTCAAACCAGAACAGTGACCAAAGAGCTTTGAGTGACCTGATTTTATGAAATATTTTGTTTTGGTTTCTTTCTAAATTTGTGCCTTCAGTGACCTACATGTTTGTATTGCCAGTTTGCAGACTGCAACATGTACTTCTTTTCCTTTTCAACACTGTTTCATTCGTTGTAGTAGTTCTTAAGGTGCTTGTTTTTCACTAATAAAATGTAGAGAATATTAACTTCCTGTGTTTTTCCTTCTCTGTGACTTCTCTGTTTCCTGTAAAGTGGCAGTGTGGTATTAGAAGTACCTGACAATTTCCTGAATAATAACATTTGTTTCAAAGTTCACAGTCAAATTTTGCAACAAACTGCTGAAAATAAGCAAATAGTATTCTGCAGACGTCTGATATGCAGTTCTTACGGTATGGTTCAAGAACAGGAATAACAAATACCAGTCCATTATAGTTCAGTCAGTATTAGCTGTTCGATCGACCTTAGTCTGGTTTTGCTTATTAAATTTCTATATTAATATTACTTCTTGCATGAATTTGGAAAATTCTTTTTTCCTGCTTAGTTTAGTAGAAAGTTGATATGAAAGGAAGAAGGAAATAAAATTTTATTTAAGCTTATGTGGTTTTTTTCTCAATGTATATATGTATCTCTAATATAGCTATTAATATCTTTTTAACAGGACAAGTTTCTGTTGTTATCTATTTGACTTTTGTATTAGGAATGTAGCTGATATCTTCTGTATTAAAAATTACTTTCATTTCTTGAAAGTGCAAACCACTTCTGCTTGCAATATTTGATACACTTGACAGCAGTGAAGGTACAAAGGGTAAAATGAAATAAACACTTAACATTTTGCTTTGTAAATTTTCAGGGAAAATTCCACCCTGAATTAACAATAAATACTGATTTTGAAATAAAATGAAGGCATGCTTGCTATTTCAGGGTTTCCTTGTTTAAACCATACTTCAGTTTTCTTGACTGAGTAGTAGCAAGAAAGGACCAAGAAACACATGTGGTACAGATAGTTTTGTTTCAAGATAAAATGTTCTGATGAGCAAAGCTCTTGACAAATATGGACAAACATTCAACAAATAATTGTTGCAATCATTTATTTGCAGTGTGTTTTTATTAGGACAGATAAAATTATTCGGTAAGATTCATCTGTGTAGGATTAAATGGCTTGTGCATTGTCTACCAAGGGGATTTTTTTTTGCTATCCTCCCAGAGTTTCTGTGGAACAAATAAGGTTATGGAAGTTTCCCCATAAGGAGCTCTCTTACATGTACCTTTTAAGCTTACTCTGTACTCCTCATGCCAGATCATTCCATAGGAGTTATTCATTTATATAAAACTTACTTTCAGATATCTATGTCCTGTCTAAAGTAGAAAACAGATGTTTTCAAAAACGTGTCAGGGAGTCAAGGATTCACTGAGTTCTGCAGTCACAGAAAACTCTTACTGGGCAATGTCTAGTTTTGTCCTTAATTTGCAAAATTGCTTAGAAAAAGGCCTTTTTTTATATGTGCCACTCCTCTTGTCTACTGCTGCACTACAGCTATCTAGTTCCCTGTATACAAGATAGGATTCAGTAAAGAATCCTGCACTTCAGGTTATTGCAAACAAAAAGTTAAGATTTAGAAAAGCTTGATCATTTTGACAGCATCTGATGATGCCATAATCAATTTGTTTCTTGAGTAGTATCACTGTGATGCTTACTTCCTCTCCTGCTTGAAACGTTGCTGTGTTGTTACTGTGGACTAGCTCTTCAGTTGTAAAATAATATAATAATTTATATAATCTGCTTTAGTGGTTTCCAAGCAGGGACTAATTAATGATGTCTTTCTACACAGCAAGGTTAGTTAAAAATTCATGTGGGATTTTCCAAAAACACTTCCAGCTGAGGTATGGAAAGAGTGAAATAAATGTTCTAAAAAGGATTTTTCTCTAGGACCGTGGGATGATCTTTCAGTCTGTGCATTCATAAATGCACAATGTCAGATCTATTACATTGGCAGACAGGTTTAATATATAACCATGGATTGCCATATCATGCCAGTGTACCTGAATCAACAAATAGCTGGGGAATTTGGGGACTTTCTGATGATACACATTCTGCTGTTAATATTTACAGTAATAGTAGAAAATGTTTATATGTTGGGACAATGATTTTCTCAATTACATTGTTAGTGCTCAAGTGTCTTTGCTCGCTTCTTTTTGTCTCTCACGCATGCCAGTTTTAAATAAAAATTAGGATTTGTTATTTTGTCTCTAAAGCTGTAGAAGATAGTTACATGGTTCAAGTTCTACATTTGCATCTAAGTCTAGAAAGAGAAGTAGTCTCTGTGTGCCTTTGGTGGAAAAGAGATGTATCTTTAACAAGTGCCATAACAGTGCAAGTTGCAGGATGGAGATTGTGTGTTTAGCAGCACAGCCAGTACGTCACAAAGTCAGCCTCTTCTTTGGCTCATTGGGAAGTATCCTGCATTTGAGAGTTAGGTACTGATCCTCAGTGGCATCAGGGATGGAGGGAGCATTATCCATGGCACGTATTTAGACAGTGTGAAAGCAGATACACATCAGTGGGTTGTCCACTGTATTGTGGAGGGACAAAGTGGTGCCTTACATTGGAGGGGGAAATGGGCAAAGCTGTGGGCAAAGTGGTTTATGATTTTGGATGTTTCTTACTGCCTCCTGATTATATAAAGTCATCTACAACCGTGGAACATAACAATCTGTGGTGGTTCTGGGAACTGGTTAATTGTTTTGTGTTCTAGGGGCTCTGGGCTGACTAGCTCTTGGCATTAAGTGGTGTGTTTTTAAACCTTTGAAGTTGAAGCAGGGCCATCCTGTCGGGAGCTGAACGTTATTGCCTGGAGTCTGCTAAAATTAGTTTTCTGGTATTTCTTTAACCTCCTCTGTCCAGCTCTGTGTGATGCTTGCTGTTCAGAAATGAGAAGGACATAGAGCGAAAAAGAAGACACTTAAAAAAAGCTTCATTTCTTATTTTTTCAGTGAGAGATATTGTTAGAGATTCAAGGAAGCCTGACCATTACCCAAACTGAGATATGTTCATTTTCCCTGTCCCAGGTAGTGGCCCTTATCCTCAGAAGCTTGAACAGACTTGCATACTGTTTCTGGTGTTCTTTATAGATGTTCTGTGCTTGCGTTTTGAAGAGTGAACTGAGGGAAGAGGTTAAGCAAAGCCCATGTGCTGCTTGCTTTAAACATCATGCTTTGAACACTGAAGAGCTGAGATTGGAGTGTGTTCTTGTGCAGGTGAATCCCTGAGAGGGAGAATGTGCAAATGCTACGACAGGCCTTCGGGAAAGTTAAGGCACTAGGTCTTGAGTCTGAGCTTTTAGCAGCAAGGTACCAGTGCCAGGATGGACACAAGGGGGTTGGTGTAGAATTTAACAATCAAAACCTAGAGACTGTGAGTGTTTTCACCCACGTTCATCCTATAACAGCAATTACGAGTGTGAGATGCCTGTTGTGGGAGATCCACAACCAGAGAGGAGGTGAGCGGGAGAATTGTGCACAGCCGGTTATAGGTTAAATTGAATGGCTTCAGGTACTAGCAAAGCTGTTAGATAAAGGACCCCACTAGTCCAGTAGTGCTGCCAGGGTTGCAGAGATATCCCACCAGCCTTACAGATCCCTGTTTCCTTGATTTGTTATGGTGGGAAGAAGGAACCAAGAGAGAGCCTAAGATGGGTGCTCCTTTGGAAGTGTGTGTATAGGGTGAGGCCTGTCAAGAGGAAGAAAGAATGTAAGCAGTGGGAGTGTCAGGAGGCAGGAGGACCTCTGACTCAGGCAGGAAGGAAAATGAAGAAACTTAGCAGTTGAAGAAGACGTGAGGAAGTGGGACTGTGACTCAGGCTGGAGGTGAGGCAGTGGGATGCAAGTCGGTCTGTGGCAGCCAAGGTGAGGAGATGGAAAAAGAAGCCCTGAAGCATACCCAGGATGTGGCAGTCTGCACCAGAGCCCCTCCATGCTGGAGGACTGCGTGTTTTAGTTAGTTTTTGGCCCTCCTGGCTGCAGCAATGCCAGGCAAATCATGAGGAGCACTCGTGTCAGAACTTGGCTCTTGGCAACCATGAGAGTCATCCCTGTGTGGAGGCCGGCTCCATGGCTGTGTGCCTTCAGCGTCTCTGTAGGGCAAAAGTAGAACTTAAGCTATGCATTAAGTACTGTTCCTTCTTGTGGTTGCTTAACACTTAAAAGGGGGTTGCTTGTTAAACAAGAACGTGAAGCAATCAACCTTCCAGGCTACAGAGGTGCAAAAAATCATCACAAATCTTGTCATTATTAGTTTCTCTTACAAGGTGTTTATCTTCAGGTTCCTGCTCTCTGTCTGCTTAGACCAGACATGCCTAGTAATAGAAACGAAATATTAAAAACTTCCGTGTGCAAAACACTAAAAGCCCTTTTTTTTCCGTGGGAAAGTATGAGTGGAAGAAGGAACCACACATAGCCAGTGTTACACTGTCTAATGTACTTCAGGGAAGTATACAGAATTTAGTGAGGACAGTTGTATGAGACTTTTCGTGGAGTGAAATCCTTTCTATAATCAAAATTATATGCCATTTATGCCTGGATGTTTTCTTGAATATTGCTGCTTTATTTTTTAATAGCATGTCAGGTGTAATTAAGGGCATTGCATTAGAGTGCCTCCTCTGTACTGTTATTTGGGTCTGGTTCAGATGCTATAGCAGAAAATTACTTAGTCATTGTAAAAGAAAATGTTTAGTCACAAAACCCAAGGGTTAAAATAACACCTCACTAAACTGTGTTTTAAATGCATTGGTATATGATATGTATAATGTGGATTAATGATAATAGCCATCTAGTTTGCCTTTGTACATTTACACTGCATCTTTTTGCACTTCCCTAGTGCTGGTATGTAAGATTTATTTTTTTCTTTAGTCAGTATCTTTGGCTGCTTTTTATAAACTTTTTTCCAAGGGGGAGGAAGAACCACAGTCCCAAGTTCTCAATTTCCCTGAGTTTTCACAAGTGTTGTGCAAAGTCAAACTATTTCAGTGGTATAAACAATTTCCCTTGAGCTTTACAATATGCCAAGATAGTGTATATCCCTCTCTTAAGAATTTGAATTTCCTTATGCTGAGGAAAAGTTGAATCTTGGATCTGCTGCATCCTGGGGGACTTCTGTGGCCACTTAGCCATAAGATAAGAGCACTTCCTTTTCTGACTAATGTTTGAGGGAAAGGGGGTAGTATTTTGTGCAGATACTAATCCAATGCACATGCTTTGAAAATGAATTCATGAGAGAACAGCCAAAGAACAATTACTTTGCAGGTCATGCCCTCAAGGCTTAGTTGAATGTTGAACTACACAGTTGTATTTTAGGTGCATTATTTCTGCCAGTGTGCAGAAAATACAAGGCTTCTGGATTGTTAAAGTATAAAATTGCAGATGCCTAAAGCATGAGGATGGTTAGAGGTCTGTGAACAGAGGTCTTACATTTAAGTGCTGATATATTGCTTAAATCGAACTCAGTTCACCTTGACTCTGTTACAGACAAAAACTGAAACATAAGGCCAAGGCTAAATATTACTCTACATCTTTTAAAGTTGACATCCTTCATTTCATGCTTTCTAATGTAAGGTCATGTGTATATGGTCTTGAGGCAATTTTTTGCATGACTTCAAGTAGCACTGTTTACTTTTACACATGAGCGTACAAATGTTGGACTTAGGAAATAAATTGTCTTTATATATGAAATTGTTGTGACTGACCTTTGCAATATAACTTTGGCATGAAGATAATTCAGTGGCTGAGTCAACTAACTGCAGCGGCAGAACACTAATTTCATCTACTGGTGTATTTATCACAACTTCCCTGTTGAGAGAAGCTTGTTCAATTAAGACCTGTGCTGACCAAAGACACAAAGGTCTATTTTTTTATAATGAAGTTGTACTGAGGAGCTGAAAAGGATGAATGTAGTCATACTACAAATCATATGTTAATGAATCCCTTGCTGTTTTTAATTATCACTGAACATTAGGCTTATTGGCAACTAAAAGTTGATGCAAGTATGTAGTTCTGTGCTGAAGCCAACCTCTGTGTAGTTGGTGTGGTACTTGCAGATGGTGCAGTTGTTCAGAGGCAGATCACACCTGGATGTGGCAGGGTGTGGAATGCTTTGTGTGCTTGCTGGCTCTGCCACGTAGCTGTGGCTTGTCTGCTTTGGAGGATTCCTGTGTCACAGTGAGCTTGCTTGATTCCTTAGCATTAATACCTTTAATAGAGTAGAAGTGATGATACATAATTCCGATAGCAATATGGCTGGCAAAATATTATGTAGGTATTCACAGTGAAGCTGTTGTTTGGGATCTACTTTGAAAACAACTGATTTTTTAGCATTGAAATGCAAATCTTCTTGTCTGCTTAGCAAGAGGCAGGGAAGAAATCATACCTCTTGGAACTGTTGTTTTCAGACTCTGAGTGGCTTGCATTTGAAGAGGTCTTTCACAGCCATCCACCTAGAGGGCTTTCCTTCTTCATGTAAAAAATCTAAATGATCAGAGCTGGAGCTAAGCTTTGATCAGGTGATGAATTCTTAACTATGGTGACACTGAGTTCTCATTGGATTTAGGGTCTGCTCAAAGGCCATTTAAACTGGTGAATTTTAAATGAGGTTTATAGTATAAAGTTAGGCACTGTACAAGACTGAAAGTTGTTTAAGAAAGCCGTCTTTAAAAGACGTAAGTAAAATTTTAGTAGAACATAATCCTGTGTATTGGCACCATGCTCAAGATGGATTTCAATAGAGAGTCTCCATCTGTAATCAAATTGAGTGTATTCAGTGTTTATAGAGGCACAGCAGAACAGTATATTTAAAAGTGTATCTGAAATTATTAAAAGAATGTAAATGGTTTAGTCTTCTCAATTCCTGGATTTTTTTTAAAGCAGCTCTGACTGTTAGGGCATGTTGAGGCAGCTTGAATTCCTCCTGTATTCCCATACCTCAGAGCTTCCCATTGGCTGTCTCCAGACTTTCGAAAGCACCTATTCAGTAGGAAGCCCTAGGGCCAAAAGCTTGTGAGTATAGTCTTTAGAGCCCAAAGGGTTTAAATACAAAAGTTAACCTTAGCTCAAGAAAGCCAGACTGCTTGTCAGTGGCAAGGGGAGGATCCTGTTCTTATTCACCCTTGCAAATTTTAACTGAGTGATCGGTTGCCCGTTTAGGCCCTCTGAGCTAAAATTAACTTTTTTGAGTTAATCCTTCTCTTCTTACTCCACTGGTCTCTAGGAATGTTGGAAATGAGAGACTGCCAAGTGATTAAATTATTTACTGAAATTTAAGTTCTGAAGAGACTTAGGTGCTTTCAAAAATTTTATCTCAAGACATTCAAGGACATAATTGTACCCCTGTAACTTATATGTCATAGTAATAAAAATATAATTTCTATTAATACTTTTCATTCTTTTATGTTAGCAGATGGACCATATCTTCAAATCATAGAACAGCCAAAACAGGTAAGAACAAGGCTACATTTGAAAACGAATTACTACATTCATCTTTGAATAAACTTCAGACAAGAAAGAAAGAGTACAGAAAAGGCTGAACTCTCAGAACAAATGTGGCACTTGAACATGAGCATTTTTAACTCTTGTAGTTAATTCGTTTCTTGTTTTGTTTTCATCTTTGTGTCTCTGTGAAAGTGTCATAATACAAAAAAACCCTGAGTATGTCTTGCTAAGTATAGACTTTTCATCTTATAAGTAACTTTTACATTACCCCAGTATTTGGAAATATAAACTAGTAGACCAAACACTTAGAATTTTTAGGATTTGTTTCATGTTTCTTGAAACACAAGAAGGAAAAAAGAAAAACGCTTCACTCTGTTCCCAAGTTACAGGAACTTTTGACATGTGCGTTGTCATGTTAAAGAAATTCAGTTGTTGTTTGAGATTCCTTTTGTTGTGGCTGTTTTGAATAATCCAAGAAAAATAAAGATAAGTGGTTGAATGTAACTTTTTGTCTGACTATGTAGCAAACACTGACTTATGCTCCTCTGACAGCAGAAAAGTTATTCCAATTCACTGGTTAGTTTTCATGCAACTGATGTGCAGAGTAATTGCTGGGTAAAGATTGCCCTGAAGTATTGCCTGGATATTGTTCCCCTTTAGCTGGTGGCACTGGCAATTGCAAGGATTCTTCCTGAAGCTGTGGCAGTACGGAAGGTGCCTTTCCTGTCTGCCCCGATGAGTTACATAAAATCCTACCTTACAGAGCTGTTCAGTAAACAGGAGAAGAGGGTGGCTAAAAGCTGTCCCACCCTCCTCTTGGTCTTCTACAGAAGCATAACACAATCCAGTCTTCCTGGCAGGATGCAGTGGCGAACATTGGTTTCAACCACACAGCAAAGTCATTTTTGTGCTTGAGCGTACATCCAGAGTTAGGGACTCTTCAGCATGGTCATAAGTGAAACAGCAGTGTAGTGTAGACTCTTGCTGCCTCTTCCTTGTTGTTCTAGTTCATTCCAAATCTGGCCACGTCTTTGCACGGTGGGGCTGACACAATACAGTATGTAAGGAGAAACCATTGTTTCCATGTGTGACTTCTCACCAAGTGTCTCTTCTCGTGGAATACCCATGTGGCACGGTGATGAGGGTGATTCATCAGCAGAGTGATGAGCTTATGATCACTGTTGGAACAGGCAGGTGAGGAGAGTAAGACTGCATGTGTGAAAATATAGCTTAGGATAGCAAAGAAAATCGACTGAGGGAAGCCACACAGGTGACTGCTGGATCTGCTGGATTGAAGGCATCAAGGTGAAGAGAGACTGGGTCATCTCCTGTGTCCTGACTGGAGAGGTTGCTTTGCCTTTTGGACAACTTGAACTCAAGCTCATCATAGCTGGGCTCTTCACTCTTGGTCACTCAGTTCACTTTGGGAAGGCAATTGGTCGGTATCTGAAGAAAAGTCAGATCTTTAGACTTGCCTGGGAAACAAGTTCTTAACCTGAAAAGGCTTTAGTGATATAGGTATTGAAGCTAATATTTACAGAGTAATTTTAAATCATATTGTTTGCTTTCAGCTAATAGAGATTTCCAATTCAGAGTTGTCTTCTATTAGAGAGAAACTGAATAACTCTTGACAAAGGGTACCATGCTAACTGGTGCTATTTGAACAGACACTGGGAGCCCTATATAAGATGGGGATTTTGCCAGAAATTGCAGGACTGGGGAGTAGATCTGAAAGCAAAACTGGGGACCACGTGAAATATATGGTTAAGTAGAGTTAGAGTTACCAAATACACTTGTTTAAGATTTGCATCTCTTGCGCCTTATTGATTACTGTGTTAAGTAAAGGGGATGTTATTTCCTATAAATAAAAACAGAATCAGTGGAGAACTGTACTCTGGACTGGTTGCCAAATCCTACAGTTCTATAAAGTATATTCAGATGTCTATTTATGTGACTGAGATGAAAACCCAGTCAAAGTTCCCTGAAGCTTTTGTTCTGTTTCTGGTCTTCACTTGGAGATACAGCTTTCATACACTTTTCCCAGAAGGAAAAAGCATTTTTTCTGTTTCATCCCTATTCTTTCCTTTATGATGCTTTGGACTTTCTTACTATTGGCTTCAATTTTGTCTGCCTAGCAGCAATCATGGGAGAAAGTATCTGCTCTAGCATTCTGTACATGTTAGTTTTTATCCCATTTTGAGAGTATAAATAGATCTCTGCTTTAAAATATCTTCACTTAAGTGAAAGAAAAAATTTAGGTTTATGTAAGAGTGAGAATAGAACAGTTTCTCCAGAGCTACAGTTCAGTTGTGCTTTGTTAACCAGCACTCAGCATTTCAGGGATGAACAGTTGTAACTTTTCCATTTGGGCAAGTCTTGTTTGTATATATGCATGTTCACATGTGCATGTGCTATTTTTACTTTTGGTTTTGTTTCTGAACAGCTTTCAAGTTTCTTTTCCTTTCTTTCCACAGAGGGGGTTTCGTTTCCGATACGTGTGTGAAGGACCTTCACACGGTGGATTACCTGGTGCTTCTAGTGAAAAGAACAAAAAATCTTACCCTCAGGTCAAAGTGAGTACATAAATCATTAATTTTCCGAACTGAATGCAAGTGTCTTAAGTATGTGTAGAGTTACTGCACAGCAACATAAATTTGAAACATGAAATTTCTCAAGGTGGACTACATTTCAGTCCCAACTTTCAAAATGGAATTGGTTTTGAAAATGAAGTTTTCTTCGGATTTGTGGGATTACTTTGGCACTGTTTTTATCTGCCAGCAGTTGAGCAGTAAGCTTTCCTGCACCAACCACCTCGCTGCTCTCATGCAGACTAACGGAGCTCTTCCCTAAGGTACTCTTTTAGCGTGAAGCAAGGCCTGAGCTGTTCAGTTGCTTCACTTCTATTGCAAAGCATGAAGCTGCTTAGTTATTCCACTTCACTCTGGGATGCTATTTACCAAGTTATCCTATTTTTTTTGTTTATGTTAATGCTTATTCAATACCTCTGGTATACTCTGTTCTTAAGAACTTAATTCCTTTACAGTCAACTTAAAACTTCTCATTTTAATAGGAACAATGTTATGTTCAGGTGTTGGCTGAACTCTTTCGGTGGATTTTTATTTTTTTTCCCCTGGAAAAAATTCAAATATCTTAATCAAAGAAATGTTCTGTGGGGGCACAATATGAATATTAGTGATTAGTCATTCTGGGATGGGACAACTGACTTTGCCTGTGGTTCTTGCAGCAAATTCCTTTTCTGTGGAAGTTGGGAAAATGTACACGGCGTCTTTTCAGTATTTTGTAACTTAAATCGAAGTCTTGGTCTTATCACATTATGTCTTTGAACTATTGCACTACAGAATGTCTCATGAGGAGCAAGGTTAATGTATTCTAATCCCGGTGTTACTGCTTAATGTATTTTAATTCTGGTGTTATCTCTTACTCCTTTATGGGGAAAGAAGGGGAGGGAAGAGTGGCCCACAATCAACCTCTGCCTTGGTGCGTGCCAGTCCTCAGTATGTGTGTAGTTCATCTGCAGTTCTTGGGAAAGGCTGGAGTTTGGAACAGTCGCATCTCCATAATGAATCAGTATAAGCATGACTCAATGGAAAATAATCAGCATTGGCTGAGGTAGCCCAGGCAGTTAGTCTTGCAAATTGAGAAGAAACTGGGAAAGCTGTTTTCATATATCCTTGCAAAACTCCTGTGAAAAATTACTAACCCAGGCAAACGATCAACTTGCTTTCTTCTTTCCTATTGTGATAGTAATGATGAACCAATGAAGGAAATTTCACTGGTATGTTCAGATATAAAATAATTTACTTCAGTTGAGCCCGATCCTTGGATTCCAATCCAATCTGTATTGGTAATAATGCAAGTGAGGCTTTATAAAGGTGTGACTTTATAAAGGTCGCACAATAGCGTGACAAGGAGATATGCAATGAGGAGTTATACAGGAAACTAGAAAGCACAGTGTTCTTTGGCTTTCCATCAAACCTTCTAATTTCATTGATCATCAGATTTTAATTCCATCTAAAGCTTCCCCGCACACACACATGTCCCTTCCCCTCCCTCCCGTCCCACTGTGTGCATCTGGGTTTTTTGCTAGTACAAATCCCCACATGGCAACACCTGTTGGGAGAGGCTGGCAAGGGAACACAACAAGTAAATTCCTCAAGGCCATTGCTTGTTAGTGCCTGTTCTTGATTCAAGTGATGCCAGTAAAGACAGAAGTGTTTCACACCTTTTCCTGTAAGTCTCTTCTGTGTTTTGTCAGTGTGCTCACCTTGTCATGACTGAGGGGAGCACAACTGAAGATTGCTATTTTTTGTTGTGTTGGGGTTTTTTGTTTTGATTTGATTTTTTTTTTTGAGGATTTTAGTTGCCTTTTTTTACTCCTATGCCAGTATTTTCACAATGAAACCTCCCTTATTAGTTGATCACAGTGCAGTGAAAGGACAGTAGTCTGAGCTTTGGCTGTTCTGTGAAACATGAGGCTTTGTGACAGATCTTTAAACCTTGGCCATGATGTGGTCAGTGCAACTCCTATTCAGATCTGCTTTCTGCTTGGCCAACTCTGCACAGAAAACTGATAAAATTTACCAGTAGCTGCCATGGAATGTCCTGAATATAGACATCTTCATTGTACTAAAAAGCATTGCAGCCTCCCTACTCTGTTTTCGTAGGATTATGGATTGAAGGCTGAAAGAAAATACATTTATGTCATGTGACCTCTTGCCTAATGGGGGCTGCTCAACTTCACCATTGTTTTTTCTCCCTGCACCGTCACTAACTTGTAGTTAAGCTGGAACACATCAAGATGCATCTTTCATATAAAGGCTAGAGTTTTGAAGATTTTGCTGTGTCTCTACGCAAGATGTTTTGGTAGTTAATTATGTATGTTACCACTTCCTGTATAGTATATTTGTAAATGGTGTCGGTCAGGAGTTAGTGTAGCAGTTCTGCAATGCCAGTCCTTACGCTTAAAGCAAATGTGCACTGGACAGCAAGGTGGAATTGATGCAATATCTCTTGTTTTAATGGAACAGTCCTGACAAATGTAGTCTAGATAATAGCAGTATTTTTCTATAATATAAAAGGGGGATTCATTTATGATTTATGGAATTATATTCCTTTGTTTAGCCCTTTCTTTGCTAACAGTAATCCTAATATGTAGAAAACATCTTGCATATTCAGAGGATTCTATACAGCTTTGCATGTTATTATGGTGAGCAGAGAAGTGGTAGATAATGAATATGTTATAATGAAGTTACGTTTCATGATTGCAGTAGAAGGCTACCTAGAATTCTTCATTCAAATTTCACTTTCATCCACTTAGTGTAAGTAACACAATGCTGAAACATTTTACTGTCTAGAACAGTTGAAATCAAAGCTTCTGAATTGCTTGTTTGTCATTAGCTTTTTGTCCAGGAGAAAAAAATAATCAGTAGTATAGGAAAGAATAAAACTGGAAAGTCAAATATTATCACTGCCTTACTTAATTATCTACATTCTTTATTTATAATTTGCTTGGGTTTTATGTACTTGAAAAAAATGTGAGAAAACTTGTACAGAAAATTTCCACTGGCTTACATGTTTACCATGTGTGTTTTGATCTTGCATACTGTTATTAGTGTGGACATGTTTTACACTGAAGTGCTTGATCCAATTTTAGGTGTGCAAATAGGCTGAAAATAGTGGAGTTGCTGTAACAAAGTGATTAGAAAGAGAAATAGGCGTTTCTGTAGTTGCTGGCTTTGTAGGTTTCACATGGTCTTTTCCATCATTTGCTTTCTGTTGTTGACCAGTTGGGTTCATTTCTTGCTTGTAAGAGTCACTGGGAAAAACATCTTTGGAGTAGGAAAACGTTCTTACAAAGTTTTTGCAAAATTTCAGAAACTATGAAAATTGACTGGGGCCTGGATTGCAGGAGGATGTGAAATAACTGAAAAAACTTTAAACTCTTGGTTTGAAATTGACTCAGCCTCAAGTTCACAGGGTCCTTTTAATCTTTCAGACAAATCTCTCAAACAGAAACAACAGATAAGTGTGAGCCTGCAGCATTTTAACTTTATCAGATCAATTGAGTGCTGCTTCAGTACAGGATGTAATCAAGTATTACAGCTATACTCTTCCCAGGAACTCCTTATTTTCTTTTTTTGCTTCATCTTTAATTTGAAGATCAGGAGGTGATTTTTTTGGATCACAGTTCTGATTTTTGAGCCATAGAGCTCAAAATGCTATCTCCCTCCCATGCTGAGTATATGTTTTTTTGTCAACACTGTAATCCCTATGTTTCTATAGATATTCAGCATTGTAACCTACCTTCTACCTTTTAATTAATGCCTTTGACAATGTTTTTTAAGTTTATACGTAAAAGGTGATAGTTACTTGTATATCTTTCTGCCATCATAAATTTCAAATTATTCTGAAATTGTGGCATGATTCAAGGACATGGGAAAATTATTTCAGACCTAATTTATGGTACATAAGGGTATTTACCCACTCAGACTATTTTGCTGGGCACCAAGATACCCTGGATGTCTCAAAATCAAGTAGGAAAGTCTGCCTATAAGAAATGTAGGCAGGAGACAGTTCAGGGACATTCTGTAGCCTTTGCAGCACAGGACATCAGACTGGATGACAAAAATAGTCCTTTCTTGCCTAATGACCTACATAAGGCATTACGTTTTAAGAACCCGTTTGTTTTCCCCCTGAGAGGGAGACTACAAAGATCATGCTGAGCTGAGTAACAGGGGGAGATTGCAATCTGGTTACCGCTGCAGTTCTGTGTTCTGCTTTCAGAGGCTGGAAAGTCCTTGACGTGCAGCAGTCGTACCTCCAGTTTCACTGTGGTTTCTACAGCTGATGAAGGATTGTCTTGAACTTTTCTGATGTGATGCTAGAACATGCATGTTACTCATAACGAGTGTAGTGCTAAAGATGTGCTTTGTAAATGAGCTTTATAGCAGGGAAAGGCTTGTTTAGTGAGGGATAAGATGAAAATATTTTTTTTAAAGCCACCTTTTTGAAAAGTTAATTGTAGTAGTGGTGGTGGCACGTATCACCAAACGCAACCCTTTTTATTTTCAGGTCACTTTGTGAAAGGTACGTAGGAATTTTCTCACTGCTGGTAAATTACAGAAATAGTGCGGCGGTGATTATTCTGCATCTCTATATTGTTTCAGTCCAACAGAGATTACAATTTGGAAACAGGAGGGAAGCATGAGTACCCCATGTCCTGTATTTTTATAAACTAACACTTGTAGAATGCACATTAGTACAGTATTATACAGTTAACTAGCACGCAGTGAGTAACAAGAGGGCTTTTGCATACCTGCTCCTCCTGGAACAACTTTTTCATAGTTGGGATTTTTTTTGCTCTTAGCAGTGAATGGAAAGACAGGGAGGGCAGGCATTGTACATATGCAAAGTGTTTCAGCTGTGATGGAACGGGTTCAAGAGTGGGGTTAGCTGGAGTGAAGGAAGCGAGCAGAACTCAGTAATGTGGTGAAATCGAGGCAATCCCTCGCTATCAGCATTTTATCAGCAATATAACCTTAAATATTCAGTTCATCACTGATTCATCACTTTAATGTTTATCGTGATCCTTTAATACCTTGGTTGATTAGATCTGTAAGCTACTGTAACACAAAGAACTTTGCCCAAGGCAAATTAGAAGAAAAATTAGAGGAGGAGGGGAAAAAGCCCAACATTGATAAAAGGGTTAATTAAACGAATTAGAAGGGAAGGTAATGTTTGCTTTTTAAAAAGTGGGGTAATTTTCTGTTCAGCATAATTTGAAAGTGGTGCATAACCCATAACTGATTTGAAGTATTACTTGTGAGGAAAGAAAATTAAGTTCTAAATAATATATGTAAAGCAAATAACTTACCAATATGGTATGTTATTAGTAACTTTAGGTGTGTTTTTGAGGCACTGTTTGACATCACAGCTTCAAAAGCTATTAAAAAATGTGTGGTGATTAGAAACTATGCTAGAGGGGAAAAAAAATGTTTTAGTCTTCTAGAGTTGGCTTTATGAAAGCACACAGTTTGTCACAGTTTTAGTCCAGCAATATTCTAGGTGGGAATTTAGCATATATCCTCGTGTACATTTAAGGCAGATATTTACTGGACTGGGTAGTATGTGTTGATGTAGCATATTGAACTGACAAATTCTATCCTATTAATGTAGAATTTGTTCACTTTAAATCTCTACCTGAAGAATCATTGTAATGAGGCCAAAATGCTTTAAACCAGTCATAATGTTTACAAATAAATGTTTAAAGTATTTTCAAATTGGGCCAAACAATGCAGAGTTTTTAGTTAAATACATACATTTTATGTATGTTTTTTAACAGGTGGCAGTGTTTATTGTGAATTCAATGTTCTGATTGAAATTTAAGGAGAGCAATGTGGAGTAAATGGTCGGAATGTAAAACTGAGAGCCATGATTTAGGAAACAGAAGATGTTTTCCTTTAGCGTTTTTGGTACTACTTCTGCCATTTGTATATCAAGTTCAATTGCCAAAAAAAGTGTTGGCTTTTCTCTGTGATGATCTGGTGCAGTTAGTCTGCTATTTGTATTTCATGAGGAAATGTGTACACATTTCTCCTATGTAAGTTTGATGGTACTTAGCTACAGAAAATACTCAACTGGAATTACTTGTTCCGTTTAAGAAAAAAAAATAATAAGCAAACTATCCCACATTTTTTTGTATTTGTTTACAGATCTGCAATTATGTTGGACCTGCAAAAGTAATTGTCCAGTTAGTAACTAATGGGAAATACGTCCACTTACATGCTCACAGCTTGGTGGGTAAATTTTGTGAAGATGGAGTGTGCACAGTTAATGCAGGACCTAAAGATATGGTTGTAGGGTAAGTCTGTCAACTTCTTTGTAAACCTGAGCACCAACGGTGTAAGAAGCAATACAGAAATACTACTAAGAGGCAGCTACGTGGAGTACTAGTCTTCATGCTCTGATCCGTGTTTTGTTTGTATCTTAAACAGAAAAATCAACGGTGTTTTTGTTTTCCTTTGTAGAATTTGTCCTAAGCAAGCTAAATAGGTTTAAGTAAATAATTTTCACTTAGAATTTGTAGACTTTTAATCTCTTGGTGTGCAGTCCAAATTTGTATTGTAAGTCCATTCTTTAAAATGTGAGTAGTTTCGATTGGAGAAGGGACTAAAGTTACTGAAGAAAAGCTTTTATTACTACTTTGATCAATATTTTATTTTTGTTGAAACCTGCCAATAGGAATACAATTAAGAGAAAATTATTAAGAAAATAGGATTACTAAATTTGAAATTAATGCAAGACATGTATAAACATGAAAATACTAAATGAGTCAAACTTTTAAAGTTTAAAGCAGTAAGATTGTTGTGAAATTGTAGTTGGTCTGTTCTTGTTTAATTTAAAAGAATAATTGTTTATATCGCTAAATGAAGCTGAGACTCCCAGCCGTGTTTTCAGGCTTAGATCAGGTTTCATGCTGGCTGTGAGTTTTAGTTCTGTGATCTCAAGAATGTCTTTGTTGGTGAAGAAGATGAAGTTTAAAAAGCTGAGAAGGTTGGGAGAGAGATATTCTTTTAAACTGTAACTTTTGATGTCCAAGCCCAGTGCACTGACTTTACCGAGAACAACAATTTAAATAGCTTTATTTTAAATGCTCCTTTTCATCTTGAAAAGTTTGGCTCATTTTCTAACCTGTCTTGTTTTTCATCAGATGTCAGATGTTTAGAAACAGCTTTCCTGTCCTCACTTGACCTGCATGAAAATTGAGTTATTGTCTTGTTTTCATACTTCCAGATCTAATTGATTTTTAAATGCGCCAGGAGATTTTTACAAAGCAGATCTTGCATTATGGAAGTCTTCATTCAAATAGATACCTGAAGTGTCTTGCTGAATGACCAGAGCCTTGTTTAAGACATTTTCTTTGGAAAATATTGCACTGTTCTTAGCTTCTTAGCTTGCTCTCCAAACCATTTTAAACAGATGGAGCTTATTCTGAGCAGTTTCTCTGCTTAACAGACATACAGAATGACATATTAACGTCATTGCCAAGACAGAGCAAACAAAGTGTAACAAGCAGATTTTTCAATGTTTTCTAAGTTCACAGTGTAAGTCTGAAACCTGACAAATTACTACTTAATGCCATAGAAAAATCCTGTGCACCCGTAAGATCGCTGCCATATGAAGGTGCACGTTTTACATGTGTTGTAAACTTGGCTCAGGTTTTCTTGAAGGAGAATTTAACCTCAAGAACTAATAGTGACTGAGTAAGCCTGCAGAGTCCTTCTTTTGAATTCAGTTGTGTAGCTGTCTCTGGTAACAGAAAGACTGCCTGGTGCAGGTTTGGCATAAAGTATTAAGAAAATACCTTCCTCAATCAAAATTTGGCAGGTTTGCAAATCTTGGAATACTCCATGTCACGAAGAAGAAAGTGTTTGAAACTCTGGAAACACGCATGATAGATGCTTGCAAGAAGGGATACAACCCGGGACTCCTGGTGCATCCTGAACTTGGCTATCTGCAGGCAGAAGGATGTGGAGACAGACAGCTAACTGGTATGTAGAAATGATGGCCTGGTTTTCACTGGTCTTTTACTAACAACAGGTTGAGCTTATGAAAACACAGGTTCTTGGGTAGGAAAAGAGCCTATGGCTATGTGCTTTAAGATCTGTTGTGCTGTTGCCATGTTTTAGGGAGTCTGAAACAAAGAGTCTTTGCTGTCAACACACACATGAGAAAGGAGCAACTTCCTTCCATAGCTGCCTGTACCCACCTCTGCACCTATATTCCATTGCTCTTAAGCTGTTTAATAAGCCATTAAATAATTTTGCATTATTGCATCAAGACGTGATATCCTTTATTAACTGAGAGACCTCCTTTTGAGAACACTCTTTCCTTCAGCTGCATTTCACCCATGTCCTTGTAAAACCTGTGGTCTGTGTTGCTTTCAGGTACTTTATAAAGGTGCCGTCCTTCTTTTTATCACTCTTAACACCAGGAATTCTGCTGTCCTTAGTGGTGGCCTTTGTCCTTTTCACAACCATTATAAATTGAGAGCAGCAAATAGTAGTTTTCTGTCTGTCTTTTAATTATATGCCTTAGCTTAAGTAAGATCTGACACACAAACTGCATTATGATTGCAGTATAATTTGAATGGCTGCTCCTCTCTGCTTAAAAAGAGAGAACCCGATGGATACTAAGTGTAAAAGAACACATTTCCTCTCTGTTGGTACGTTTCAATAGTAACGTTTGTTCCATCTGTTTTGTTATGAGTCCCCTCCCCCTTGTGCTACTTCATCTGTCTGTTTGTCGGTTCCAGAACGAGAGAGAGAAATTATCCGTCAGGCAGCGATACAGCAGACTAAAGAAATGGATCTCAGTGTCGTGCGTCTCATGTTTACAGCCTTTCTTCCTGACAGTAATGGTAGTTTCACACGAAAACTTGATCCTGTTATATCAGATGCGATATATGACAGCAGTAAGTATATTTTGCTTTAGTTACTTTCTTAATAAGGGGCAGGCTTTTGGACGTACAAAAATGGTAGGTAGATATTGCTACACATAGACTCATCTAACCCTGCTGCTTGCCTGTTATTTGATGAATAACAGGTAAGTAGCCCATGGATAATTAGCCCCATGTCTGTCCAAACACATAGAGTATCATTCTGGTTTTTAATGGATGGTGATGTAAGCCACAGAGCAAGATTTTATTTTGCTGTTAGCGTGTTTAATCCTGCCGCTTTTATTATGAGGATTTTGTAAGTTCTTGTTACATTCGTAAGAAGGGCTTGAATTTTGCAGTTTTCGGTTGCTTTTTGTGACAAAGCCTCGGCACACAGGATGTGAGGAAAAAATTACTTTGCTTCAATCTCTGTTGAGAATTTGACACCTTTCGGTTTTCCTGAGCATCTGCTTGTCCTTGTTTTGAGAGACGAACACAACCAGAGTTCTCAATCCATTTCCTTTAGATCTGTCAGTGTTTTTTATACTTCTGTTACATCCCTCTGTTTGTCTTTTTTCTAAGTGAATCTTTTCACTTCGTGTTTTCCCTTGCGCTTTTCAATTATACTGACTCATTTTACCTGAATCCTTTCTGCTTGCTGAGTTTTCCTCCCTGAGGCTGTGGATTACCATGTTCCTGGTAGTCATTCTGTAATGACTCAGAAAAAGTACCATTTTTTTTTCTTTTCCAACAGTCATGTCTATATCATCGCTTTTTAAGGGCAAAGTCTAGGTGAAAAGGTATTAAATGCAACTATTCTACTGTGTCTGTTCCTTGCTATTAATTGGGAAATGTACTGATGTCAAAAATTTTTACTTTAACTAAGGAGACAAATAAAGGGGAAATTTTGTAAGCGTGTTTCTGCTGTCCTAAGTTGCTACACAGATGTCAGTTACTGGTTTCTGATCTCCCAAGGGGAATTCTTGATTATTAATTTCAGAAGATTTTTCTTGGGCTTTGTTTGTTGTTTGTGTTTTTCTTTATACTCTTCTTTGGTACCATTCAAGCCTCTTTCACACAACAGACATAACTTGTGGTAGCATAACTGCATGTCACAGCTGCTTTTACTTATCAGATGATAGTTCTGTCTGGAGTACCCATAGTTTATTGATGCCTCTGCTAGGATCCATGGAGGTGGGCTTTTTTATCACAGTCCAGTATACTGGCCAAAAACTGACATGCTTTCAAGTAAACCACAGTATAAAGGAAAGCATTGTATACAGTGAGATGCAGAAAACAGCTATCAAGAGTGTCAGGCTGTCAGAAAGCAGGGAAGAAAAAATTATGTTCTCTTGTACTGCCCTTTTGTCATAAAATTAGTACTAGTGCAGGGTGCTGAATGCAGTTCACTGCAGGGCTATTTGCTAGTGGAGTAATTATGGACCTTATTTTATAGTTCACAGTTCAGTCAAAGCTTAGAGGATACAAGATTATGCTTTCCATATGAAAAGTTGTTGATTTATTCATGTTTAAAAAAACACAGACAAATTTAAGTAGATTGTTTTGGAGGCTCGTCTTTCTATTGCATTTCTGTATGTTTTGCTTGGGTTTTTTTTTTAAATCTTAAACTGTTGTGAAGTTAAGCATTTTTTTAATCTTCCCTTTCAACAGAAGCTCCCAATGCCTCCAACTTAAAAATAGTAAGAATGGACAGAACAGCAGGGTGTGTGACAGGAGGGGAAGAGATTTACCTTCTCTGTGACAAGGTTCAGAAAGGTAAGAGTCCTGAGTATTTTAAGGCACACCGGGATGTTCATCTGGAGTACATGTGAAGCCTGCTGTGCGGCCTTAGTATTCTCCCACTCTGATAGTGCAGCAGGATTTGTAAGCACTCAGCCTTTCTGGAAGCCAGAACAGCAGTCCAAAAAATTAATAAATCAAAATAGTCTATTGCAAACAAATTCAGCTTGTAGTGCCTCCACGGAGACCATTTGATCACCTTTGTTCTTCTCAAGAGTTTGCCCTTGCCCATATTCCGGATTTTTTTGTGGGTGGTGGGTCCTAGGTGGCATTTGACTGCATTAACTAACACCTGCTCTGAATTATTCTAAAGTTTCTGATTTATCATTAAATTCCTAATTGTAAGGAGTAAGTATGAACATTCTCTGTTGACCATGGATGGGAACTTAATGTGTTCAGCACGACTGCTAGTAACTTCATTTTTATGTATATGCTAGCAGTAGAGATTACTCTATGTAAACATACTTCTCCTAGGTTCATTTTCAGTCTCTGCTCATGGCTTTGAATGTGTCAGAATTTGGCAGTGTGGATTGGGATGCTTTGCTTTTGTATAGGAAGATAATGGTTAATATGGTTGATTGTATTTGGACTAAACTGAAAAGAAAAAACATGGGAACGAGGGAAATCCTTTGCATTTCTCAGGTATAGGTAGTACTTGGGACTCCCTGATATAGATTATGTGGTAGAGTGGGTGCCCTGTTCTCATCTGTTTGGAATCAGTCCCTGCACTTGTTGTTAAAATCACACTGACATTTTCTGTTAAGGCAGGCTGTCCTTTTCCATCTCTCTTTCTTGCAAATGCCTTTCTATGAATTAGGGAAGAGATAGCACTTTGGGGACTTCCAGGGACTTAGAAAAGAGTTAGGGCTTTGGGGGCTTCTTAAAAGACGGGACTTTAAAAAAACTGTTTTCCTTCAGTAGTGTATCTAACCCTTTGCCATCAGGACTGAGATAAAACATAACCCTTGTGCACTAAATAAATAAATAAATGTCTGACTCAGTGGAATCCCTGCGGTGGGGTTTCCCCTCAGCCAGATTGGGGTTTCCCCTGACCTCATTGCTTTCAGAAACCTCATGCCTGAAGGAACTTGAGCATGCAGGACAGCAGGACTGGAACTGGTGGTTCACAGTCTTGAGACTAGCAGGTGTTGGATCAGAGGAAGCAGTCTGTCTGCTCCAGAAGCCTGTCCTGCATCAGTCACCCTAAGAGAAAATGGGCTTTTTCTAATTTTTTTTCTTGATAGGAGTGCTGGAAAAGGAATTTGCTGGTGTGACGTTTCTCAAAAAAATATAAATAAATAAATACAAAGAAAATGAAAGAAAATTTGTTTAGAGGAGCAAAAGCCAAATGACGTGTTTCTGGCCTGTGTTTGGAGGGTGAAGCATCGCTGCTGACATGCCGCTCGCTCACACTCTCCCCGCCTCTCTGGGCTGCAGCTCCAAAGTGGCACTCTGCCAGCAGCAAGCGGAACTTGAACTGTGGCACTTCAGGTTTTGCTACAGTTTTTTGAACTGAAACTGTTGGAGGAGAGAGGGTGGTTTCTACATTTCACGCTTCAAGTTCTCCCCTCCTTACATGTTGGTTCCAAATAAAGCTCCTCTGGAATGTTTTATAGCCCTAGAATAGGAAGAGGTAGTGAACCTAGTTCTCTTTTCACAGCTCAGGAAGTAGCAACTTCAGTGAAGTCATTACAATTAGGCTGACCTAACACTGGTGTCAAAAATGGTTTATTTCTGCTGTTTTCATAAAATGGCTGAAGCTAATTGATGTATTGTGTAATATTGTCATCCAACCAAAAAGTAAACATGTTGATTTTTATCTGAAATAGACTTAGCCAAAGGTTAAACAAATGCACAAACATCTCAAAGTGTGCTTCTTTCATTCTTTGCAGATGATATTCAAATACGTTTCTATGAAGAGGATGAGAACGGTGGTATGTGGGAAGGCTTTGGAGATTTTTCTCCTACAGATGTACATAGACAGGTAAGTAACACAGCATTTGTCATTTGTTAATGATTTTCTCATCTCTGTAAACTAGGATTACATTATAGTTAGTAAGTGAGGTGAAAGCATCTGTAGCCTGTACTGACCTCTTCTTTGGCTGGTTACTTCCTAGTAATAATACAAACTTAACAGTTCTTTAAAGACCTACGTTAGGTAACTATGCAGGTTGGGAATACAATGCGAGGAAGTTGGGAGATAGCACATGCACCAGTGTAAACTGGGATATGATGTATAAACAGCTCTGAGAGCTCCTGTGAACACACTGAGAAAGCCACAGAATAGATGCTAAATGATGAGGGGCCAAACAGTGCAGTACTTACAAATGTGATGGGGTGGTACTTTGCATGACAGTTCTGTCTTTCCCTAAAGGCCTTAGGACTCAACCTCAGGAGCGAAACTGAAAACTACAATGGAAGTTTATTGTTGTAACAGTCCTTAGCTACAAACTTCTTGCCTCCCGAGCTGTATACCACCTCCTACAAAACAGTGCAAACGTAAAAACAAAGTTGTGAAAACCCGTGCTCCGTGATAGATATCTTCCTGTTGTTTCCTTCACAGTTTGCTATTGTGTTCAAAACCCCAAAGTATCGCGATGTCAACATCACAAAGCCAGCGTCTGTGTTTGTACAACTGCGTAGAAAATCAGATCTGGAAACAAGCGAACCAAAGCCTTTCCTCTACTACCCGGAAATTAAAGGTAATTCATTAAACCTGTTTTATATATGGGAAACAGAAACCGTAGGGTCCCTAGAAATGTTTTTAATAAGTTAAGACTTTCTGGATGAGGACTTTTTTTTTAGTTGTTGTTTGTAGAAAATATTATATTTGCCTCTTAATTTTGGGCAGAGCCAATATGAAGCGTGGTAGCTTTGTAATGGCTTTGTGGGTGTTTTTATTGGACTGGTAGGCAGTAAATAGACAAATATTTTCTGAGTGAGGCTCCCTTATGCACACAAGCCTGTCCATACAGTAGATGGCACTCTCTTCCTCTGAGTTTCTGCAAAATATTTTCTGAGGACATTTTACTGTCAGTGGTTTCAGCTGAAACCTTAAACCAAAGACTGGTTGGTGTCTGGTGGAAATGGTACATATTTTGCAGTTCTTACCTTTTACCATCATGCCAATGTCACTGATGTTTCTGAATTTTCCAATTGTCTGTATTAGTTAAGTAAGACCGAGACATTTCTTGTGAGAGCAGGGAAAGTGCTGTTGCAATCTCTTGTGTTTAAAATTTTAGTTACTTAGCAGGAGTAGAATAGTTGGTATTGGACCTGCTTCCTAAATTATTACTGAAAAGAAGTTTAACTAGTAGATTTGTGCCCTTTGAAGTCTGCATTTGAAATGTTTGATGTGAATGGCAGAAGCAATCATGGTTTTAAATACCAATAATGTTAGTGATATGGAAATGCCTTGAGGCCCAAGTCATAATTGGTGTTTAGTTGTGTTAAGACAATCTTTCTGCTTAACAGTTTACCTGCCTGCAGGTTACCCTATTAAATTCTAATCTAGAATGTTTTCTGTGCCTAACTTAGAGCTGTGTTGAAATCAGTTCCCTGTCAAAATCTCTAAAATATGTGTGTGTAAAAGCATCAGTGGTAAGGGACTCGGGACAGCTTGAGAGGGAGGGATGGTGGTTGATGTCCAAATGAGTCTACTTTACACCTGTTTTAATAAAATAGAAGAAAACGTGCATTCGCAAAAGCTTCCAGAGTTGCCAGAGGGTTTCTTCTTAGGGATGATTTCAGGAACCTCTTGCATAAGCATTATGGGAAGTGACGTGTACAACTGTGTAGCAAAGTTGCCAGATTTAAAGCAAACCTCTTTTATGTGTCTCTCAGTGGAGTAAAATTAATTGAACATTATGTGCATTTTCAGATCCCCTATACCACCTAATCATAAAATTACTGTTTAGACAAAATTTTTTCCCTTGTTGCAAGTGTTTGCACAAACTCAGACATATGTATGTGGATTTTTTTGTTTGTTTCTCTGACCAGATTGCTCTCTAGAATTTTCTGTCCTCGTCAGTGTGAGTATGCCTGAGGCGTGCATGCATACGTACTTACAGGTCATGTATGCCTGGAAATAATGCACATATATTTTTCAGTATACTGTTTCATGTATTCAGCTGTCTCGTTGTGCCTGTGCATGACATTTCTTTTTGTCATATGGCTATTGAAAACTACCAGATGGTTTAATAAACAAATTATATTTTTTTCTTTCCTCAACAGTTCTACTGGATTTTAACCCATATAATGTTTGTACTCCTATTTTTGTAGCTCTTGTCATGACATTTTCACTTTTCCCAGTCACTGTGGTAGTCTTTTTAAGTCTTTGTGTTTTCCTTTCCAGGGGGGCTAAGTCTTATTTTGAACTTACACTATAAAATATATTCAGACTTTTTTTCTACTGCTGCTCAGCATGGTTTGACAGTATTATGTCCTGACTGAAAATAAGCTGTCATTGTTCTAGGGACTTTTATGATATTTTAAGTAAATCATTTCAAACAAGCATGGTTTTCACCGTTTCTTGCCATACCTTAAACAAAAGTTCAGAGGGCACTGCAGGTACCTTGATAAGGGTTCATTTCTCAAGCAGATTTGCTTAGTAGAAGAGCCTGTGCTTATATTCCCCAAAGACAAATTTTTCTTGAACAAGTTTGTGGTTTGGGGCACTTGTGCCGATTTATGACTTGGCTTAGACATTGAAGAATTTTGGGACCACAGATTTCTAGGGCTCTAAGTACACAAGATACTTTTGAAGGAATCTCTGAGCCCCCTAAGGCATCTCTGCATGGGTCCCCTGCAGTCTGAGCACAAGGCACTGACACAACTGAAGAGACAATGCAGGCCCCAGTGATGCTGCTGGTCTGACTGGGGACTTGGCACTAGCCTGTTTCTCAGAGGAATTCTCACTGCTCCAGTACATACAAAGTTAGGTTCTGTTATTTGGAGTTTGAAGAAAGTTGACTCTTCTTACCGCACTCCGCATTTTCCTTTCTAAACTAGTAAACTGTAGTAATGCTTCCTGTATGCACATCTGTGCTGTGCATGGCCAGCAGTAGGGCTGACTCCCTCTCCTGTCTGTTCCTTCTATCCCAGATAAAGAAGAAGTGCAAAGGAAACGGCAGAAGCTCATGCCTAACTTCTCTGATGGTTATGGTGGAGGCAGTGGCACCGGAGGTGGTGGCATGTATGGAGGGGGAGGTGGCGGTGCTGGCTCTGGTAAGGCAGTAGTTTTGGATGAAGAGGGAAAGGGGTTCTACTCTGAGAGCAGGATAGAGGTTTATTCTGATTTTTAAAATGTGATGAGGATTTTGTCTGCTCCTAGGTAGATAAGACTTGACTCTGTTGCCTTTATAATAGTGTCACTCAATTGACTCAAGCATCTCCTTGTTTTCTAAACACTTTCTCATCTCCTTTGCCTTCCTACTTTGGAAGCTTTGTTGCTTCCTGGGGCCTTGAAGGCACTGAAACTCATGAGACAGCTCAGTGAAGTACTGTATTGGATGCTGAAAATTAAACAGGTTCTGAATTATTTCTTGGACCACTCGTGGTATTTGGCAAATTTAACCCTGTTAGTGCAAAGAACTATAAAAAAATTGGAGATACTATTTAGTAAATTTTCTACAGTGCTCTATCTGTTGAAGCCAGAGTGTATCTGATACGCAGGATCATAAGAGCATTGCTTTGGTTCTTGCAGCAGAGCATTAAAAACCTATAGATCAGCAAATGTCATCTGAACAGCAATGCTTTTTTTAGAGCAGGGAACAGAGCAGCAGTTTTCAAAGTGTTACATGCGTTGCCTGCAGCACATCTATAACATAACACCAGAATACAAATCTGATGTGGTCACAAAGAATCAGAAACACAGAGGCAGCTTGTGATGTCTCAGCTGAGTTTTAGATGAAGCATATCATGATATTACATTTGTGTGGTCTTGCAAATATTGGGGTAGAGAGTGTCGCTAGCCAATCACCTGGAATTTCTTTGGATTTTTGGAGGGGGCGGTAAGCTCACCTTTAGCCTGGAAAATTTATTATAATCAGATGGAATAAAGCAGAAGGTGTGCAGAAAACAAAAATTCACTTCTTCAGCGTCACATTCTCCTAGGTGGTGTTGTCATTGATTTAGGATGTAATTCTATTAATTCTTAATCTTCCTCCTTTCTTTAGGGTTCAGTTATCCTTCATATGGATACTCTGCTTTTGGAGGGATGCATTTCCACCCTGGCACAACAAAGTCCAATGCTGGAATGAAACATGGTAACAGTAAAAATGTCATTCTTACAAGAGTTGAATTGAGTTTGACCTTCTGTATTTTCTTCTACGGTATGAGCCCAAGTGTCATGCAGGTCTAGCTAAGTGTGCTGTAGAGGACTGGTTTTTCTTCCAGAATCAGTCTCTTTTCCCAAGCTTCTGACAGCAGAGGTGTTTGTGTAGATTACCCTGTCCTGCTTCTCTTTTTTCCTCTCCAAATCTACCTTAACAGCTGCGTGCATGTTCCTTTTTACTGCTGACTCCTGAGCAGCAGTTGCCAAACCCCCTCCATGTGCTTGCTTGAATGTGCTGATTACAGGTGACCCAAGGACTAGACCAGAGAAAATGTACCTTCCTTTGTTGCCACAGTCTGGTACTACACAGTAGCCCAGAGAAATCAATGGAAAAGATTAAATTGTTAGTAAGGACACTCTTGGCTTCCCATAATAGGAGGGTAATTTCAGATCTACATGTTGATTACGCTGTAATTATTTCCACAGTCTCAGGGATGGATTTGGCATTAGGAAAACAAAAATGAATATGAATACTTCTGTTAGATTTCCTGAGATTACTTCAGACTTACATTCTTGTACCATAAAAAGACAGGTACATCTGTTGTAATATATAAAAGTTTATTTTTAAAGCAGAGGCTGTCAAAAACATAACTTTAGAGCAAGTTACATCACTATGTCTGTCCGTGTGCTTTGGCATCTGAAATAGTATGATTTATGAGTTTAATGATAACACCCATGTTAAAGTAAATTTTTGTATTGATTCTTCAGAGTTTGGTTTTGTCAAGTTGAGATTTATCACTTGCATTAAAAAACCACTGGTACTGGACACTAATGATTCTAATTTTTGTTAGAAGGACTATCAAACAGCACAGCTGAACAAAGCAGGAAGAGCTCTGATAAACAAAGTGACAAATGGGACATGCAACATGATGTGAAGGTGGAAAGTGTGGAGAGGACTGTGTGCAGAATGTCTGCTGACAATGAGGAAAAGGAGGATGCTGCTTCTTCCTGTAAAACTGAAGTAAACGAAGCAGATTTCAGGTGGCAGGGTAAGTGAACAAGTAAATATATTTATTTAGGGTAGATCAAACTGCTGTAAGGGTAAAGCTGGTGTAAAAGGCCTGGAAACTCCATAAATGTCTGCTTGCTGTTTTCAGAACCTGATAATGCCTTCTGGAGGAAACGGCAGGGATTCCATTCCGCCAAATCTAAGGTCCCTCCCCATACACAGTTCTGTAGGTAAACCTTTGTACTGCCACTGGGCACTTGAGTTTCTGCTTGTCATGCAAAGGAGATGAGACAGCTTATCCTGCTGGGCATGTTTAACACTGCCTTTTTAATAAACCTGTATGAGGAACAGCCGCAAGCAGCAAAGGCACAACGCATACAGTTCAGCAGTTGACTTGGCTTTTGATATTTGATAGACCGTAATGGATGAGTAAATGGATTTTGGCCGTGATTGCAGAGAACTACTGCAACAACACTGTTAAATTGCATGCAAAGTAGTGTTACAGGTTTGAATTTAAAATTAAAAGGTGTATTTTCCCCTATGGCAAATACCCAGTAAAATAACTCTGTTGGGTGGCAAAGTGTTATGTATCAAACAAAACAGAAGGAAGGCAAGAGTAGTCAATAGAAATGGTTTAGCAGCAGAGTTGTAAAATATACAAAGACTACAAATCACCTTCTCCCAGAGCAAAACATCCTTTTCCTGGATTGTTTTTTAAAATAATTGATGGACAGTTTTTTAAAGGAATTGAGTAATCGTGCTTATCATAAAATCAAAAAAACAACAGCTGGACTACAGATACGTGCTAGCACTAGGAATTGAGCAGGAAGGAGTGTTTTGTTCTTGGCCTTTAGCAAGTGCAACATGATCTAGACCACTGTAGTTTTCCTTGGATCAGGGAGAGGGCACATTATCTTGTGTGTATCAGCCATGTATGGCACTTGCTATTAACAGCACGAGAAACCATGGCTTGGGAAACCAAAGTGGCATAATAGCTGGGTTGTAGTTGTAAAAACCTCCAAGGTGTAGCTTCTTGTGATCTGGGAACAGACGGTGCTCTTGATAAAAGCTGAAGGAACTTGCTGTTTGCAGTTCTGGTTGTGATAAATCATGTGGCTGGTTCAGAGAGCAAAATCTTTTGCTGGTATGAAGAACTAATAATGTCCTTTTAGCAGCATGAAGGAGAGGCCTAAATTGTTTACCTGTTTTCCGAGTAATTAATGTTTTAGGCAGGAAGTTGACCGTTTCTCTTCTGTATCTATTGTAATGGCATGAAAGGAGGCAATTTTTAGCTCCAGATTAGAAGAAGAATGGGTGCAGAGGAACAGGCTTCATACAACAGCTACTGCAGGCTAGATCATTTGGGTATTAGATTAAAAGATGCTTGTAGTATTTTGAAGGATATTTTTTCTGTGTTTGATATGGAAAACCAGAGAGTTTCAGCATCTAGTTCATTGGTCTTCAGAAATGTCTAAAAAGAGAAAAGACCGAATTGCTTAACGCCCTTTACCCTGACTATTTATCCTGAACATAACATCCATTTAATGCTATTATTTAGTGTTAAGAGGTAAATAGCAAATATGAATGTAGCAGCCCAGGCATGCAGTGGAGCAACCACAGTGATGTATTGGCTGGAACAATAAGCTTCATGGATAGCTGAGTAAGTCTTTGCCTTACAAAAATGGTGAATTCGTGTTCATCAGGGATACACTTCTGACCCAGTCTAAATGCCTGGTTTTGTGTAACTGGAAATCCTGGGTATTGTCTCCCCATGTGTGCTTTAAATGACAAAGTCTGTTGTACTTGTTTGCTCTTAGTAATTTCCAACCTTATGAGGTTTTATGGAAACATGAAACTGTTCAAAATGCAGGCTGGTTTCAGATGATACTTCTCAAAATGATGACTGTAGTTTAAGAGTTCATCTGTTTCATTTTCACTAGTTTCTTGCTGATACAGAACCACAAAAGTATTGACAGAGCAGCCTGAGTTACTTTTTTTCCACAAATGAGTTTCTTTTCTCCCCTTTCTCCCTTTTGTCTCCCCATCACGACAAATTCTACTTTTTGAAATCTCAGTGGTTGTACATTTTATAAATCTAAAATCAGGATACTACAAATACTAAGCAGTATAAAAACTGAAATGTTTAAAACAGAACAGACTCTCTGTGCTGCTGCTGTATAGCAGGAGAGACTGCAGGATATGAGTCTGAGGAGCACAAAGCCCTGTGTTTATTTCATAGCTTTTCTGTGAGCTTCTGTGCAATATTTGATAGGTCGCTTAGGCTTCTTGTACCTCAGTTTCCTCAAGGCAAAACTACTCAGAACTGCATGAGAGGGTTTTTTTAAATTGCTCTGTAGACAAGAGTCCTTAGATATATCTTGTATCTTAAGCAGATTCGAGTTTCTGCTTCTGTTGTCTCATTACACACAAATGTACATCAATGCAGTTAATTCAGTGCCACTCAAACCAGAGGTAGCTTCCAGTGTTTGACTGTTCTCAGGGTTCCTGCTGCCTGAATGCTCAGCATGCATCTAGTTTTGATTCCAAGGGACTTGGTTCCCTCTGTTCTTATCTCTCAGGAGTAATTAGTGAATCAGTGAATAATGCTTGGTGGTCTGCACTTTGTATTTCAATGACAACACAAATGCCTATTGAAAGAAGGTGGTGTTCCAAGGAAGAGAACCGAACTGATGAAGACAAAACTTTGTGTTGCAGACTCTCTGTTCCTGGAGAAGGCCATGCAGCTTGCCAAGCGTCACTGCAACGCTCTCTTTGATTATGCTGTGACTGGGGATGTGAAGATGCTGTTGTCTGCTCAGCGCCATCTCACTGCTGTCCAGGACGATAATGGAGACAAGTGAGTTGACCCCACTATGCTTACTGGGTTGAAACTGATGGTTTTAGTGGCAGAATGGTGTAGTCAATTTGTTCTGTCCCTTGTGTGTGCCAATCACGGGTGGCAGCACTGCTCTCATCAAATAAATATCTTTCTCCTTTGTGCTGTTTGGGAGAGGTACAGCTGTGATTTAGATGTTCTTGTTGCATTTGCAAAGAAGTCGTGCACACCACAAAGTTCATTGTTCCAGTACCTGTCCGAAAGTACTTTGGTCACTGAGGTTCTGTTGAGCATGTTGTGCATTTCTTTGCCATTTTTTACTTATAATCTTGACTGAGCATGAAGTGCTGTGCTTGTATCATGATACACAATGGAAGAGGATCCTCAGGTTGGTGCTGAAGGGAGAGTTGCCCCGCTTTTTATTCCATGCAAGTCCTTAAGTCTTTATAGGAAGCTTCAAGTAAGGGATTCACTGGGAGGTATAGAAACAACAGCTGGAGGGTCCATACTGCTTTTCTCCCACTGAAACCAACTTCTTCCCAGATGACATTATTCTGTTCTTGCTTACATCTGTACTGTACCGTTGTCTTCCAAAGGATTGCGCAGATGTTTGTGGCAGACTTGGCGGCTAATATTTGCTTATCAGTCCTTCAATAATGTGACCTGGAGCAGAAATCCATTCTGTTCCTCTACAGCTATGCAGATTCTGTGGAACTCAGAATGAAATCCTGTGAAGGAACTAATCATTAGTAGTTACTAAAAATGAAAATCAGCAGAAGCAGCTCTGAACATTTGCAAAGATAATCTCTGGTATAAGCAAGTGACTATCACATCCTCGCTTCTCAGCTGGCAGGCCTTGAGCAGGCCCTATGCAATCACCAATCTTTCCTTAAATTGTAGTATTTTATACAGTAGAAGCCATACAAGCCTTGAGGTATCCAGCTAGAAGGAAAATTACAAGTGACTGAGACCTGTATCCCACTGTTCAATTACTCTGTGAGAGGTTACTACTTTCACTCCACTTTTGGTGAAAACAGGTCTCAGATTACACATAGAGGACTGCACAATCACAGAGAGCTACTTTACTTGCTTTGCTTTCCAGTTGGCAACCTAATGTCTGCTTTGAGGAAAGCAGGAATATGAAAGAGGCAGGAGCTAGCAACAAAATCTGCCAGCACTTTGGACAAAACAGCTTCTGTGTTTAAAATGATAAAAGTGGAATGGAGTATTGAGCAAATAGGACCTGCACTTAAATATCAGTAAGCTGCCCCTTGGATTTGGACTTGCAGAGCATTTCAACTAAATCAAAATACTTTTCAGAATGACGATAAACAGTTGTTTTCTTCCTGAATCAAGAAGTATCTGCAAACTCAAGCTCATGTTGCCTTTCTCCTGGGATAGATTTTAGTCTGTGAGTGCATCATACATCTGTATTACTCCATAACTTTTTAAAAAAGAGAAGCTTTGGTGACTGTTTTCCATCTCTCTCGGTGGGGAATGGGGGAAGGTTAAAATTCAAAAATAAATTTCCCCGATTTTCACTTTAATCATTAAAATTATATGGCAAAAAATAGACAGTTTAAGTAACAGTTTTGCTCATCTTTCATCAAAGCAGTATGTGGGGAATGAAAATACCTTTAGCGGGCCTTGTGTTGTGTTTCATGGTCTTGAGACAGAACACAGTAATCTGTGAGTGGAGTATGTTTACAAGACACTCAGTAACACCAGCTGTGACTGCATTTGTACCAGTACCACTCCTCTGCAGATACCTGATGGCTCCACAGGGGTGCAGAAATGCATGTTTTCATGTAGGATGGTTTAAGAAATGGAACTGACTGCCCTTTTGTGGTCTGTTCAGCATGTCTTTACAGCACCACATGTAGAGGCAGGGTAAAATTAAAATACTTGCTGCAGAAAAGAGAACTAAAAGCAGTAGAAGAGCAAATGTGTTTCTGAAGTGAGATTTGGAAATAAAATGTCAGCATAGTAAGAAGCATCTCCCAGAGAGCAGAGGAACAGCTCTTTTCCAGTAATGGTGGGTCTGTTTGAACAGCACAGGAGACTTGAAGGATAGGTAAAGTGCCATGGTACTGCCTATGGCAGTGACTAGAAACAATAAAAAGGGCTCTGCAGGGTTGAGTTTGGTTTGTAAATTATATTTTTTCCTTTGTTGAATTATCTTTGGTTTTGAGTGCTCTCAGTCTCAATTTCAAGATGACTCTATGCCCTGAATGGCACAGAACTTCTTTTTATTTTTCTGATGGAAGTGTAAATCTGAGACTATTCAGGTATTTCTGGAGCAGCATAACAGACACACCACATGTCCCATGTTGATATTGTGTGCCAGCAGCAATATGCTAAACAGCTGAGTCTAGAAGCTGGCCAGCACCTGCTAAAGAAGAGCTTGGCAGGATATGTTTAAAAACAAAGAGCATAACTTTCAAATGAAGTCTCAAGGGAACAAGACAAATAGAGCTCTGTCAGACAGGGGTGATGGGATTCACAACCTGCTTTTTTCTTGGTGTCATTTTGCTGCTCTGGCTGATGGTGAGGGACCTGCTCTGGAGAAAAGCACTGGAAAGGCCATTGCATTAACCCAGTAGAAGTGTCTCGCTATGCAGTCACTGATGACCCAAAACAGGGTTTTTTTGGCATGACATCTATGGCCACTGCTGCAAATCTTGTGGTTGTTAGTCACCAGGACTGAGTCCTTAGTCACTCTTCTGTTTGAAAGTGAAGGAAAGGAAAACCCACAGATCTGGCTGGGGAAACCCCAAGGGAAAATCTGCTTTGGAGGCAGAGAGGCCTGTGGAAATTCTGCAGGAAGCTTTTGACAGTGAGAGGTGTTCATCTGCTGCATAATTCAAAATATAAAAAAAAAAAAAATGAGCAAAGAATCTGGGGATTTTCTGAAGCAATTGTTTTGTGCTACTAATTTTGTATATTAGGCTAGTAGTAAAGTTATGCTTAGGGCCAGCAAAAGCTATTCTGAGTTTGCTTTTGTGATTGAAAGGTTAAACAGTTACCTTCTGACTTGCTTTGTTTAGGGGCTCATTTTAAGTGCTAATATTTAGTGCTGGAATCATTACATCTAATAGTCAAGTGTTTATGTCAGAATTCAGTTGGATCTACAGCAAAGCCTTGAAATTTTTATAATAACTTTGAAAACTGTGTGAATTTGTTAATCTGCTTTTTGTTTATTTCAGTGTCCTTCATTTAGCAATTATCCACCTTCATACTGAGCTGGTGAAAAACCTCTTGGAAGTGATGCCGGATTTGAATTACAATGACATCATTAACATGAGAAATGACCTCTATCAGGTGGGCAGTTGTGGTGGTACAAGTGTTCCTGATTGTCTAGCCAGTAAAAAAGAAATTGCTTCTGTAGGAAAGAGCTGAGATCTGACTGCAATTCAAACAAGTTTCGAAACACAATGACTGTATTTTAAGGTGGTGGAGGAACAAGAACCCGTTTTCACAGGTTTAGTCCATAACTCCCCTTGAGGTTAAGAGAAGTGTCTCCATGGGTTAATTGCAGAACAGGCCAAAAATGGTAAATTCTTCAGTTCATGTCTTCAGTATTTGGCTTCTCTGTTCCTAAACCAGTGGTATGGATTACACTGTTCCAGCTCTGGCCTAGTTTGACCTTTCTAATGTAGGTTAATTCGGGATCATGAGTCAGTTGCTGCATCATCAGTTATCTATAGGCACGTGAAGCCATAGTAACCTATGCCCTTCCTACAGCCCAGATTGTATTTGTGTCCATCACATGAGCACCAAGATTTCCCTTTTATTCCTAGATTCATATTATAGTAAAACCAAAAAAGTAAGCCTGTTTCCATGTCTTTTACTTTGGAGGAAAAGAATTCTTAACTGCCAGGCACAATTCTGTCTCCTCAGCTTCTTCTATGACAGAGTCTGAGCTGTTTATATTGTAGCTCAGGTTTTAAAAAGAGCTGTTGGAACCTGCCTGGAAAGGAATCTAGTCTTCTAAAGAGATTGTATGCATCATTTGGCTGTCCCTCAGGTACCAGCTGGACATTACACGGCAGCACTCTTGACGCTTGTGTCATTTGTTTTGCCGTCCACAGTAAAGGCAGGTTTTTATTTGACATAGATAGTCCCAGAAGGTTTGACTCCTTTGTTTTCTTTCACATTTCATTTTTGTGTTCATATAAGGCAAGTTTGAAATGTGGAGGCTGATCAAAGCAAGTAGAAGATTCTGAATTGAATTCTGTGCCCTCTGTTTAACAGAAACCAGAAGCAAAGCTGTGGTGCACACAATAAATAATCTCTGACTACCAGGACCTCTACAGCTCTTCCTACCTTCAACTTATACCTTAAACCAGTGATGGGAGAGAATGTAGGCTTGGGCTAGAATTTTCCTTCTGTACAGATATTCTGAAAGCTGAACTGTACATGTACCTTATAGATGCAGTAATTAATTGCAAATGTGTTGAAAAATCTATTGACAAACACAAGCTTATGGTGCAGAGCTGGAATTAGTCTTTTTTTTTTTTATAATTATCTGGAGATGGAATCTTGTGTAATTTTTAGATTATTTTAATATTGGAAGTATGATTTCCCAAGCCTTACTAGAATGCTTACTGTTTAAATACAAGCAGCTCTGAGTATGATCAACATAGTGCTGCTCACTAACAAGAGTGACAAGAATGCAGTATGCATTCAGCCTTTGGAAGTTCTCAAGACCTTAAGCCTGAGAGCCACTCGTTGCTACAGGTGTCTTTGCCAAAAAATGGGGAATGTGCAAATAAGATCAACCAGCTCGACTCACGGTGTGTAACTGCACAGTTGTTCCGCACTTGGACAAACGCGCAGAATCGCAGGATTTTCTTCTTTTCTGTGCAGCCATTTTGAGGTATAAGGAGCTCCTAAGCCTATGGCTGCAAACTTCTCATTCAGCAGCAAAACAAGAGCATGGTTCAGTGGTAGAGGCAGATCTGAGCAGGGCCTGGAAAGTGCGTGTGCTCCAACCACAGCATGAACTTGGCGATGGGGCAGCTTGGAAGCGGGGTTACAGTGTCTGGGGGGTGCAGGGATTATATCATTTCCCAAGTCCCTTACACTGCAATGCTCAAATAGCCAGGTCAGTGCCCTGGCTTATAGAGTAGGCAACATCTTTGTTCCTCCCAAAGTCCAACTGCTGACACTGGCAAGGCAGCTTTTATTTCCAGTAAGTAGAAACCCTATTTGTAGTATTCAGTAGAAAAGAATGTACACATATGCAAGCTTTTAGTTTCTGTTAGCTTTGGAGTGGTGTAATATCTTCTCACACTAGGAGCCTTTATGGGTTTTAGAGATTTCTGTAGAAGGGATGTAGCTGTTGCTTATCTTCTCATGGCTTGCTTCTGTCTCTTCTAGACCCCCTTGCACCTGGCAGTAATCACAAAGCAGGCAGAGGTGGTAGAAGACTTGCTGCGAGCTGGAGCAGATGTCAGCCTCCTGGATCGCCATGGTAATTCTGTCTTACATTTAGCTGCTACCGAAGGAGACGACAAGATCTTGAGTCTGCTCCTCAAGCATGAGAAGATATCTCCGATGGTCAACCTTTCCAATGCTGACGGTATGGAAAGATAAGGGCTCTATTTTACACTTAGCTACTAGACAAACATGCCCCAATCCCTGCCCCTGCCAACACCGTGACTCTACACAGGTAGATACAGACCTTAAAAATAGCATCTTTCCCCATTTTGCATATGCCTGCAGACACAGATAAGAGAACACAGATGTGTTGGTTTTCTAGTTATACAGAACAGAAAGATGTAATGGCCAGATGACATAGTATGGATTTGAATTTTTGTTACTCTATATTCTCTTCAGTCTCACAAAACTTCAAGCACTGTGTTCCTCCCAAGATACCTTATGCCACCACTGGCTTTTAAAAAAAAATCCCCCTAGAAGAAAATGTTTCCTCTTTTCTAGGTAATGAATCCCCTCAAAAGTAGGTTCTGGGCCAGTGTTGAGTTTTGTATCTGGTACTTTGTGACCATACAGACTTAGAGCCTACAAATTAACCACAAAGAGACAATTCTCCCACTTTTCATTGGCACTGGGGCTTTTAATTTAGTACTCCTCCTCTAGTAGATTGTAAAATGTCTGACCTAAAAATGTCATTATGGGATTCAAAAAACTGTTTAAAGTTCCTAAGAGAGAAAGAATTTTTTGTTTGGTTGGATTTTGTTTGGCTGGTTGATTTTTAAATACAAGGCTTTATGATCTAGTGATGGTAAGTAATAGTAGTAATGAATAGTAATCTTGAGATGGTAAGGCAGTGTGACCTTACAGGAGGATGATACTAAAATTACAATATTTTAGTTATTTTTAGTTATATTTAGTTACAATTATTCCCCAGACTGTTTCTAGAAGACGTGTTCAGTAGCAGATTGGGCCAGTGTGGGGTACCTACTTGTTTAGCACCAAGATGCAGGTTTTGTTTTTAAGCCTACTCTCTTTTGAGGCAAAGAGATGCTCTAGGTGAGCTCTGTAGTTCCTGCCTTCTGACTACCTTGAAGTTCTTTTTCTTGCATGGTTTTGACTTGCCACCAATAACACAACTAGTTCCAATTTATTTTTTTATTTTTTATTTCTTTTACAAAGAACATTTTTATCAACATCATTAACATGATCCTGAGCCTCCATCTAGAGTGCTGCTTTAGGCTCTGGACCCCCAGCGTACAAAGGACACTTGTTACAGCGGGTCCAGGGGAGGCTGTGAAGATGCTCAGAGGGCTGGAACGCCTCTCCACTGCAGACAGGCTGAGAGAGCTGGGGCTGTTCAGCTTGGAGAGGAGCAGGCTCCAGGGAGGCCTCATTGCAGCCTTCCAGTGCCTTTTAAAGGGAACCTATAGGAAAGCTGGAGAGGGACTTTTTACAAGGGTGTGTAGTGACAGGACGAGGGGGAATGGCCTCAAACTGATGGAGGGTAGGTTTAGATTAGATATTAGGAAGAAATTCTTTACTATGAGGGTGGTGGGGCACTGGAAGAGATTGCTCAGAGAAGATGTGGATGCCTCATCGCTGGAAGTGTTCAAGGCCAGGTTGGATGCAGCTTTGAGCAACTGGTCTATTGGAGGTGTCCCTGCCCGTGGCAGGAGGTGGGTGGAACTAGATGATCTTTGAAGTCCTTTCCAACCCAAACAATTCTATGATTCTATCATCTTTTAGTTTATAAGCAGGCAAAATACGTTACTTCTGCTCAGATGACTACAGAAATTCTTATTTTACAGTTCTCATAGATGCGGACATTTCAAAACTCATTACTCTGACATATCTGAATTTTTCAAATATTAATGCACATGGATATATGCACAATATTAATGGTTGGGATTTATTTTGTGTAGGTCTCAGTGCAATTCACATGGTGGTGATGGCAAACAGTATGTCCTGCCTCAAACAGCTGATTGCTGCTGGAGTTAATGTCAATTCTCAGGAACAAAAATCTGGACGAACTGCATTGCATTTGGCTGTTGAACAAGAAAACATCCCTTTGGCAGGCTGCCTTTTGCTTGAGGTAAGGGCAGAATTTCTTTCTTCCAGGTCTTTCCAATTAAATATTTAAATACTCTGGACACTCCGTCAGTGCTTCAGAGGAACAGAAAGGGGGGCTTCTGTTTATTGACTGTATTACTTAAATTAGCATAATGGCAATATTATTGGTAATGTTATTCATTGCTTTGTTCAGCATTGCTTGTGAACCTTTTGCCCAAGCTGAGGAATTTACAGTGACCCTGACCTGACTGCATATGCCATGTTTAATTTCCACTGATTAATCCTGGCAGCCAGTGAAGTTACTTGTGAACAAGTTCATCACTACTTCTCTGTGAAGTTGAATGTGTACAGAGATGTGCATAGAGATATAGTTGTGCATAGCTATAAGTATTTGCCTCATCTCGTTAACACCTTGATCCTGGTGTCCATAATTCTACACAACTCCTTCTGCTGTAGCTCTCCTTGGTGTTGGTGTATGGATGTGCTACCAGCCTGGCTGCTCTTGTGAAAAGCAGCAGGAAGGCAGATTTCTGTGCGCACCATTCAGACTGGTAGAACACATGGCAGAACCATTACATGGGATGCAAAGTGGCTTTTATGTACCCGACCTATTTGGATATATATACACTGTGCCTCCTGCTGTAAGGCTGGAGCACACAACGACCATCTGTTCCTCCATGCAGACAGTTGTAGTTACTTTCTAATTACTTCTTTTCAGACATTAGTTTTTATACAAACAGCCGTGGAATGGTGCTTGCCATCCTTATGCAGACATGCAGCCTGCAGCTGCATTGTATAGATTTCTTTTCTTTTTGTCATTCAATAAAAACCTAGGGTGATGCAGATGTGGACAGCACTACATATGATGGGACAACTCCACTTCACATAGCAGCTGGAAGGGGCTCTACAAAATTGACAGCAGTTCTCAAAGCAGCAGGTATGAAAATAGATCATTGCTGGAGAGTTTTCTTTCACAGTGATGAAAATTCAAGTTAGAAGGCTGCAAGCAGAAAAGAATGTGCCAGTGAACTTGTTTAATGAGCAGAGGAAGTCAGATGTTAAAAGCCTGAAGGTCTGAATTTCCTCACAAAGTCCGACTTTGAAGTTCTTTACTAACCACTCTTCAGCACCATCTAATGGCTAAAAAGGCAAATTAAGCTGGTCAAGAAAAATCTCTTGAGCACTCTTGGAAGTTTTTTGAATATTTCTTGTGTAGCTTTTATAGCTGAAGAAGTGGAGAAGAGACCTTGTTATAGCTGGGATAAGTGTTGGACTTCTTTGGAAACAAAAATAACCCCATCACTGAAACATGAGCTTGTTAGGGCCTCCTATTTTAGGTCACTTTGGAAGAATTAGATTTGAATACTTATTGAAACATTCTGTCAGTTGTATTTAAACCTGATTTTTCTCCTTTCAAACAGACACCCAGCCCTCTCATTGATGTAGCTGTCTGCTTGGTCTTTTAAAAATACCCACACTTTCTCTGACACTATAAAAAGCAGTGCCACACCATTGCTTCGTCACATACATGCTATGGTCTGTGTGAACTGACATGGGACTGGAAGTTAGTTGATACAACTGGAGGGGTTTTTTTGGGGCCTAACACTCTGCTTGTCATTTTTTCCCCTTTTTATATTGGAGAGTAGCACTACACAGAGATGTGACAGCATTTAAATGTAATTTTAAAAGGAGTTATTTGCTGGCTTAATATATCATTTAGCTGGAGTAAATAAATTAGCTGGTTTGCTATTCAGAAATTAGAATGCATACTTTAAATATTGTTGAAAAGCAACTTGAAGCCTTTTTTCTTACAATTATTTTTTTTTTTGCACACTTGTTTTCCAGGTGCAAATCCTCACATTGAGAACTTTGAGCCATTGTTTGATCTAGATGATGTGAAAGATGCTGAAGATGATGATGAAGGGATTGTGCCTGGAACAACACCGCTGGATATGGCAGCCAACTGTGAGGTATGTGGTCTGTTTTTTCTGTTTGGTGGGTTTTTTCTGGTTGTTTTTTTTTCTAATCATCAAGGATAGTTCAGCTCTCTTTGCTAGCTCCTTTCACTGCATCCACAGTTATTTCAGTGGTGACAAGCAACTAATTTGCCATCAAAAACTAAACTAATTCAGACACAAAACTCCACCAATGAAATAACATTGGAAGAAAGCTCCACTTAACAGACTACTGAACCTCAGAGAGGAAAAAAATGCTGATTTACAGATGGAATTAGGGCTTTATACAATACTGCTGAGACTTGTTAAGATAATGGATACTAACCAGGTTTCTGCTAAATACTGAATTTAATGTATTCTCTTAGGTGTATGACATATTAAATGGCAAACCCTACGAGTCAACAGAGGTTTGGGAGGACTTGCTGACACGAGGTAACATCTATAAAGACTTGACAATATCCCTCTAGTAATTGGGTTCTCAAACTGTAGTGGCAGAAGACATTGTCCTGCAATAGCTTGTAACTGAACTGGTGAGGGAGAAGAGGTACCCTCCCAACCACTTCCTCACAGAATGAGCATGATTCCCTTAAGAGGTCACAAGGACACAAAGGAGTACATTTTCAATATTACAACAATACATTTTTAGACACTGGGACTGGACTCTAATATACTCTTTGGTTTGGCTTTGTTTTTCTGCTTAGAAATGAATTGGTGCATGATTTTTGTAAATAATAAACTAACATATTTCTCTGATCCCCAGGAAACTTGAGAGAGCTGAATGAAAGTTCCAAGATGCAGCTTTACAAGCTATTGGAATTGCCTGATCCAACCAAAAACTGGTCCACTCTAGCTCAAAAACTGGGTCTTGGCATACTTAATAATGCCTTCAGGTTGAGCCCTTCTCCATCGAAAACTCTGCTAGATAACTATGAGGTAACGTGGCTGTAACAAGTTATAAAGAACATTCAGACACGTAGAGAACATTGTCCTCCTGGACAGTGAGGAACCCTTCAGTTTTAGCCAGCCTGGTTGATGGTGAGCATCTGGTGTCTTCTCTCTTAGGTTTCTGGTGGTACAGTTCAGGAGTTGATCGCTGCTTTGAGACAGATGAATCACACAGAAGCCATTGAAGTAATTCAGGAAGCACTATCCCACTCACACAGCCCATCTCACCTGGAGAAGAGTACAGCAAAAGCTCTGCCATCGTCATCGCCACTCACCTTTGCAAATAGAGAGACAGGTAAAATTGACAACAAAATATGAAGAGCTTTATTTGGTTTTTTCAATTCTCCCTCCCCACCCCACCTTGGACTGCTATAGATTTTATATTTCCTTGCACGCAATGCCTCAGCTGCTTACCTGTTTGAGAAATATTTTACTGCAGCGTGACTTTCTTGTCATAGATGTTTGCTAGGCCTAGAAGAGAGAGGAAAAATAGACTGTTTGAATCAGCATGCCTGCATCACAGTATTGAATATCCTGCCTCCTTTTTCTAAAACCAGACCCTTCCTATTTGCTGGTGGTAATGCCATAAATGTACTGGGAATGAGTTTCAAAAGATAAACTAGGCAATGATCTCCCAGGCATGTACAAGTGCCATTAGCTTTTGACTTTTTTTCTCCCCCCTCATATCTCGATACACAAAAATGTTTTGGGCTCATAAACTTCTCAGTAAGACTTTGGTATTAACCTTCTCTTTCTACAATGTGTAGCACTCCGAAGTGGCCCAGTGTTCTGGAGGCAGAGAGATGGCTTAGATTACACAGGACCACAGGCAGTCCTGCTGCCAACTACCTGCTCAGAGCAGGGCCAGTATAAATATTACCTGGGTTTGTCTATGTCATGGCCAGTTGCGTTCTGGGCAAGGGACTCTACTAACACAAAAACAGAGGTTGTGAGAAGTCAGTAAGTCATCAGGGATCTTCAGTCATCGCCTGGCCATTTTAAGTAACAAAAACCTTTGTTTTTTACTGTTCAAACACCAGTAGTGCTCCCTGCATGTGAAAATACTGTAGATATTTCTGGAAAGAAAAAAGGAAAATCAGAGTCACTCCATTCTACTCTAATGTTGCCAGTTTGCTCTCTAATGTGTCAACCACTGTTATAGTCACACTGATTCCATATCATACCTTCACCTTGGATACTGATCCCTCACAGTCAGGCACTCCTTTTGTGAATCATGCACAGGTGATGGCTGCTGCTGACTTGTTTGTATTTCAGGTTCACTTACTAGATGAAAATTGTTCAAGTATTTGTCTCAAAAAGAAATCTGTAATTTGAAATAACATGAGAAAGTTTTAGGAGCCTAATCCTGGAGCTGTACACTTGCTCAGAGCCTGAATTCTGAGAACCAGAGAACCTTTTGACACCCTGGCAGAGTCCTGACCAACGTGCAGTGACAGCATTAGTCACTGGCAGAGCACCAGGCTTTTCATCCCATCCAAGCTCCAACTGCAAGCTGATATCTGCCAGCAATATGTCTGATCACGTGCTTTGGTGGCCTGAAAACATTCAGCACAGCTTTTCCTAAAATAATACCTCGCATTAGAGTCATTCACCTATAGAAGAACTATGACCCTGTTGGTTTGCATTCCTTAGGCTTTTCCAAAAGCAGCATTACTCAAGCCACACAGACAATAACGTATTTCCCTTTCCTCTCTCCCTCAGGTGAGCTTTATAACAGCAAATTTCAAGACAACGAAAGCACGTGTGACAGCGGTGTGGAGACCTCGTTCCGCAAACTGAGTTTTACTTATTCGGACTCTCTGAACAGCAAGTCATCACTAACACTGAGCAAAATGGCCCTGGGCTATGGACATGAAAGTTCAGTGCAAAGCAATTATATAGCCAAATAGTAATGTTCAATTAGCAATATGCAGTTACAGGAACAAATGCAACATTTAAAATTATATCAGTGTCATCCTGGTCAGAGGGAAGTGAATTCACAATCAAAAGTGCATTGGAAGAATCGCGCCCGAACCAGAACCAATGGCAACTTCAGCATGCAACTCCTAGACACTGCTTCCTTCCTCAAGTACATTTGATTTTATTCATTTTCAAGCCATGTATAATAACCAGGGCTCTACTGCTGCCTTAATACACAGGACCGGACGCTGTGAAAGACTGACTGAACTTTTCCGGGTTGTGAGGATTTTCTTTTACAGATGAAAGTCACTCCTTGTTAAAGGATAATATGAACTCAAAAAAGTGGTAAGGCACACAGGGCAATCAAAGGATACAGTTTCTAGCTGCTCTCTTCATAATTTTTGCAGCACAGTTGCACAAAAAAAGCTCCTAATATAGCTGGCAAAGAAAAATCATTAATCATAACAGTGACAATGCAGAGAAAAAAGAAAATCCTAAAAAAAAAAAAGAATCTTGTATATTTCAAATAATGTATTTAAATTTCACTTTGGTGCCTCTTATTCAAAATTTTTTTCAAGTTTGGCCTTTTCCTAATTGTAAATAGTTTTTTTTATATCTGTTCCTGTTTGAAAAAGTGGGCTTTTTAAATGCTTATTTTTATTTTACTTTTATAATAAAACCCCAAAATTAATTCTCTTGTCTATGCTTGCTGTGATTTTTACATATCTTTCAAGTAGAGTTATTGAAGATTTAGCATTTCAGTTTTAGTCATTGATACAAGATCACAGTGATTTCCAAATACTAAAATAAATAAAGGGTTGCAAGCCACCTGTCTTAAAGCTTGAAGCATCTTTTTTGGTGGGAGAGCAGGAGCATCAGCAACTGCTGAGCAGCTGTGCTTTGTGCTTTGGAATTAAAGCCTCTGCCTTGTTTCAGTTCTCATAATTATGGCAGCAGAGTGTTCATTTACACTGAAACCAACTATTTAGTGTCTCAGCAAAACTCTGATTAGACAGTTCTCCTTTGGGCTATCTAGAAACTCCTGTAATAACTGTGCTCATGAGCAGTGTTTCTTGTTTCACATTAATTCTGAGATAGCAAGTGTAACTGTTACTGGTGTTGGCCCAACTAAAAGTACAGAGTAGGTATCAGATTTCATGATGAAAGAGGGAGCAGCATGGTACCATTGTCACTCACTTGTAGCCAGTTTTCATGGCACAAAGATGGAGATCTGACAGGGTTGCTCTTGGCTCAGTTCAGTCTTCAGTAACCTGGGTGTCACTCCTAAGAAAATGAATCAAGATAAACCTTGAGAATGGCTACATTTAGAGCAGTAGTTGCTGTAATGAATTAAACCATGAGTAATGAAAAAAAATCCTTGTGAACTAATTTTATATCCAGCTGAATTATTGAGTTTTTTAATTACTTCCAAGGAAACATGATGAATAATAGTAAATGTTTCAGTTATTGTATGTATAACCTGCATATGCAGAGTCTAAGGCATATGGATTTTTGTTCAATTAATGTACTTGTCTAATAGAAACAGGCAAAGGTTCTCATATTCTGGGGTTGGAGGGGCTTTCTGAACCCCAGATGAGCTGCTGTCCAACTCAGGGGGCTGGCAGAGATTTTTACTGAGGTTTCTACAATCCTACAGGTCACCAGTGCACCCTGACTGTTGATTCACACTTTTTAGCCTCAAGTTCTGACCAGCTCTGCTTTTAAACCACCAGAAGACACCTGGGCCTATATTTCCTTAAGCACTTCATGACCAAATGCTGTATAATAGCTATTCATCAGGTTAGTGGCCATAAATGAACAGCAGGTCCCCTAAGCCCTGTGTATTGAAGTGCTTTAAATGGCAGTCTGGCAGCTTCTTTCCTTGCAGCATCTCAGTTTCAGTATATTTAACAAAAGACGCTTTGGTACTTTATTTTTTTTTTCCTCTTTGTTTAGAGATAGAAAAAAATTTTAAAAGTGTTCTCAGTAATTCAAACTGGAACACTAAATTTCTACAGCTGAGTCACATAATAGGAAAACTTTTCCCATCCGTATTAACCCTCTGCATGTTCCACACAGGGTGTTAGAAGTAGGCAAGAGGAGAAGGTAGAACACACCACGTAGTGTAGGACACACTACAGAAAGTGGCAGGACATCTACTAGGAGACATTTGTGTCTGGTATAGTTCCATTTGGCAGAGCAAACCTGCTGGAGAGCCTAGTGTTTACTGCAAGCAGCTCAGTTAAGACACTAAAAAAAACAACTGTGCTCTTCTGCTCAACCTTTTTTCTTAGTAGCAGTGGTCATCCTGTACAGGGCACACTGATGGCACCTGGGAGAAGGTCAGGCTCCTTGCAGGTGTGAGGATGAAGGTAACTTACATACAGAGAGAAGAGGCAAGAGACAGTGTAAGTGACACAGACAAGTCTTGAACATTTAAAGCAAATGTGTTCACATCAGGTAATTGTCAAGATGTATTTATGGACCACATCATCATATCTGCTCACCTCAAGCACAGATTTATCCTTACACCTCCTTGCCAAGAAAGGTAGTGCCATTCCTATTTCACAAGTTTGATACAATAAACTACAGCTACAGTCCTGCAAGAATTCAGAAATCAGCTGCCTGAGAGCTCCTGTCTACACCTGGCTTACAGAGGGAAACCTTTCTCACAGAGCAGTGAAGGTGTAATTTAGACTTAATGGTTTCATTCAGCATGAGGACCTCACTACACATTGTAGCACAGGATGTTGTCCCCATTCTGTTCCATGTTACCCTGAGGAAAGAAAACAGAGAAAGGTATCATTCACTAAGTTCTCAAAAGTCAGGAATAAGGTTGGGTTTTTTTAAGATGTTTGCAGAAACAACTCACCTAACAACGTGTCAAACTCAAGAGCAGGCTGTCTCTGCACTGTGGCTGGATGAGCAGTTCTGACCAGGCCTATGCCACAGTGGGCTCTTCCTGTGCACTGCATTGCACTGCAAGAAGCCTGGTGCCTATTTCCATTAGCAATTAAAGCACTGAGGTTGAAGGTATGAGCAAAAATCATTAACCAGCAACCTCAAATTGATCCTTAAAAGCTGATTTCAAGGGTTCTTTTGAGTGCTAATCAAGCTCCCTCTCACTGTGCAGTTACTGTTAAAGATTTACTTGGAACACTTGAAATATTCAAATGGTTCAGTATTAAAATAAGAAAGATTATGTAATTAAGCTTTTTTTCCCTTGGAATGTAACCTTTGGGCATTCTCAGTCCAGTTTAGTATTAAATTTTAACTTACAGTGAGGATCAAAATCTGAAATAATTCTAAACTTAATCTGCATTTGCAGTGGAATGAAGCTTGCTCCACTCTTTTGCTTCTATACCGCAGTAATAAAGGTCAGAAACTTGTGGAATGCAGCAAAAGTTGTGACAACAGATCATTACGGATCTTCTCTACATTTGATGTAAAATGGATTATTCAGAAAGTTAACCTGCCCTTGATTTTAGATTGGCTGCCACAGCTGTAAGTTTCTTGGCATCATCTTTGGGTGTATTTACAAACTTGGAAATCAGTGTGGTAGCGGGAAGTTCTAGGAAGCATAAATATTTTGTGGGCTGCAGGAAGGATAAGAATCTTACCTACATGTGCTGGTGTATAAAGCATCTTTTTTCCCTTGTCTGGGCAAGGTGAAATGCTTTTTTCCAACATTTAAGAAAAAAGAGCCACTGTCCTTGCTCCAAGTGACAGGAATGGTATTGCCCATTTGTTAGCTCAGGGTGCAGTGGTCAATACTCACCCATGGTCCACAGCTTTTGGCTCTTCTGCATGATCACCCCTTGCAACAGAGCAGTTCTAAAGTAACCACCGAAGGCGCAGTCCAGACTTTTCCTCCCTTCAAAAGATTACCACAGCTACAGGAAAAAGATAACACAAGTTAATTACCAAGGAGTTGATTTTCTGCATTCAGCATTATAAAGCAGCCTGATGCCCCACTTAGAGCCAGGCTGTAGTATGTCTATTATTATTCAAAGCCTGCAGAGGTTTCCCCATGGCCTCATTTAAATGCAAGCACTACTGCAGCAATCTTTCAGCCATCCATTCACCCTTGGTTTATTTACAATACAGAGGAGCTCTAGCAGATCAGTGGCCTTTGTTACATACTGCAAGGGAAAACACTTGTGACAGACTTAACACCTGTTAACCTGTGGCCTGCCATGGCATTTGCCAACATTCCAGCTGAGTCAGCCCACACAGGCACAGAGCAGCCTCACGCCTCTGGGATAGTTAATACAATATCTGCCAGAAAGCCAGGAGCATGACAACTGCCTCACTTCTCTTTCAGATGTGCAGTCACCTTAGTATCTTCTTGTCTTCAGCATCCCAGGGAAGAAAGTCTATCTTTGGCTACAGTACAAACCAAAATCTGTAGCCAGAGCACTTCCAGATGGGGAACAGATGGCTAGATACACAAAACACGTCACTGTTCTAAACACTGAGCCTGCTTCTTTATGTGCTGCCCTTGAATCCTCACCAGTGATCATGCTGGGCAACCCAACCACAGCTTCCTACTGCCCTAACACTACCATGGAACAACAAGAGATGAAGATTTCCCCTCTTTCTTTCATAGGAAACCACCTGAAGGCTGGCTCACAACATCACTCCTTTACAGTTGTTGGGGAAATGGGCTGAAGCTTAAACCCTGGTACAGTCCACGTTAGTTGGTTAGACAGAATCACAGGGCCAGAATGCCCAAGTATTACTATTTAGCTTACCGACAGTAGGTAAAGGAAGACTGTTACAACAGAAGAAGACAGAGAAGCTGCAGTGCCTGGCAATCACAATGTTTGCAAAGAGGTATCAGAGGCTGGCATTTAAGGTTTAGGTTTTTCACCACCATGAAATGGGACTAAAACTTTCAGCTCCTCCATCTGACAAAAGCTGCTTCCCCAGCAGGCCACCAGCTCAGACTCTTTCTCTTACTTAGAGCTCTGTTCTGGATTACCCAGCTCCCCACTAGGCCATAAAGCCCGGCTCAATCCACAGGCCAGTGGTTCTACCCCAGCCATTCCCCTCCACAGAGTCAAGCAGGTACCCAGCCAGCCACAAAAGTAAAAAAGCTATGCAAAGAAAGACCAATCCTGAACCACTTTGAACTCACGGAACCCATCAAGAAATTTCAAGATCAAATTCCAAAGCAGAGCCCTACGAACAGGTCCTGGCAAGCAGCCACACTCACCACCTTTCTCCTGACACCTCAGGGTGTTGTTTCCCTTCGTGCTGCAGCATGTTTCCTTTGGTGTAGTGGCCTAAACCAGAGACACCTTTTATTTTGGCTATGATGCACACTAATTAATAATCAAACCAAGTATTTATGGGTCTGTACTAACTGATTCTACTTCCTATAGAAAAAAAACCCTTTTTTCATTTAAGCTTTGTTTTTCCAGCCTACTTAAACTAAACTGGGAATTCAGTTTTACTACCATGTAACATCTGACTGGAAAGCAGAGTTATGTAAACCAAATTCTTTGACTGGAACATGTCCTTAAACATTCTAACCACAAGTCCCTGGATGACTCAACTTACTACTCAAAGAGTAAGAAAGAAAACTGTGATTCTGACAATATAAAGACTGGCTTGTCTTTATATACAAAACCCAACCATTCTGTCCCGAGAATAGGAAACTTATTATTGGCCTGTTTCTCTGCTCCTGACATTGCTTCAAGTGCCTGAAACGGTCTCTGCTACACATCTCCAAAACCAAAAGGGGACTAATAGAAGTACCAAAGAAAGACATGCCTCTAAGCCAGAAAAACTGTCCAGGCCAAAAGGTATGCAAACAACAGGGAACAACAAAGACTGACAAACTATGAACACTTTCTTAGGGAGGAACTTTCAGACACATTTGCATGCTTCTTCCCTGGAGAAGATGCAGAAGAACTTGAAAAAGCTTCCAAGGACACGCTCCAGTAAACTGGAGCAAAATAAGGCTTCCACATGTGGCAGAAAGTACCAACAAAGAGGTGCTCCCTAAAGCTCAAAATGGTCTCTGCAAGTCCTGAATGGGTTCAGAGCCAAATCTCTGCCAGAGACCCGTTTTAGGACAGCAAATCAGACAGCGTCATACAGCATTCTTCTCAAACCTGTTCTCAAGTTCTGTAAGTTCATTGGTCATGGCTGAGGGGCACTCTGTCTGCTACTTTTGCCATCAGTGGAGAATAGCCAGGAGGGGGCCCGAGAGCAAAGGCCATCAGCACAAGTAAACTCACAGGTCCTTGAACAAAACATTGCAAGGGTGAACCCTGAAAGAACACTGATGAGCCCACCAATAATGGCACTGAGGACAAGCACCATGACACTCACCATATGCTCCTCCCAATGCTCCTGAACCCCTGCCCATCAGACAGAACTGGCAATACAGGTGCTGCCCACAACCTGCAACAACACTCAGGTGGCTATAGATGGATGTGCTGATACGAGTTCTGGGTACCCTGAAGATCTCTTCACTTGCATTCCTATCTTGGCCCTGATCTGAGACAAGAGCAGAACAATGTAATCAAGTATAACACAGTATGCAACTGCAAAAGTACCAAGGGGAAATGGTTAACCAAAGCACAATGGTACAGCCACTGCTGCAAGGGGGAGAGAACAGCTTCTATAAATACACACCTACTACAACACCAGGAAATCAAAAGGATATATTAAGGATATTAAGACAATAATGGAAGTGAACCTCCCCCATTAAATTCTGTTTTGAGCTCAAGCATTTGGCTTAAGCAACTCCTAATCTTTCATAACAGCACCTAGTGCTGAATTAAAGCTCTCCAGTGAGAAAGAATGGACCTGCTCCCTAGGGAGCTTCTGACCTTCAAAAACAGCAATCAAAAAAATTGCCTGAACCTTTTCATGTCAATCTGGTAATTGCAGAAAGCAACAGGGGAAAAAACATAAAAGAATGCTGTTCTGCATAACTGTGCAGATAGACATTAGTTGCACAGCCACTTCGCCATTTATTAATCACATACCCCATCATTTCTTTGACGATTTTGCCTAAAATTTGTGACAGGCTAAACAAGGTCACAGTTATCCAAATTCATGGTTTGTAGCTTCTAGCAATCCAAAGGCTCTTTTCAACATATCTCAAACTTCACTCATATGCTGAGCTGCACCAAGAACAAACTCCATTGACCTCCAGACAGTCCTCTTGACTGTCTTTAAACAAGTGACTCTACCAAAGCTTTATTTATTCAACACTATGAAGTGCCATTTTGAAGTTCTATCTAGATGTTGCTGGAACAAACATTTCTCCATCAACATAAGAGAGACATCAAGAAAACCTGCCCTTTTTCTAATACCCTGCAGCAGTGTTTATTAATCATATTTTCTCCACATTTTTTCATCCTTACCTTATATGGATGCCAATGCTGCTTTGCTTTCACTTTGATGCCAGGACATTAAAAAAAACGAAGAATTTTTTTTGTATTGTTGGCATAGGATGCCTCTCAGATAACTTTTAATTTCCTTTATCAATATCTGCATTTTCTAACTGTTAACTTTTACTCATGACTATCATCTTCCCTATTTATTTTGCATAACCTATAAATATTGGCACATACCCCTCCACATTTTGATTATTTTCATGTCTTCTTTTAGCTAGGACAAGTCTTGAATCGGAAAAAACCTCCAATGCAAATGCAGTTAGTTGTTTTGGTGACCTAATAAAGAATTTGTAAGCAACTTCCATTTATCATTTCCCTTTCATCCTGAAGTTCTTTCTCTTGCTCAGGAGTATGTCAGTTTTTTGTTAACACCCAATTCAAAAGCACCAGAGATCACCAAGGATCAGTCAACATGCTCATCCCTCTGCCCATTGAAACTGTGATCACTGCAAGAAAACAACCCCCAGTCCAAGGTCTCTAAGTGTCCAGTGGAACAGCCCCATACAAGCTCAAGACCCCCCGCACCACCAGCAAATATCACCTACGTGGCGCTTCTACAACACAGATGGACATCACCTGTAGAAGCTTATTCAACCACCACCTATTGTGGTGCTGATTCTGCTTTGCAAGAAAATTAATACTGGCTTGGACTGTGAGGGGATTCTTGCAGAACCCAGCTGCATTTCAAACCACATCTGACAGACAAGCCCAGTGTTTAGTAACCTGTCCACAGAGCGGCTCAGTGGCCTTGATTTCCTGACAGCCAAACCCTCAGTCTTTCAGCTCCATAGGCTACAGCAGTCTACCATGCTGAAGCAAGCTTATTTGCTTTGTATCAAAAGCCAAACTAAGGTGACACTTCTATGAGAAACCTAAACATTCTAAAAACAACGTAGTTGGAACAGAATGTAAGATGAACCACCATCATTTTGTATACGCTAAGGAGTTCAGTGTGCCACCAGATGTAATAATGAATCAAGACTGTCTTCTATGGGGAACCATAGAAACAAAAATGTTGAGGTTTTTCTTTGTTAGAAAGAGAGGAGGATCAGTGTGGAGCACAGGGCCACTCATGAGGAATGCCAAGAGGTAACAGAATGGCTGTGCAGCAGTGTCTGAGTGAGAACAGCAGCCCCTGCACTCTGCATTTACTGGAATAAAAACAGTCACTTGTACCTCTGTGGTTCTCTTACGTGACCATTTCTTCTCTGTACTGCCTCCTTTCTCTTGGCACCTTTGGTTAACTCTTCTCCCCGCTCCTTTTCTCACATGGCACATTATGTGGGATCCCACACAGCAGCAAAAGGTTTGTGACTGCACCTGCAGCTCTCTGGGCATAGTCAAAGCTAGATGCAGAGCTCTCAAAGGCTGTTGCTTATTTTGCATGAAAAGAGAGCAGAAAAAAAGTCTTGTACTGAATTCCTCTTTCAGAAGGGGGAACAGATCTGCCTGATGATTGACTCGACAGCCCAGGTTTCATGCCTTGCAGGAGGCAGTCAGGACACCTAATGGATGACAGCCACAGATCTCAAAGGGTAGGACTAGTGCCCTCCTGATCTGGGTGTAGAAAGACCAAACAACTTGAAGTGGAGGCATACTTGTGGCAGCGGTCCCAGCTTCATTCCCTGCCCTTCCCCCTACTCCCCAGCATACCTTGCTGTTATCCTAAGATGAATTTCCATTTACAGCATAGTGAAACTAGAAAAACTATGGATGTACTTTCAAGACACCGCATATATTATACGCAAGCTTTGCTGTTGGTATCTTTACATTGAACCAGCAGTTAAAATTCACACATGACAGGAACAGACAGTATGTTCTCCAGTCGGCTCAAACTTTATGTCACTTCAACTTCAGTCAAATTGTTTTAATTTTTCTTCTCCTCCTCTTTATGTAGAAGGAAACAAGGTATTCTTAGACAACATCCAACAGAGAGGTCAAGGTCAGTGACTTTTCTAGTTCTTCCACACTGGTAGGTTCCCAAGGATAAAACACAACCACTTTCTTCTTTTCAGTCATGAGGAAACCATTATCACTAAATCTGCCTTTTATACTCCCTACATCCAGAGAAACAAAAGGAGTAATTGCAGTGGTCTGAAGAACAAATATATAAGTATCATCTTGTTTGGATACAGAGGCCTGAAAGAGAAATAAAAAAAATAACTCAATAAAAGAAAATATGCATGCTAAAGAAGACCCCAGTTACACCCAAACTGGTAAAAGAGCTGCATGCCCATAACACAGACTGAAAAACCACATTTGATCCAAATTAATATTCTCTTCTGGAAACCAAAAGGATTCATATGCAAGAATCGTGCAAGAATTGCAAATGTTATTACAGCCTTGCTACAGAATACTACAGATGGCGGAAGAATGCCAAAGTGTTATCACTTTACTATCTTCTTATGAAAATAACTGAATAAATGGTAATCTGACTTGTGCATAGTACTTGTATCCTGTACTTACTGCAGTGAAAGAGATTTGTCCTTTCGTAACACTTCACTTAACCTATCAATTCACAACTACTAAATTGCCATTCCAATTACATCCATGATAGAAATACACAGAAGCAAAAGATGGTAAAAAAAAATAAATCACAGTAACACAGGAGGTTATCTCATCTTAATGGAACACGGCAGTGAAGCCCTTATACTATGTTTAGTAAAATATATAAAAAAATAATTGTAAAATATCAGGACAGGGTTTAATGTTTTACATCAAGTTCTACCAGTAGTTAATCTTAGAGAGACTTAAAATCCCAAGCAGGATGCATTTTCACACAGCACTCCCCATTCACCATAATGAAGTATTATGCTACATGGTTTTCAAATGCCAATTAACTTTATATAAAAAGACAACAAATCATATTCAGTGCAGATATCACATTCCAGTTACACAAAAAGCAACACTTTTCATTTTTAACAAAAAGCACACATCCTTTGCATTTTGTGTTTCCTGAAGAAACACTAATATCTTCATGCTTTTTAAAAGCAATGCTATGAACAGTAGCTCTTGGATTAGCAATGTATTTGAAAATCTGCTTAGTTTATTAGTAACTGTGTATAGAAGCACCAGCTTCTTGCTAAACTGAATAATGTTTTTAATCATAGCTGCATACTTTCCTAATGATCACTTTGAATTTATCCTTGTTAGCTATCTGCATTGCAAAGACGACACAGCTATGGCATAAAGGAGTGAAATTTCCCAACGATGCTCCAGTTGCAGAGCTTCTATTTTTGATGATGTCACCCACAAAAAAAAACCCCATGATGACTCAGATTCCAGATTGTGCCACCAGATGAAAAAAAAAATAAAAACAGGTTGATTTCTTTCCTTTATATACACAGGAGGCAGACTGCGCTGCCATGAAAGAGATAAGAGGGGAAAATCTGGCCCATTTTCTTTTTGTAAAGCAATTATGCTGGTCCAGATTCAAAGAGATTAAAGACCTCTATTTCCCCCTTGTTTAGTTTAGTCCCAAAGAACAAAGCTGCAGTTTGAAAGCCAAATGTGAGAAGGCACAGGTCCCCCCATATCTCACCAATCTGATGATTAAGAATTTTGCAGTAAGACGCACATGCTAAGAAGTGAGGCTTAACAAAATGTGTGTGTGTACACACACGAGGCATGCATGCTCCCTCCATACCCAGCAAGCTTGCTGGGAGCAGAAGAAATCTAGGGAACAGCACCAAATTGACTAAATGTTCCACAACACCCATACTTTTTGTGCCTGTTCAGAAGACTGACACACTTGTCAGCTATTAAGAAATAATCACTATTATGCAAGTCAAAACCCTTTCTGGAGGACAGGGATTTGAAGAAGGAGGAAAAGAGCATGGAATATTACATGTTAGCAGTGGTACACTGATCGGAGAGTGTGAGCACTTCAAGAGGAAATACTAGCACTCCAAAAGGAAATAGAGGAAATATCGTGACAGTAATTCACTCCACAGTCAATTGAACTAGGAACACCTAATACTGACATTATTGTCTGCAAGCTAAAACACTTGTCATAATGCTTTTTGCTATCTAGGGACAAAAAAGTAAGAAAGGAGCAATGCTGCAGCAGTCAGGTGAAAGACAGTCTAGAAAACGGAGACTTCATTATTTGAAAGAAAACAAAGCCCAGGCAAAAAACACATATGAAAACAAATAAACCATCCACCAGGTCTTATTTAGATATTCATATAGTGACAGAGAAAAAAAAAATCTGATTTTGAACTCAACATGGAAGCTAGAACAGCTACAACTAAGGAGAAAGGACATTCAGTGGAATCAGACACTGCATAGCAGGCAAACCACTCAAACCAGTAAGATTAGCAAAATCAAATACAGTAATTTAGCACGACTGATGCTTACACTAAGCTGGGTCTTTTCTAATCCTACAGCATCCTTTAGTGATGAAAGGAAGAAATGGTTCGTAGGACTCTGGAGGCCATCTTCTCCCACAAGACAGAAAGTAATAACACAGCTTTTCCTGGTACAATTTCTGCATCTTTCCAGAACATCACTTATGGACTCCTTGTAGATGGGCACTGCACTTTGTGCTTTAACAATCACACCTTCTTTGGCAAGGGTACATACTGGCTCCAAAGAACTCCACATGTGCAAAATGACCTATCAAAGCATGTTGAGAGAGAACAAAGCTTAGAAGAAAAGCTACATCTGTGAAAACAATGCAGCATCCTAGGTTTCAGATTGTTCATTGCAACAGATGTTTTCCTGACAGCACCTGCTGATTTCCACCTAGCAAGAAACTCCACAAAGATTTAAACAATAGGTATAGAATAATAATTAGGTCATTCTAAAAACAGTTAGTCCATTTCAAACAGTCTGGAGCTGTTGCTGTTCTTGATCTGCAAGTCTTTTTGTTTTCTCCAGGCTCCTCCAGAGGAGGGGATTGCCAATTTCTGCCAAGGGAGTGCTGGGAAATGGAATTAGTGAGTGACTAATTTGTTGACTCTTTTTCCTCCTCTCCTTGATTAAAAAAAAAGTCAAGCAAAGGATTTTCTTAAGATTGTTCGGTGTTATCTGATGTAACCCAACTGGGTAAGCTAGAGTTTCTGCATAATCACCACTAAATAGAAGCAAGCTGCATCATCTTAAAAGGGACTATGAAAGTTATATTAGTACAGCAAAATACTCTCCCAAACATCATGCATGATGAACATAATACCTTTTAAAAAAGGCATAACTTGGAAGATAAGCACGTAACGACAATTACAAAATTCTATTTGTTTCATAAATCCTAGGTTACTTTTTACAACAGGAGTCTGCAGTCAGATATCGATCTTAATGCCTTTCAAAAGTTAAGTTCCAAATTTTTTTGAAGTGCAAAATACAGTATTCATCAGAACTACCTTACTGCCATTGATTTTCTGATGTTATCAGAAAATCTGAATTTAAGTCTGTTAGAATAACTTAAACCAGAAATAAACAATTTCATTAAGTGCAGTTCTAGCCCAAGAACTATCCAAAAATTGCAACCATTTTCTGTACTATATGTTACTATATATAAGCAACCTTATATACCTGAAAATTCATAGAAGTCCACCAGACAGACAGAGCAGTGAACTAGGGCTTGAAACACTCACACTACTAGTTCCAAAATGACTAGTGAGTCACTCCAGATCTGTTTTTCCATCATTACCAAAGTTATCACATGGGACACACTTTATGCCAGGAGTTATATCTCATCGTGCAAAATGGTCCCTAAATTCACTTGGGATCTGGTTGTCACATGATTAACAGCAACAATATGTAACTAGTTGAAAAGGAAGACTGTGGTCTACAAGGCAACTCAGCAGCCCAAATGCTTCCTAAAAAATCCTATCACTTTCTATAGCATTATCAGAAAACAGTTAAGGCATCAATTGAAAAATGATAACACTGCATAAATGCCCTTGCAATTAAAGTAAATCTTGATGTTCTATCAATATTTCAGAAAATAATCCAGCCTTTTTCCCAAAGTGGTATACTTTGATAACTGGTAAGCAATGGTACAATCCCTTTTTCTCATCCCTGCTTAGTCAGTTAATCTGGTTCTAACGCCCAGGAACAGTTTTGTTAAGTAGTGAGGTACCATTTTTCACACTTCGTTCTATTTAACCATCAATCCCTTTAACATTTCAACAGAATAGTCCACTTCAGGCTTGTACCTACAGGCTGAAAGCAAAGGACTTAATTCCTTCTTCTGTGAAGCAGTACACACTGCTATAATAAAAGATAGTGTTGCCTCTATGATTAAAGACTAGAGTTGCACCTTATTGTGTCTGAACATAGCTTGAACTTGTTATGCAAAGATGTGCTCTTTCAGCTTCTCACATTTTTGCAAGAGGCACACAAGAGTGGTGAGAGAAGTGTCACTTACCCTCAAAGTCAGCTTCTGGTCCACATGAAGATCTGAGACACCATAAATGTACAACACACCTTGGTCTTCATAGGCCACAGGCAGCAGTGGTGCAAAGAAGTTCTGGGCAAAATAATGGAGCAGTTTCCACTTACCACCATACTCTGTAAAGGGTTAAAAGGAAGAAAGATTCAAACTGAATCCAAAATTACCTTGGCACTTACCTCTTTCTGTGCTTTCTGTTTCTGCTACGGCAATACAACATCCTCCTCCACCCTATTTTACCTCTACCAAGTGCAAAGAATGACTGAAGGTACTCTAGCTCCCTTCCAGGCAAGCCTCTACTCTAAAAAAGATTAGATGCTCTTTGAAGCTTTACTCTGAACTTCACCAAAAGGTTACATTTTCTACCTCTTGGTCCTATCATTTGCTACGCTGCCATTCAGCTAAATAAAGCCTTTATCACACGTGACAAAACTGACGTGGCATACCACACATAAGGCAAGCAGCAAGAGCATCTACGTCGTTAAGAATCCAGACAAATACACTGGCATTGCCACAAACTACCACCACTATAAAAGGAGACACCAGAATCTGACTTTGGGTGCTTATACAAAGTGCTTTCTCCCCCTTTTTCAGTTCCCCTCTTTCTTAGAGGAACATCAATAGGCAACAAAGATAAAAAACAAGTTCTCAAATCAAAGACAACTCTGAGCTTGGCAAAATGAATTTGCCAAGATCTAGAGACAACAGCTACTTCATGGGAGCTAGTATCCATGACAGACATATGCCAATCAGTTCGCACTGCCTCTATAATGAGATGTACCTCATTACTTTTAATACTTCGAAAGTCTGCCATTAAACTGGAAAAGCCATCAAACATTGTGTCCTCTCCAAATACAAGCAATTTTGCCAGATGCATCAGTGCCACATAATCATTTTGGAAGAAAAGCTGCTTCCATTTCTTCCTCTATTAACCTTCCATCTAGCACCCACCATCAGCATTTTAAGTCTCTTATTGCTCAATCATTATCCAGTCATTGAAACAGCCTTAAAATGGAGTAGCAAGTCAGCTGCACCATCTCATAAGGAAAGAAAAGTTAGATACTGATTGCATTCTTGTTTTCAGCTCTTTGTTTTATACAACAGGTTTAAAGTCCATGGATGCTGAAAAATATTTTCAGTAATATGTTTTTCTTGTAACTAATTACCTCTCTGTGTTTTGGTGCCTGCACAAAGCTCTTAGCGTTTTCAAACATCTCATAATTAAAGACTTCATTTAGAGTGATGTAGTCATTAAAGGGTGTGTTTGTGACTTTCCCAGGCTGACTTAAATATGCTCTGCCTGCACTCCACGTAGACACAAATGAACTTTGAGGAGAGCAAAGTGCATTAGCTCCAGCTTATCACCTTACACATCACCTTGTTCTCAGCGATTCACAACCAGCTAGCTTGGAGAACAGACAAGAAAAGCTCGAATCTGCCTGGAAAACCCATACAAGATTCAACTGAGCTGTGAGATCAGTCTGCTGCCAGAAAAAACACCATTCAAATTAACAGCACGGAAGCAAATCAAAGAGGTAAGTCTGAACAAAAACTTCAGGAGAGGCTGCTGAGTTTCTTCAAAACAGACAATTGACAAACTGATGAACATAGTGTACTGGTGCTGCTCAGTATATAGAACTGTAGAACCATTTATGTTGCGAAACACCTCTCAGATCATCGAGTTAACTGTTCACCTGCCAAATGCACCTCTAAAGCATGTCCCTAAGTGCCACATCTATTGATCTTGTAAATACCTCCAGGGACGGTGATTCCACCACTTCCCTGGGCAACCTTGGCAAGCCTTTTGGTGAAGAAATTTTTTCTAAGATCCAATTTAAACTTCCCCTGGCACAACCTGAGGCCATTTCCTCTTGTGCTGTCATTTGTCACTTTTGAGAAAAGGCCAACCCCCACCCGACCACAATCTCCTTTCAGGTAGCTGTAGAGAGTGATAAGGTCACCCCTGACCCTCCTTTTATCCAGGCTAAACAATCCCAGTTCCCTCATCTGCTCCTCAGACTTGTGCTCCAGAGCCTTCACCAGCTCTGTTACCCTTCTCTGGACTCACTCCAGCTCCTCAATGTCTTTCTTGTAGTGAGGGGTCCAGAACTGAACACAGAATTCAAAGCGCAGCCCCACCAGTGCTGAGTAGAGAGGGGCAATCACTGCCCTGGTCCCTGTTGGCCACAGTACTTCTGATACAGGCCAGGATGTCATTGGCCTTCCTGGCCACCTGGGCACATTGCTGGCTCATGTTTAGTCTGAAGTCAACCAGCACACCCAGGTCGTTTTCCTCCAGGCAGCTTTCCAGCCACTCTACCCCCAGCCTGTAGCTCTGCATGGGGTGGTTGAGGCCCAAGTGCAGGACTCAGCACTTCACCTTGTTGAACCTCATACAACTGGCCTCGGCACATCAATCCAGTCTGTTCAGATGCCTCTGTAGAGCCTTCCTACCACTCCCACAAAACTTGGTGTCTGCAAACTGACTGAGAGTGCACTAAATCCCCTTGTTCAGATCAATGATAAAGGTATTAAACAGGGCTGGCCCCAATACTGATCCCTGGGGAACCCCGCTAGTTGCCGGCTGCCAGCTGGATGTTAACTCCATTCACCACCACTCTCTGGACCCAGCCATCCAGCCAGTTTGCTTTCTCAGTGAACAGTGTACCCATCCATACCATAAGCAGCCTTCTTCTCCAGGAAAATGCTGTGGGAAATGGGTGTCTAGATGACAACATCCACAGCCTTTCCCTCATGCATCAAATTGGGTCACCTTGTCATAGAAGAAGATCAGGTTGGTCAAGCAGGACCTGCCTTTCATAAACCCATGATGGTTGGGCCTGATCCCCTAGTGATAAGAATGAAGCCGTGTTCTCGCATTCCAAGGACAATTCCTGACTGAAAACATTGGTAGTCTAAAGGACAAATCCGCCAATAACAGGGAGTGCTAACAAATTACTCTTCAGGGTCGTTACACTTGAGAAGATGAGAGATTTGGACTGGGGATGGATTATTTCAAAGAGAGTAAACTGTAGGGCATCTGATCTAACAAATAAAAGCAATGGGCCTTGTATGAGAAATGGGCTGGGAGTGTCTGTGAGGGGTTGAAATATCTAAAACTCTCAGGACTGCTATAGGAGTCTCAGGAATTTCAATTGTCAGTGCAACAGATGCTGCTCACTGCAGACCCCCGACAGAGCCCCCCAGAGTTCAGAGAAATTACCCAGTATGGGCTGTGGTTTCAGTGCCCGTTGACTCGAATTTTTTTCCTGAGCTTAATTTACATGATGAAAATCTAGGCTTCAACTGTCTTAAATATGTAAATTAATAATGCAATTGATGCAGGGCAGTTTTTGTTACTTAGTGTAATATAAAATGTTTCTCTTTGAATGGGCCTTTCTCTCAATCTCTGCTGTGCCTTGATTTCCAAACAGATTACCACAGTTGGAACCACACTGCAGTGGTTACTGGAGGGAAAGAGAGAAAGTTTGCTATCTGGACAGTAGATACAGGGATCCTCAAGAAAACTGTACAGGAGAGGAAAAAACTCAGGGTAAATTTGGCATTACACTTCCACAGGGGAAAAAAAAACCAACAGAAACCCCAACCAACATACAAAACCAAACAAACCACACACATAAAAGTTTGTACCATTTCAAAAAACCATTCTACTACCACTACATCTATTGTTTTGGAATGTTTGAAAACATCACCAGTCTGCTTACCTCAAATCAGTTTTTTAAGGTTGATATTTCCCTTTCCAAAAAACCTAGAGCCATTCTAAAGAACCAAAGCTGAACTGCTATAGCAGTTTCACACAGGAAGTGTCTTTCAAAGAAAACTTTTCCAGCAACAGTATCTTGGTAATACAGTTGTCAAAGTAACTTCAGACAGCACAGAAAACTGAAGCTCGCTGATTAAAAACCTCCAGTTTTTCAGCTCATCTAATTTCCATAAGACCAGAGCCACATTTCTTTATTTAAAAAACAGGCAAGTTGCATATGAATACACTCTCCGCTCCCCCCGCAAAAAACAATGGATGTAAGAAATCTGAAGATCAGGTAGCTATCGTGAGAAATCTCTGGGCTTAAACTTTCCTGTTACAGACATGTGTGCCCAAAGGCAAGAGTCAAAAGTTAGTTAAAACAGCCCTGAGGCGGTTTTCTCCTCCTTCCACCACATTTAAATAAATTCTTAAAGAAATCCAAGTTCCCCAATTTTTTTCTGATAACAGAGGGTTGGCACTCTCTGTGGCATCAAACAGGAAACTAAAATTAGGTTCATAATGAGACCCCAGTACCCTTTTTTCTGGCTCTTCCCTGAAGCTTCTACACTGATAGAAGGAGTGAAAACAAACAGTTCTCCCTGAAATAATTTTCAATTAATCACTTCACACCATTAAATGCAACCCGAGAAACATGCTGCTCGTTCTTTCCTCACCCCAGTCTCATGAATTCAGAACAATTATTCTCCATAATAGCCTGTAGCAGGGCTCACCAGGGGCTCTAAATACTGAACCTGCAATAAAAGCCAGTTATCTGTTCAAGGGAACCTCATGACAACTGAGTTGGGTACCTCAAGGTTATACTTGTGTGGGAGAGAGATAAATTGCCATGTGTATCACAGCACTCTTCACCAAAACATACAGCATAGATGCTAAAGCATTCAACATGGAACAATCAGCTCCACAACTAAGAGCTAACAGTCGAAACCCAGTTGTGATAAAAGCTGTTTAGTTCTGAGCTGAAGGCAGAAGTACTATGACAGGAGCGCAGTGCTGTGTTTTCATTCAATCCCAAGCAAACATTTTTTAAAGATAAAAATTAAAAGGATAAACATTTGCCACCTTCTTCCCTCCCCACTTCATGAGGAAACATTTTTGCTTTGCAGGGGAAATTATGTAAGCCCCTCCATGGCTCTATGTGAAATACCAGATTTAAATAAAAGCACTCACTGGTGATACTACTGTGCCATCTAACAAGATGCAGAAACGTGTTTTTGAAGTGCAAATAAAACTAATTTCTCCGAAGTTTTGCATAATTCCAGCCATTAGCATTTCAAAATCCCTCTACCACACTGCCTAATTAAATGAATATTAAACCTTTCCTCATTCCACTGAGGGAATAGAACAAAACAATGGGACAGCTGTATCTCTGCTGAGCTTCTTTTCTCTAAACCAACTTCAGCAACACATGAATAATTCAAGTATTTGATATATTTTCTACAGTGATGTCAGCTCTGTACTTAAAAAGACATTGATGGTCTCCACGATCTCTTCATCTATCAATACACCTGTCTTTATAAAGAGACATTTTTCTCTTGAAGTACTTAAAGCCTAAGAGCATCACCCATTGCTACAATCATAAAAATGAACATCGGGATATTGTATTTCCTAACCCAAGTCTAGAAAGTCCAAAAAAATGAGCATTATAGCTAGACCATTGCCTTGAAATTTAAATAAATTAGCCTGTTTCTTCTACTAATTTGTTTTCCTTTGTTGTTGCACTTACTTTGTTTGGATAAATAAATGAAACAAAAAAAAAAAGAAAAAGAACAAAAAGGGAGAGGGACAAACATCTCCCAGAGAAGGAGGGGAGGATGGGGTGGGCCAATTTTATTTTTTTTCGAAGGAAAGGCAAGTGGCATTTTGTTCTAAGGACAGATCAAGAGCTTCACACTCTTAACTTTTTCTAGTTCACTCATTTCTTCACACTCATGAAACGCTTAAATCAAGATTTTCAAAACCCGAATATTTAAGAAATAACTAAAATTGAAAGAGAATATGCCCAAGTCCTACACAGCTGCCACAGAACAGTTCTCCATTACAAAATGACTTCTAGCCAAAATGGAACATGAAACATAGGCACTTCTTTCATACCACACATTCCTCATTCCTCCCCTATTTCTTACTGCCTGAGTGACTTATCTCTTTATATGTCTGATTACCCTATTTTTGTGTTCTAAAAAGAAAAAAAAATATATATATAATATATAGGGAGATACCACGTGTGTAAATAGTATATTAGCAGAATAATTTAGTCATAAAGAGTGATTCACCTCATCTGACATCATGTTAGACTCCAAATACCAGCTAGTCATCTCCTATAAAGAGCTTCTCAGAAGCTACACTGGGGGAGAGGTTACATATGAAGTTCTATGAAAATCACATTCAGCACGGAAAGATAATTCCTCCCAGTTAGCAGACAGCTAAGGATACAGTGAATCACGTTTGGAGATTACCATCTCTCCCCCTCAACTGACTACAGAAGAAATCTAGAGGCCCAGCCTTTACACTGTAAATCCTATCCTGCTCAGAACAGGATCACAGTTCTGCTGGTTTTTGACAGTGCACTATTGCCAATTCAAGGGAGAGGTTTTGATCCTTTTACCATGGCGGGGGGGGCAGAGAGAATAAAATCAATCAAATTTGTTAAGATTATAGAAAGTAAAATTATACATGGGTATTGCTTCTTACTCTCCTACCCAACTACCTCCCTCTCTGTCCATTCTCATGCAGGGTGACTGGGTGCATAAATGCATCTGTACAGCTGAGACAATAAATATAATCATGGATTTCCCCTTTGAAAACAGAATTTATAAGTCTCCAAATTTTAAATAATTGGTTTTTCTAATTTTAAAATAATTAAGCTTGCAAAAAATGCAAAAATTTTTTTTTTCTGGAAAAACCTGGAAGATATATTACATACAGTTGGGAGGATCCACCTCTACATAAGAAAAGGAAGGGTAGTTACAAGGGGATTGTGTCCTCAATCTTAACCATCACTCCTTCCTAATAGGCAGCTTTGTCTGGCTTCAATGATATTATCTACTTGGGACAAATGAGAATACTGCTTAAACAAAAAAATACATATTTTTAAGAAATTAAGACTTACATACAATTTTAACTTCTCCAAACTAAACCCTGCTAAAATAAAGGTAAGAATTGGTGACTCTTAAAATTGAACTTAAGCTGCAAAACTTCCATAGGAAAATAACTGCTTTATTCTCTACCCTCTTCCACTTTCACAGACTATTGGGATGATCCTGAAAAAACACCCTTCCGGAAAGTGTTTCTAAAGGATGGACAGAAATATGTTCAGGGTTTGTAAAGTCATCCAAGAGACAGAGAAGAGCCGTACTCCTTATTGTGATATTTCCAGATGAGGAAAACAAAACAAGATTGGTAGTTGGTGCTTTTCACCAGACTGTCACAAAAACTTACCCAAGGAAGCCCATGAAGGTGCCTGCCAAATGTCATTGAGTTGCCAGTACAGAGCTCCCATTGTGTGTCCCTCTCCCTTGATTATTTCACTTTGACTAGCACGATAGAATTCGGTTTCTGTCTTCGTACACTGAGCCTGCATCACCTTGATCAACAAACACATAAAAAAATATTTTTGGTAGTTGTATTCTACTTTCTTTCAAAATGCGTGAATATATTAGCATACAAGACAGATTTCACAGCAGCAGCACATAACTTTAAACCCCAAGAGCTGCCAAATGACATTATGCTGTACTACCTCCAGCACACATTCCCTTGATGTCTAAACCCCTGTGATCTGAACTTATAACACACATTCCCACTATAAAGCCAAAACTCTGCACCAAAAGGGCAACCTTTCTTCATCTGCACTCCCACTTCTTTTCTGCTTCCTCACCTCATCTAAAAAACACTTTTTCAGATTTTTTTCATTGGCCAAGTTGTCAACAGATGCTAAACGGCCTGTTATGTTCTTCACAAAGCACATTACTAGGCCGGGGAAGTATTAAAAGAAATTCTTAAAATAAAGTTAAAAATCTTTAGGACAGCTCAAAAGGTAAAGATATCAGTTCTAATTAACCACTTGAGCCAAGTTTACTGTCTTTATCCTTTTTGCTAGTTTTATTTTGGTATTCTTCAATGGTTTAACCTGTTAGTAAGGCCCTGATAGACTAAACCCTGCAGAAACTCTCATAGCTTTTTGAGTCAGGACCCCACTGTGCAAGTTTAACCCCTGTTTTCAGTTTCACAGCATCATCTATCCTTGTTCTCTTGTCAAGAGTGCCTAAAATTCTCAAGCTGTTTTGTTTTTATATAAAACTTGCTGACAGCACTCTCAAACATTAAAAATTTAGTGTGCAGTTATTTCCATCAAGAGTGTTTCTGAAGTTCATGAAACACAACAAAAATTAACAGCACTTCAAACTTGCCTAACAGCATCGAAAAGTTACTTAACATTTTTTAAAACTTGCACAGAAATTACAAATAAAAAAACAAGAATGAGGTAAAACTACTATGGAGGAAGAGCAAAATATAACCACCTAATTTGAAAAAAAGCCCAAAATATATTCTCTAAAACGCCAATATCTGAGCCTGTAACAAAATTAAAGCTACTAAAAATCTAATTCATAAAGAACTACAATTCTCTAGAAAAAAATCTTGTTTCGAAAGCATGTGTGTTCCATGCAGTAAAAAGCAAAGCAATAAGCCTACAGGGGTCACATGAAGAGCAAAACACACCCACCCTGGAACAAGGAGTATCATGTAGCACTGGGAGCAAGCTCATACCATGGAAAGCCAGCACATCCCTGCATCCTCCACCAGCTTCATGAGTGAGCCCAGCTGGGGACAGGAACCAAGGTAGCACACACTGCCAGACTTTATCCCAGTTGAGCCAGTTCCTGGGTAATTCCCTGAGAAGTATTCCAGCCCTTCTATGATAAAAATAGGAATCTCTCTCCAATACACAAGAGAGAAGCTATTACCAGATTAAAATGGACTCTCAAATGCTTTGGTACAGAAACTTTCTGTATGACTGAGCATTATCTAACAGAACAGGCCCAGCTCTAACTGCTGACAGAATCTAATGGAACAAGTACTGGCAGCTACCTACACAGAAGACATCACTGTTACCTGAGTGAGGTAAATTGTATCTTTGAACCTCTTTACAGGATCTGAGCTCTGGGGAAGCTTGAAATGATACCCAACTTCTTGAAGCATCTGAACATTGCCACTCTCATGGTGTTGCCGATGTAGAGAAAAATTGCTTACGTAGGACCAGTCTTCAGCAGAAGAAACCTTTTAAAAAACACAAAAGTAAGGTATCAGAATGAAAAGGTAAAATGTACCTCTAATGACCATCAAGATATCAAGGAAAGGATACCCATTACAGCCTGCTGACATCATGCAAAACCTTAAAATTGGTAGTAGATTTCTACAGTGCCTCACGCAGTCACGCAAGGATTGTGAATCAGTAACACCCTTCGCTTTACACTCCTTGTACAAACAGCTAGAAGAGTAACTTTTGTCTCACCGGCATTTAACTTATTTGTCCTAAGGTTCAGTTTGGCCAAGGGATCTGAGAGTTTTGGTTGCACTCACAGTAAATCAGAAACACCCTACACTAACATGGAAGAATGTACCCTAGTCAAGCACATTTACACAAAAAAGTTACAGAAGTCAGTAAGGCTATAAATTCCAATTATGTTTATATATATTTTCAAAACCTGCCTCTGAAAACATATGATCATAAACCAGCTTTTTTCAAATAAGGACAACAATGCAGCATCATTCATACAGTTATTAGTGCCAAACTTTCATTGTAATTACAATTTCTATAGGATCTTTTCATTTAAATTTCTTTCTTTTTAGACTGGATTGAATAATTTTCATTGTTATTAATATGGATGAATGTTCTGATTATGCTTCAGATAATATATTTTGTCCAGCAAACTTAAAAGAACATTCTGAACTCCTTCTGGTTGCTTGCATGAGCATCAACATGATACTCATCTCTCCCTAGATAAATGGACAAACAGCATATGTCTCAGCTTCAACTAGATAAATAAGACAGAACATAAAATATCTAAATTCAACAGGAGACATAAACAAATCCTCTTATGTGCAATACATCAAGAAGTGAATTATTTACATGAAAGAAATTGCTAAAATTTACAAAAATCAAAACATTTTAAAATCTATCACAGTTCAGCTTTTGTCATGTTTCTTCTCTTTCTTAATGAACACATGTCCTTAGACACTATAAGAGGAAACAGATGTTAGGCAATCATTACCAAGCCAAACATTAAGTATAATTACTATTAAAACTAACAGTCTCATAATAGTCTCTCACCTAAACTAGGTTCCCCTTGCAACATCAAGAACACTGAGGAGGGAAACAGTACAGTTTCATCCCCTCCCTCCACACCACCACACACCTCTATCCCACCTGTGCTATACCACACTTGACAATACGTAATCCAAACTACAGTTCGGATGCTATAGTTGGTTGGAAAGAGCCTCGTTGCCCTCACTGAATGAGAGTGGAGGAGATAGTAAGGTGTGGAAGCCCAGCCTTACCTTTTCGATTGTACTGAAGGAAGGCCAGGATTGAAATCCATATTCTGAAGCAAAACGAGTTTTAGGATACACTGTCCAGTTCCAGCAGTCACTGCTGTAGTCATAAAAGTGAGTGTCACCATAATGGGTATCATAAGGATCCTGGGAGATCCAACCTTCTTTAACCGATTCCAAGCCGTTGGTGGGACTGGATGCAATAAAAGGACGACTCCTATCTTCCTGGGATTTTAAAGAAACAAAACAAAACCATAACACCCTCGCAAAGTGATTGGCTTTTATCATCTATGTACATAGACCACATTCTGAAAAGGCGGGGCAGGAAGAAAATGCCTTTCCAAAGTTCTGAGACACCACATAGGAAACATTCCCTTTTATGTCCTAACATTCATCATCTTTACTTGCTTAATTAGCTTCTTACTTATGTTACTGGAGGACAGCTGTGCATGATATTGCTTGCTTTGCTGTTCTGAGGGACTCTCTCCTCACATCAATAGCTTTTCTATCTTTATATGGCTCTAAATTCTTAATGAAGGCTATTTAAAGTGTACTTTGTGACTTCTTCATGGAAAATTATTACTTTTGCAGTGTTTTCGCAGGAACAAGGCCATGATTTTCTCCTTTCTCATTAAACAGTCACCTAAATTTAGTCCTAACAAATCCAAGGTGTTCTTCTAATGCTTGGATGGTATCATTACAGGTTATTGTCATTTTAGCTGGCTCTGCACGATAAGATAGATGGGACTACAAGAAGAGTTACATCTCAAATTGTTCAGATCTGCCTTTATTTATAGCCTCAGTAGACCTACAATACTAAATCTTTTAACAGTACCCTACAAAGTACTGAAGGAAACCTTTTGCAGGTATAATTCATTTAGGTCCCTACTTGCAGTAAGATAGAGGCCTGTGTTGGTCACCAGTCATGAGTTACAGCAATTGGCTCCAACACAGCAACACACTTAGACATGTGCTTCATATTTTAAGAAATACTTCTGTTCCCCCATACTATTTTTTTTTAACGTGAATAATTAATAATTAACTGAAACAAGTTACTACGGGATATCCTGGATTCCCTGAAGTCTTTAGCTCAAGGTTAGAAGTCTTCTCAAATTATACAGTCCAATATTGCTAGTAGTTACAGGTTTCCTCAGGTGGCTTGTATTATACAGGACCTGAAGTTATTTTACTGTATGGTTGCTTCTGGCACTGAAAACAGTTACTCTACGGATTTAAAATAAAAGAGGGTCCATCTTGGACGGCAACGCTGCACAAGTGAACTGTAACTACAACCCAGTATCAAGCCAGAACACCTCACTTTGCTGCACATGCACTGGCCATCCAACTCATACAGCTAATCACAGAAACACCACAGCATAGCTCTACAAACAGCTCAGTATAGAAATCTAGAATCACTCCACTAAGCAGGAATATAAGACACCATTACCATTTAGAATGCAAAACTGCCCCCAAAAGCAGGATTCTTTTCAGCAGGTTCTTTCAAACCTGGTTTCATTTTTGTTGCTTCCTCATACCTTTTCCTGCAGAAAGGCACTCTAAATTCTCAAGAGTACAACTACACTGACAGTGCCAGTAGCCTCCAATGACAAACAATAATACTGCTGTCACTGATTGTCTGTCTTAACAAAGGGAAATGTCAGGTAATGAGCTTTATAATATTAAATGCATCTCTTCCTGAATAGGACAGAGATTAGACTAAAATTACTGCACCCTAAAGTCAGTACAATCATACTATACAAGGGATAAGTAGGTAGGAAAAGGTCACTAGTACTTTTAGGTAAATAAAAACTCATACTCTTGTTGAAGGAGAAAGTTCTAACTGGACAAAATTCTTACAGCATTTTGTCTCAGCTAGCAGGAAAATTTAGAATTCCCTGCAGTTCAAGAATTGTTTGTCGATCCCTATACAGTCAGTTATGTGACATCAATTTGGGACTTTTCAATCTATTTCATTCTACATACACACAAAAAAGTTATGTGAAAGTAGATTCCATTAAATACTAAAGAACTGCAATACTTCTAGAAGAAGAAATAAAACTACAAAAGCTGTGCAAAATGGGTAGTACCAAATCACAGTAGACTTTACCAATTCCCTGTGTTTGTGGAATGAATGCTCACAGTTTTAGTTTAACCTCAAAGTATTTTCTTTTGCCTTCATGTACTGTAGAATACCACTATTTTGTTCTTTCAAAAACACACAATATAATGAGGACAGCAGCATGAAGACAATGTTTAGCATCACTTTTGCTTAACCTGCTTAAGCCAAGAAACTTCAGTCAAATACTGGAAGAGCACACTGAAAAAATTACATCTTTATGGATTTCTTCAACTGCTATTAGAAGACCAGAGGGTTGTTAGATGCTTCTTACAGTATCCTTCAACAAAATCAGCATAAAGGAAACCTGATCACCTAGATTAATTAATTAATGGGCAAGTTGATTTTTCTCCACTGGCAGTGAAGGCGTTTGTGGATGTATTAAAAATCAGAGGGAAAAAAGAAGCAAGAGCCACTACATTTTCAGGTCTTCCTTTACATATTACAAAAAGCTAAAGGCGTAAGTAATTTTTTGGATTGTTTTGCTCTGAGAATAACCCTTAAGTTTAGAGAGTTGTTTAGAAGAGCTTGGAAAAGGCAATTTCTCAATAATGTGCTGGGTTTAATTTCTCAAAAGGATTAAAAAAGAAAATCCCAACTTAAAACCATTTGCCAAGGCACACTCCCCTCCAGTTTCTTGAGATCACTTACACTAAGAACTATCTCTCGTATGTTCTTCACATAAAGCATCAGGTAGTCTCTGATATAGATTTCTCTTTTGGCAAAAGGTATGGAGAACCAGTTGCTCGAAATTGCTGCTTCATTTTCATTGTTACCACTCCATAGAATAATTGATGGATGAGATTTTAAACGTCGTACCTGAAATACAATTTACAGTTTCAGGAGTCAAGCAAAATTACTTATCTTAAAAATTATTTTTTTTTAAAAAATCACTTTGTTACTACTTGAATTACAATTCCACATGCATATTACATACACTTAGCCTACAATTCCTGTTTTTAGCTGCACTGTTCACTACTCCCTCAGCTTGCCACTAGGCTCAATCTTTTGTAATATACACTTTCAGAAGGGCAAACTTCTAATATGCTGACATATATCTACCATATGCACATGTGTACCTCCATCCTCACCTACTTAGACATATGTGAAGGGTAAATTCTTTGCAGTCTGCTTGACTAACTACTCCTGCAAGTAGTAGAAGATTGAGCAAGGTTATGTTTTATGTATATACTGCTACATAAAGGTACACTAACAAACACTTCCAAAAAACCACTTCTGGAAAGCTAACTTATACAGTTGGTCAATCAAAAATAGGTAACGGGAAATAGAACTTTGACACATAGACAAAATACCTGATGAAGAACTTCTGCTCTCACAGACGCTAAATAATTCTGGTCAGTTGGATAAAGTGCACAGGCAAACATAAAATCCTGCCAAATCTACAGGGAAAAGGAAAGATTAAAAAAAATCCATTAGCAAATGATTTTACATAATTGAAAAATACATTATTATTATTGGGAGGCATAATCCTTTCTTCAGACAGAAGTTATTTATTTTTAAAAATTAAACTGAAATGGTTTATTTGTTATTCTTGGAAAGTACCACCAAAACAATCATATCCTCCTTGGGGTTCAGTATGTGCATATTCCACTGTGGTTATCCTCAATTTCAGAGGAATCCTGACAGCCTACACTGAGGAGTGCAATACTGCTCAGTAGGTGGAGTTCAGTAAGTTTCAATGGAATAACTAGAAACATGAACATGGGGCAATCTGCAGCTGAACAGAACAATTTTGTATTACTACTTTGCAGGTGTAACATCAAATCCCCATTACTTAATGAGAAGAGACTAATTCTTCCAGTGTGGTATTGAGCACGCTTAACCAATGTTAAAGTGCACACATTAAGAAAACACTTCCATACAAAATGATCCCAAAAAATAGCAAATCTTACACAGTAAGAGGGGTAGAAACAAACTAGATCCTCTAAAAACACAGTGATCTTTCTCTTCAAAGAACAATCAAGTAGGTATCATTAGAGAACAACAGGCCTTTCAATTCAACAACAATAACTCCATTTGTACCTTGAAGGAGAAGAATTATAAAAAAAAAGGAGGAAGGAAAAAAGCCCAATGAGATGGTTAAGCTTTCTTATTAAGATGCTGTAACTTTGAGACTCCTGCTAGTCTATCTCAAATATTAATAGAAAGACCTCTGCAAGGAGCACACTAACCCAAAGCAGTCTGCAGGAGACTACACTTTTCTGAATACCATACTGCACAGAGAGAGACACTCCTCACGTAATTGCATTTCGATTGCAGGGAGAACATGCTTTTCCATGGCTCTTTTCTGCATACATTCCCTAAAAAACCTGAAGATAGGGCACAAGACAGTGGGGGGTAATGGATCCATTAGTAACTGTTACAATCCTAACACTGTACACAAAAGCAAAGCTATTGCCGAAGAGTCACTCATAATCCTTTAATGACTGTGTGGAGTCAAAACTCTCTATTGAAAGAAACTTTCTCTCACTATTTCCCTCAGTGAGCTATCACTGGTTTTCCTTAAGCACAGTTTGACTCCAAGGCACTTTTAAGCCTTTGCAAGACCAGCAGAAGAAACAAAACCAAAAACCTCCATCACCACCCCCTCCAGAAAAAGGATCTGATTTTCTGCATCTACTTCCTATTTTGGTTGTTAAATAGGATCTAAATCTTGCATTGAGCACTGTACAGGCACAGATCTAAATGGCCTACTTAAGGTGTCTAGTGTCAAAAATGAAAGAACTGTAAGTCCTCAGAAGCCTTGAAAATCAGGACACTCATTCAGATGACTAAAATAGACGTAACTTTTTTTTCTTCCAAGCACATACAGAAGGCAGCAAGGTATGAGTTCTGTTTCCCTGCTTTTTATGCTGCAGAGCAAGACCAAACACACTTGCCAGGATTTTTAATAACAGATGCAATTTGGTCTTCATTTATCTAGTCACTACTTCATCAAAACTTATTATTATGTGTCTCCAAGCTCATATAATCGAAGGTACTCATCTAGGATTAGCAATTGCAGTAGGTGTTTCCCTTACTGCTACATTTATACCCAAATGTAGATAGTTCAAAACGGCCGTCTGGATGAAGCCTTCCATGTTTGACTTTGGGACAAATGAAAAGTTTGAACCAAAAAAAGCCAAACTTTTTCAGCATTTGCTATAAGGGAATAAATATTTTTAAACTAAATAAAATCCATTTCCACAAGTGAGAAAAGCATGGCTAACTTCTACAGACTTTTGTAAAGTCGCCAAAATATCACTTCCAGATTCAACAGACGGCCTTTTTAATCAGAAACCAATTAAAAAACCCAACCAGACAACCAAACAACAAACAGGTTGATCTAACTTCTTGTGTTGATAATCTACAATATCCTTTGGAAAGATGGTTAGAATGCATGTATTAATTCTCTTATTTTTGTTCATTTAAAATGAATTTTCATTTACAAGTTCTTGTCAGTTTTTAAATAAGTGTTCTGTGTTTTTTGCTTTTACCATTATTCCTATTTCATCACATATATCGTAAAATTCATCTTGTTCATATACTCCTCCTCCCCAAACCCGAAGTGCATTCATGTTAGCATCTGCTGCAGACTTCAAGAGTAGCCTTAATCTGTAAAATACAAGTTTTGTGAAACTGTATCACTTAGGAGTTTCTCAGGTTATACAAATAAACAAAGAAACAAAGATCCCTACCAAAAAAAACAAACAAAAAGGCCAGACAAAAACACAAAACCTAAATCATTAGCAGGCAAACTAAGACTTAGAACTTTGACAGAAAGTATCAAAATACTCTGGTTTCTAAGCCAGCATGTCTCGAGAGAGCTCTCAGAAAGTAATTTTTTGTGCAGAAAAAGTTGCTTGTTCCTGTTAAGACTTACTACATAGATGGAGTGACACATGTAAGTGCTTTTACAGAAGTATTGGCACGACTAGATTTAAAAATACTCTATTTTATTAATCATATTGTTCCTTTTCTTCTTAGATACTACTTGCTTTGTATGTCAATCATTTGAATTCAAGTTCTCTTTTAAACACAATCAGAAACATATATTCTCTTTCTGAGTCTCACAATGCATAGTGAGAATGGAGGAATGAGAGGGTGAGGGGAAAGACTGAGACCCTGAATCTCATTTTAAGGGTTTCAGGCTCCAGACATTTTTCCTGAAATCATACTGGCAGCCTCTAAACTGCATATTGATGCACACTGCAGCATGCTCTGTTGTCCTGGTTCCCCAACCACCCAGAGCAAAGCTTAGTCAAAGTACAGTGTAGTCCCCATAAAAATACCCAAGAGGCCAGTAACCTATGGACTACAAAAAAATCACCTTCCCATCAGTAATCTCACTTACATGCCTTGACACTCCAATCTATTCATGTTAATTAAGCCCTAATTCTGAAGCCTCCAACCCACAATAATTAGTGTCCTACCTTGAAAGCAGTTCCACCCACTAAAGCCAACCTTTCATAAAGGGTGTATAGAGAATCAGGAGGAGGAAAACATGATTCTTTATCCTTAGAGAACATCAAATGTGACTTACGTGTCATAGGTCACCCTGTCCTGGAAAGAATCTGCAGGAATCCAGTTCGAGCCCTTCAGAAAAATGGGTCGGCCATTGATTCTGAAGTAGAAACTCAGACCTGGTGAGCCAGGAATAGGCTCCTGAACAAGTTCTACTGTCCGAAAATAAGCCTGTGAAGACATGAAACTTACATTTAAAAGTGACAAAAATTAATTAAAACAAAATAAATAAAGAAAACCATTACAAAAAGAATTGAACTGAACACTAACAGCTTAGAATTTGTCAAGGAGTCAACACATGGTCTCATCTCTAAATTCCTGCTTGCTTAAAACACACTGTAACAGGACTAAAAATAATTCTTCCAATAAACTTGTTCACTTTTTAAAGTTACTATAATATTGGGAGAGAGAGAAAGCATGAGCAAATGACTGTGCATATGCACACGTGTATGTAGATAAGAAGACAGATGCAGGTTTGCTTGCTGCAGAATTCAGCTAAAATTCCAGCTGATGACCAGTGAGAGGAATACAGTGGTTGCACTAGATCAGAGACACCATTTAATCTGCAATATTCTCCTCACAGAAGGATAATCCAGCAGCTCAGTTGTAAGTCCTGCCCCTAAATGCCTAGCTTCAGGTTCATCTAGTAAAAGCAAAATCTTACTCTTTTACTGCCCTGAAATGATACCTTTTTAATAGGTGTAGCAATTAAAAAGATATGCATGCAAACACAAATGGCAATTCGCAAGTGAAGGGCCCTCTGGCCTTCACAGCTGTTTCTGAACAGCATGATCAGCAACACAGTTTCAAAGAGACCAGTTCAGCTAAATAACCCCTAACTTTGTGTAAGGTATTAAAGACCATTCCAGATAAAAGCACATCTCAAGCAGAAGCCAAACTTTTACAGTTGCTCTTTCAGCCTAATATATAACACTGTGTACTGTAGATGCTGAAACAAGAAAACATTCCTTCTTCCTGTTGCAGGTGGAATAAAAGTTCTTAGGAAATCATTCCACATTTTTTCTGGGACTTGACTTCAGTCAAAGCTACAATGCTGCTCTAAGGGGTATCCTGAATGCACTGAAGTAAACAGTCAATTCTACAGTCATGAGAGAGCGCTTGGTTCACCGCAATAATACTTTGCTCTGTCCCCTTATTTGTACAGGTGTCTTTCCCACCTGCCACGAGGCAGATGCAGAACAGCTGCCATGGTCACTCCTATGCACCTGCAAAGTGTAACTGAAAATATCTTGTTCAGGGAGGCCTGAAACTTCTTTTTCTCCTGCATCCTTATTCCAGTTCAACTTACCCAAGCCAGAAAGAAAACTCTTTTCCTTTATTGTACCTATTGCACATTATCATAGGGAGATAACTGGGAAATTAAATAAAGTAAATAAAGTGGAGGAAAGCTAATAGCAAATTTCAGCCAACTCACACCGAGCAACTGGTTTCGGTCAGGAAGGCAAGAACCTCATTTTTTCTAGACTACCCCTAAGATAGCAACCACTTCTCCCTCAGATGATTATTTGCTTTACCTTTTCAAAAGGTCAGCTTGTAAAGCACAGCCTGTTCTCTCAAGCTGAAGTTGAGGCAAGTATCTGTCAGTAAATCAGGCTAAAATTAACCTAGTTAAGTGCAAGGGATATACCCATCTTTAAGCTAAAACATATTTCTTTATTTCACATACAAAACCAGCCTGGGGAAATAACGAATCCCACTAGGGGACTGCATTTTCTAAACTTTCACTTTATCAAAAAATCACACATATAGACAGAAAACTATTTTCAGAGCTAGGGAACTAAAAGAAAATTAGCACTTATTTGCTTCCTCTTTGGTGTTTTGTAAGTCAACTGAACAATTATTAACCAAACACCTGGACAGGGACAATGCATGTGGCAAACAAGATGCATGAGTGAAGGCTGCAGAACACTGACCTCCAACTAAACTCCTCTGCATTATGGCAGTGACCGAAAGACAGAAACTGAATGAATAAAAAAAAAATGGGATTTGCCCAAGTCCTGAAGTGTTTTACAGTGTTGCCCAGGGACAACAGTGCATTAGTGGCAAGTGGGACTCAGCATCCATATCACTAAAGAAACTCCCAGCTAGAGAAAAACTACCAAGTGAGGCCACTGAGAGAACATTTCAGACTCCCACTCCAATATCTCTGTGCACATACATGCACTGAGGACAGTTTGCCCTCCCTTTTTTCTGCTGCAATCCCACTGCTCACTGCGGTGGTTGAATATAGGTCAATATGATGAACTTAGCATTAGGACAAGAGTCTCAATCCAATCCTAGAATTTTGCAGATTTTAACATGAGAAGTTGAATTAAAAAAAATAACCATTACAAAAATTACCTTCCTCAGTGAATTCAGTTACTTGGAGAAAAACTCGGTCTCCATTGTGGCTCTTTTTTATGGTACAAAGCGGAATGAGATTTACAGCTGGAGCTCCCAAAGTATTTGGGATATCCTCTTCATGGATGTCATCAGGCAGGTTGTGACTGTCTCAGAGTGCATTTGTAATGGAGTATTTATATTACTAACAGAAGTAATGTGATATTGCTTTATTCATGCTCAAGTGGAACTGGCCAAATCCGAGGCAACCTAAGAGGCTGAAACACTCAGCCAGGACCACCCATACAGCAAGAGCAAGAGGAAAAGCTCATTAGCCCCAGCTCACGTTCCCAGCCCTCCAAGGTTCAGTGCCTTTGTGTTCCCAACTCCATTGCTCCCCAGGGGCCCATCTGGTAAAACAGCACATCTTCCTGTTCCTACAGCAGCTTCCTTCAGCCTTGTGGGGTAAAAGAAGGGCAAAGGGAGACAACCAGCATCTGGTATGTTTAGTTACATGCCTTTCTGGCTACCAAAATCTTGGCCACCTTGAAATCTGTCTGATAGAGCTTGCTGCCTGAGGGCTGAACATTTCTCCCAGTCTTGGAGCACACAGAGGAGGCTCTCGAGCCACCACAGATCAGTCAGCTGGTTCCATGCATAATTAAAAAACAGATACCTGTCTTTTTAAGTCATATACAAAGGCTTTGTACACAATTAAGTGACCTGTGGATCACATTTGGCATTCCCAGATTTAGCAGTAGGAAAAGTAATAAGGATGAAGATGCCTAGAGCTGAAATAAGATCACAGAACGCCCCAGTGACCTCACAAATTAGCACACAGCATGAAAGCGGTGTGAAAACTACAAAGCCAAAAGGAAAGACTTCTGCAAGTCATGCTAAAAGGCCTGGGGGCAAAAAGGGTGTAGAGGGATGGAGAGAAAGACAGCTAGAGGCTGAGGTCTTTCAAGTACTAAAATAGCCTTATGAAACAAAAAACTCATACAGTGCTGAAGAAATAAGCATACAGAAGGATGGGGAAACAGAACTGAAAAGCAAACAAACGCCTCATGAGGCAATGAAAGAGGTAATAAATTCCTTGATGTAGGCATGGCAAGAAGAAAAGCAACTTATCAATAGCAAATAGAACTGGACAGACCTTCACCCAAGAAAATCAATTTCACTCTGAGATAATTTCTGGTTATGACTTTGTTTCCCATTATCCAGAGAAACAAACTCTAAACGAAAATATTGAAATGGAAAACCAAAACCAATCCCATCCTGGATGTTGGCTTTCTTCTCTTTTGGTTTTCTGCTACTCTGAACAGGAATGAGTAAGTACTTCCCTCAGCCAGGGAGCTGGCTAGAGCTCTACAGAGCTTCTGAAAGTACATACTGGAAGGCCACCCAGAAATATTCCCAAAGGATTAGTTAATGTTTTTAAGACTACTCTAACATGCCAGAATCCAGAAAGTAGTTCAGGTTAAGAGTAGCCAAATCTGACATAAGAACAACCTGTGTTTTCTCACATGTACAATTCTCATCCTTACGTTTTCACCTGTCCAAAGTTAAGTAGATGCTCATATGGAGACAAACCACTTGTGAAATGCCTCACCAATAATTTTCTTCTTAAGAAGAAGGGTGGGAGTGGGCAATGTATTTCACCTGAATACAGTCAGTACTAGATAGCACTGACAACAGAACAACTTTCAGGAACATTAATCCCTGATTGTATCTCCTGAACTACTCAAAGTTCTTAGTAAGCCACGTGAGTGTTGCTATTTAGTCCTGCTGACATAAGAGAAAATTGTGCAAGGACATGAAAAAACTGCATATGGAGCCTTTTTCCACTTGTACAGCTCTGGGTGGGGGTGATGGTGTGTGGGTGCATCTGTCAGAATTCAAGACAGAGATTCACAAAACACATGAAGGAAGACTAGACTTAACCATATAAAGCTTTAAAGGCTGGTGATTTACAATGCCCATTATGTGGTGCATTTGCTTTCTTCCCCCCTCTTTCCCCTTAAGGAGACAAAAAGAAGAGGCTTCTGAATATCTTTTGAAGACCACAAAGTCCCTGTGATCACATGCCACAGAGCTCTATGAAATATTCTGACACAACCAAACAAATGGAACTGATTAGCTTTCCTATCATTGTGCATTTTTTAGACAGTAAAAACAGAATTTTCCTTTTTACAGGCTTTATAGCTGTATTTCCTATAACTAGTTTTTCCAAGCGTAATATAACGTGTTTACTTGGTGTGGGGTTTTTAATTGTTTCAAAATTAAATCACTAACAATAACAAAGAATTATGACTTCATTATCAAACTAAGGGCTAGTCCTATAAAGACTAGGACTCCAGAAGCTATTGCTTTTTCATAGTTTTTTTTCACATGAACAAATGTTACAGCAAATAGCAGTTTTAGATGCCTGGTGACCAGATTAATTTTTATTGAAGCAATATACATCAGAACCACCCAATAAATGCACAAATTTACATGTTGATGCATAAAGAGCCCAGCCTAACCTCTATGATTCTTCTTTTTAATGGACAAGCGGAAATTACCTTTCTAGTGTTCTTAGCAAAACCAAACAGATAATTAAACGGCCAGTGTGTTACAGAAACCCCTATGCAAATATCCTCAAAAATTACCTTCATAGTCATATTTAAGATGTTACCTCTTCTTAAACCTGAAGCACATCTATTAACATTCTAATAAATGAATGTACATTAAGCTTTTAGGACTGCGTGTATCCCATAACTTTTTTTAAAAACTGAATTAACAAGAAAAATCTCAATAATAAACCTTCACATAATCTATAGAAATCTAAGAGGATTTTTCAGTGCATGATACAAAGCCAACAGCACAGTATATTAAGTATATCTCTTTTCTGAGATTTCCAGCTAACTGTAAGACATTTTCCAGTTTCAATACAAGTAAAGGCATCCATACAAACTAAGACTACCAGAAAACAGGTAACCATATGTTGTGACATGAAAAAAAAATCTTATTATTTCTCATTAGCATTTTCACATGCATATTACAATCCAACAAAATATTTGAGAGCTCTAGATACCTGCTGTGCAGAGCGGATGTCCTAGCAGTAACAGTGCAATGCCAGATGTAATTAAGCAGAAGGGCTCACCTTTGAAAATTTCTCAATTTGATATCCTGCCTCCATGATAAAAGTTGTTGTCACATTGTATCCAGTTTGCTTTCCATGTCCATTTGGCCACCAAGCCTCTACTGCAGAAGACTTGAACAGACAAGAGAGAGAAAGTCAGAGCAATGTGTAAAGAGAGGCACAAAACGCACCTGTGGGCTCAGATGTCTTTGAGTGAATTACCACAAGTGTAATGAGCTTTTGTGCTTCAGCTGTGGCAGGCTAACTGGGATTTCACCTGCTGCAGCTCTGAGGTGAAAACCATTTAAAGGGAGAAGTATGATTTCTTCCACTGAAGTCCAGGCTGCCACTTCTTGTGTCCACGGCAGGCCATGAGCACACACACACGTGCATGCACACACCTAGCTGCTACCTCTCAGCCGAAGTACACTGACAGACTACTCCTGCAAACCCCAAATATCTGTGCAAGGAGCAGACATTGTTCACTAGCCTCTGTATCGTGCACCTCCTCTCACCGACGCTTTTAAGTTTTAATCACATGACAGATGCCATATACAGTGGGGACACTTTTGAACTGCGACTTCGGTAATATGTGACTACACGGACTGCTTCACTTATGTCAAGCTTTGAAGACAAATTCTAAGTCTCATTCTTTCTTTTTGGTGTTTTCTGCTTTTTCTCTAAGCTTCCTAATCACATCATTAGTACTCCATAATTTTTACAAACATAAAATACTACCTCTAGGATGACAGAATGATTCAACTTTCTCATTTTTCTAATCATGGAGTTATATTTATATCTGCATTCCAGCAGCCTGCTTCTGCTGCTCATCCTGTTGCCAGCATTTGCCAGTTGAGTGCACAACACAAAAATTGTGGAAAGAAAGCAATAACGCGGGCAACCAAACAATGCAGGGATCAGCACTGAATAGAGTCATGCAAGGAGTGCCTCATCTTTTCAAATAAATTGAGGCCAGAGAGCAGCCCAACAATATGTTTTGCTGTAGCCATACCTGGACGCAATCATAATGTATCTATCAACATTTCAGCTTCCCTGGTACAGAATTATCATAACTGCTCGTGCAGAAGTACTAATCTCTGTGTTGCACGGATACAAATGGAAGCATAGAATCAGCGTGTGCCTCAACAACAAGGGAGTGTTCGCAGCTGCCTGGAAGGACTGGAGTGTCTCATTGGCCACTAATGATGTCATCCCTATGCTCACCATTAGCTGATAAGCAAAAGGCTGTCATGTTGGCAACACAGCACTTTGTGTGGCAACTGCAGGAAGACTGATACACATCTCGGGTGATACGCACCACTCAAACATCTACTGACTCTGCAATGTAATCTGCAATAAACTCTCAACTTGAAATAAATATCTGGTGAGGTCTCAGTATTCAATATGCGCCACAGAAGTCTGTGTACAGACTAAGGGCTCTGTTAGCCTCATCCATATATGAGAACACATTTCAGGGCTTCTCAAAAATCAGCTGATGTGAATTCATGAAGCAAAGCCTTTTGTGCACAAAGAATAATGAAACACTGCTGCCTCTGCTCTGAAGGAAGTGCTTCCTCACAAACTTGCAGTTGCACTACATTAACGGATCTCTTCTGAGGTTGGTGGTGTGGTAATTAAATACACAAAAATAACTTCTGAAGTTGCGCTTTGCAGTTCCTGCTTAATGTAATCCATTAAAAGCCTAAGCAGAGACTAATGGTTGTTTTAAATGAAACTGAGTATTTGCAATTTGCAATGTAACTTGCATATCAGATGACAACAGTAACAAAAATTGTATCTTTGTATGCTTTTGTGTCAAAATAACACAAAGCACACAAGTATGCAAGTCACTGGGTGTGCACACTAGAACATAAACACCCTCCTTGCCTTTTAACATGTTTTCCCTCCACTCAAAAAGCTGACATGTGAATTCAAGAGTACACACATAATGCAGTCAAACTGGGAAAACAAATGCAGAGTTACACAGCAATATATAAATCCAGGAGAGCCAGTAAAATACAGAAAGAATTGAAGGCTGACTCTCAAACGTTATTAACTGCCAGAATGGTCAAAAGCCCCAAATTCCTTTTCACAGCACATCACCTTCCCATTAATCTAACTGTCCCGTGGCAGTGAAGCTGACAGCAGCTCCCATGGAGAACAGCCAGGGCTCCCACTCTGCCCACTGGGCTGAGCCTGTGCTGTTAGGTTCAGTTCTGCAGTAGGGCACTGCTCTCTGTGCAAGTTCATAACTCTTTATGCCACACCAGGCTCACTGCCTAATTCAACTCACCTACTCGTCAGCTAGAACAGACACACTGATTTTCTTACTCTCTCAAGCTTTTATATCTTTCCTTAATTACACCTGTATGATAAAACTCAACAGTTTCTAAAAAAAAAAAAGCAAAAAATTTTATAAAAGTTAAATAATGCTGTTGAATTAAATCTGCCACCAGATAGCTTCCCAGCACCCTCTGAAAGCAAGCAAACCAATTCTTTCCTCTTTCTGCACTGGGGTGTATACCATATTCATAATTTCTTAACTGACTTGTCTCTTCCTTAGAGCATCCTTCACTGGTCCAAAATTCCTCCCAAGTTTTGTCTATCCAAAGGACTACAGACCAGTGTAAGGAAGTACTACTCCACAAAATTTCCAGCCAATCCCACTGCTAGACAAGTTTTTTATAGGGCTCTTTTATTTACCTGAAAGAGTGTCTACTGAGAGGTTTGAAGAACGTTTCCTCTCTCTCCCAAGAGAACCGTGCATATTGTAGTGTATTCTAGTCCCAGTCAGTCCAATAAACAGCATGTGAGATACCTGCTGCCAGTGAAGTGAAGTGACACAGGCTGTCCAAAGGTTATCTACCTAAATACCTCAAAACAGCTCCTTTAACAGTGGCCAGTGATGATGTGATTTTTTTTTAGGCTTCATCATCTTTTTCACATTGAGCTACACAGCTCCACAGACAGCAGTTTTTAGAAAGGAAAAGAACTGTTCTCAGGCCTGTGAGGGGTACAGAACTGTTGTTAAAAGTCAGGAACACGGTAAAGAAGGGGAGGGAGGCCTAAAACTGGCATAAAGGCAGAAAGACACACTGGAAACCAGGGGAAACATTTTGCAGCTGGATAGCTTTTCACACACACCTCCTTACCTTGTTGATGTTTACAAGCAGCACAATGCTGCCTTCTCCAGGTTGAAGCTTCACACTGAATGTTTGCTGTGTTTGCAATTTTGGAATGTTCACTGTCACATGACCTGCAATTGGCTTGGAGCTGACTACATCAAAAATAGACTCAATTTCAAGACACCACTGCTGCGAACTCTTTACTAGGTGAAGGGGAGAAAAATTGGAATTTAAGAGTTATGTTTATATACTTATTAGTTAACATGATCTCTCATCAAAGAAAAAATTCAAACACCTAAGATTAAATCTAACAATTTTCAGGCTGTGTTTGAACCAGACCTACAAGGTTAATGCTTGTTTAGTGCATTTGACATCTGTGTTTACATTTGCCAACTTGGAAGAGAATGATGCCATATGATTCATGTTGCTTAACTCTTTTTTTTTTTATTTGAAAGCCATCTAAATTTTTTTTCAGAGTTCTGTACAAAAGTCAGAGACCTTGACACCAGTCACTTCATTAGGAAGGATTTTTTTCTCACCAACTCCCATAGACATCATATTTGCTTTTAGTCAGCACTCATATGAACATGGTACTCTTTGGGAAAGATCGTAATCACAAGCCAGTACAATCACTTTTGTCAATGAAACAAAAACAGTATTAACTGAAAACGAGCTGAATTCATCCCAGAGTCACTAAACAAAATGAATGGAGTTATGCTGGGGATGAATTGGGCCCACTGTGTCTAGACTCGATGGGCTATATCTTTACGTCCCTTCTGCCACCAACGTGTGGTGGAGGAAACAAGTTAATGACTTCCCTGAGATCTCTCTACAGTTACCTCAGAGGGTCCACTCCTTTACAGAACTTAATGAATAAGGCAAGGCAGGGTCAAGAGTACTCAAAATTTATGTGTAAATTTCCCATTATCTTCAGCAATTTAATTGTGTAGCTACAAACACAATCTGGGTAATCCTATACTTCAAATATTACTGATTAACATATAAGCAAAAGCAAATAAAACAGAAAACAAGGAAAACTAGAACTAAGATGTATTTTGTATATCCAAACTTCGAATCATGTACTTTCTCTTTTCATTTATATACTCTAGTTCTCCTTCCTCCAGGAGAGAAAGAGAGCTCCCTCCAAAAGCAAAGAATTACATTCAGCCCCGGTGTGATTTTCACTGTCTTTTGTGGATTGAAGAGCAATGATTGAGTTCCCAAGTTTATATTACACCCAGCATTAGCTACGGAAGACCAGTTTTCAGAAATGTTGAAAGGGTTAAAAAAAAACACCACCCCACAAGGGTCACCCATTACAGTGCATCTTGCCTCCCCTCCAAAGGCATATAGAAATTGAAGCCCATCCTTAACTGCATGAACTGTGGAGTTCAGGCAGAGAAATCAAGTACAATGAATCTTTTGCAGCCTCAGTGGTCAAAAGACTGAGTCAAGTGACACCAAATCTGACAAGTAATAAAAGTACATATGCAGCTTAAATTCAGGACGTTTGTTTACTCTTTCTTTTTCAAGTGTTATTATTTTGAATACTAATAAGCTCTCCCTCTGGTTCCAAACCACACTCTGCTGAATGAAAGAGGTTTGCTCTCTCCACTTACCCAGAGAGCAAGATTTTACCTACCAGAAGGTGGAGTTGTGGGAATGTGGGAGGGACCAGAACAGATTTTTTACTTTAACTAAATTTTAGAGAGCAGCACAGTCTGAGCTGGGGCATTCCATGGAAATTCCAGTCACGTTAATTCTAGCTAAGACCTGCAGCTATTTCAGGAAGCTTTAAAAGCAGCCATGGAGAGATGTCTTCCTCTTTTACTCATATGCAACAAATCTATTCCCAAGGGCTGAAATTCAACCCAGTGCAGAGGACTCATGCTAGCCCTTACCCCACTGAAAACTGGGCTCCACAGGCAGTGAAAGCAAGCAAGCGAGTGGTCTACAGTGGGGCATATTACCGTTTGCAGAAAGTTTCAACAGAAAATTAACTACTTTTGCTCAGCTGAAATCATCTTCAGGACAAAGGAGAGGAAAATCAGAGACCACGGCAAGAGCGGAAACCGGTTTGGTAAGTCAGGTAGCAGGAATGCAGGAGGCCATCCTCTCAAACTGCAGCCTTAACAAATTATCCTTGCATACCAGGACTGCTTTTCTCTCTTAGACTTCATGTTGTGTCCTGAAAACTCGGCACTCTTGAAGCTGAGCTCACTGTGCATTTGTCTTTCCAACACAAAACTAAATTCCCATAGCAGCTTTGCCTTTGTTTTAAATGAAAGTGAGACAAAAGTGAGACATATTTACTGGGAGTCTTGGTGAAAACACATGCCAATAAAAAAGAAATTTAAAAAAAAAATAGGTGCTAACCTCAGCTATACTACACATCTACTTCTGCAGTTATTTGGGGACCCTCGAGCAAAAAAAAAAATATTCTGAATTCTATCATTTTTAATTGCTATTGTTTGTACCGAAGTACTATTTCAAAACCTAGAAAGGTGTGCTGTGGTAAGAACTACATAAAAAGTCATAAAAAACCCAACAGAACTTTTCCTAAAATGACAGTTAATTAAGCTTAACAATGAAATGGTTTGTATTCCAAAGGTGAAACAATAATAAAAACAAGACTTACCAAAGAAAGGAGTTAAAGAAAAGTAAATCAGGTGGTAGTGGTTATAGGCCTCAATCCTAACATCTTTCCAGATTCCTTGAGTGGGAAAAGAAGGACCCCAGTCCCAACTAAATGAACACTGCTCCTGGAATACAGAATGATTATGTTACAATTGCCTATTTTTCACACGGACATTGATACTGTGCCAGAAATAAAAGACATTTGCTATCTAGAAATAAAATATTGGCATGCACTAAAAGAAGTTTTACAATTTCCATAAAACCAGAAGAGCCTACAGTATTTTTTTCTCATTTCTTGACCAGAATTCTGCTGCTACTACCTATTTTTCAGTATATAAAAAATCAAATTTTGTATTAAACATTCATGTACAGAGAAATTTTGTATTACTGAAATTTTGTATTACCAAAATTTTGAATTACCTAGCACACCACTTAGAAAAAACAACAAAACAAACAGTAGAGATAAAATAAAAAATCCAGCACATTACTCTCAATTTAACTATGAATTATCTTAGTTTGTAATGTCAGTATTTAATTGTACACCTAAAAGACAAACTAGGCAGAAAACTGATGGTTAGAACTGTTACAGTATTCTAAAAGAACAGTATCAAATTAAAAACTGTATTGCAAATACTTTATCTCCTATTTTTAGTAGTAACACCACAGTTTAGTACAAGGAAAGAGATGCATATGTCTGGTGTGTTTGTGCAGTTCAGTCATGTTCGCTCTTTCTCCCCCTTTTATGGTTCTCTCATACAAAAACAAAGGGAACAAAACCATGGTTGAGAAGTAGCTTAGTTCTGGTTCTAACATCAGAATAACTGTCAGAATTATAAAATGCTGGTCAGGCAGAGAGGTACCTACACTAATTTCCATTTAGCTGTTTTCAAACCTGACCAGACCTCTAGTTAACAAATCCCTTGACGACATCTATTCAGCTGCCCTCCAAGTTTCACACAGCCCCAGCCCCAAAGCAAATACAATAGATCTCCTGAAGTCTTGTACAGTGACACACAGTCCTAAATTTAGAGACTAATAACACACAGCCAAGGCATACTAATTTGGGCAAACCACATTGCACAAGTCTGGACTATCCCTTGCATCTCTCCAGTCCGCCTGCTTGCCTATCAAATTGCAAAGGAGCCTTCCAGGAAGGAAACACTGTATCTATTTCAAACGCAAAACCAGGGAGAACATATTCTTAGAAAACAAGGCCAATTGAAAGCCATTTTCCCTTTATAAAAAAATTAACTAACAAATCACTGGCAGATTGCCAGGTTTCACCAATAACACTCCAGAGACTGCTATGTCATAGGAATAACACAGTTGTATCACTGAAGTACATTACCAGTGACAGGCTTGTGTTCTGCCACAAATACTGTTCAGTTTAAGGTAAATTTACTGCACTTAATACTGCACCTGAAATGTGTAAACAGCTCTTCATTACTTTCAGACAGCAATCCAGCTTACTTTAGAAATGTCCTAGTATGTTTGTTTGCTTTTTAATGTGACATAGCTTCTGCTGTTACCACATACTTGGAACTCAAAACGTTTCTGGAAATTTCTGGAGCAACTTTCAAGTACTGTCAAACAACTCATTTGAGGAAAAGCACTAGCATATCTTCTTACACATTTAAAGGTATAGTTCAGCGAAACATAAAATCATTCCTGGCTATTTCTGCTCTATAAATAAGACTACAGCTGTTTAAGGCTTTCTTCCTCCCAAGCTTCTCCTTGCACTGATTTCTAAGAGACACAGTGGACTCAGAAGAATTAACAAACTCTCCAAAATGTAGTGAAAATAAAAGCAGCAGCAAGCAGAAATAAAGACAACATCTTAATCCTAAAGGATCTTTCCAGGACAACATGGAGTCCACGTTTACAAATTCTAAAGGAAATTACATCCAGGTTTACATTAACAGGATTCTAGTCATTTTTTGAGGACACTCAAAAAAGACTTTATTAAAAAGATTGAAAATAACTAACAAGAAAGGCATTTAAGCGGAGACAAACGTGAAAAGACACCCAAAAAAAAAAATTCAAAATCAGATCGTCTAGCCATTGCCTCCATCTGCTGCCAAGCTAACAGAAATACACGAGACGCTCCTCAAACAACAATTTGCCTTGAATAAGTTTTAACAGCAATGAAGTCATGTCTTAAATCAAAGTTTCTGAGCTTCATTCATTTTCACTGAATATGTACTTATAAGTCACACTTCTCTACACTAATGAGAACAGGTTCCCCGTTAGATAACACTTCTTGGGACATGCCAGAGCTGCCCAGCATAAATAGCACAGCACATGAGCAACAGCAAACACTCACAAAGCTGCTTGGCTGAGATTTTTACAGCCTTGGCAATACACACTGGTATTTGCAACAGTGAACTCTATTGTCAGCATACACCGCTAAACCCACCCAGTGGATCAAAATGTAATGATTGCACATTTCCCAACGCTATCCTGCTCTCTTAGCAGCAAATCTCCTTGCTGACTCCTTGATGAAAATAGCCTTTTAAACATTCTTATCACTTAGATTTGAAGCCTGGCCTTCTTGTGCCTATTGTATTATCAACATGCTAGATTACAGGTTTCTAGGGGGGACAGGGGAAGGAAGCTGCAATACAAAATATGCCCTACTTATAAAATGACATTGCAGGTTTCAGAACACAACAGTAAGGACAGCACATGGTGCATTCCTCTTTCCAAGCCTGAAGCCAGAGACAGACAATTGTGCCCCCACCTTTCTGATAAAATTCACATGGCACTCTCCTTTTTGCTCCGTTGGAGGGCAGGCCGGGGGGATGTGGTAAGCTTTGTGACGCCTGCTCTGCTCTGCTGCATAGGAAATGGCTGACAAGAAACGGACTTCAACAAAATTCACCTCCTTGATCACGCTGGTGATATCAAAGCTCTAGGACAAACAACAGAACAAAATCGTTACAGTGCTGACATTTATTTATGTGATTGAAAATCACTGTTACACTGGGATTTTAATACCATTCATATATTATTCAAAGGCATTTGAAGTACAGTCTCAACATGCTTCGGTTTTGAAGGAAAAACTACTTCTTAAGCTAAAAAAAACCCAAAACACACAGTAGTGGTTTAGATACAAAGAGATGTTTCTGGGCAAACCAATTCCTCATACCAAGCCCTCATTGCAGGCTGCAGCACTCTGCTTGCACGCAGAAGTGCTTGAAGGACAAGGACAGCAAGAGAATCTTTACCTTCCTTCCTCATCCAGAACTCACCTGCATCTTCAGAAAGACAACTCAGAAATCTGGTCTATACAAGAGTCCTTCCAACTCACACTGTGCTGCCAACTCATCTACTGCAAGGCTGAACTGCCTTGTCTTTGAATGCTGCAAAGCTGTATTTCATGCCACCTGCATTCTCATCCCCAAAATTTACAGACACACATTCTATGCCAGCACCAAATGAAGCATCTGGGGCTTCCTCATTGGGTCACAAAATCCCCTTCAGCGTGGCTGGATAGAAGGAGAAATGTTCCCTCTCATCATTATCCTGTGCTATCAAGACAATATGGTTTCAGTGGCTAATATGCATTTATTCCTCCCAGTGTTCATTTGTGACGAACCAAGTCTTGGCAATCTCTTCTAACTTGGGGACAGCCCAGCTTGCATCACTTACGTCTGTAGCACAGAGCATAAAACTACAAAGCAAACAGCATTGCCCCATTAAGAGCCTTCAGAGAGTTCTTCCTGCAGATGTTGTTGCCATGTGGAACAGGTGAACAAAGCAGAAGTCTGGGTCACAGTAATCAGACTTGATTTAATGCAATACACTCTGGTTTTACAGTGAAGGCCATTTCATGAACTGTTACAATCTGAGACAAAATGAAGCCGCAGAAATATGGGCAAAATAATGCCACTTCCCAACTTTACAGAGCCTGCTAATGGCAAACATTTAGATACTCTCCAAATAGTAAATAATTACAGTTTTGTAAAAGGTCTGTGAAATTTCTTATTTCACTGATGGTAAAACCAAGTCAAAGAGGAACTGAGTGGTTTGTATCAGGTCACACAGACCCAGCTGGCAGAATCTACCTCTCATGTCTCAGTCCAGTGCTTCTGCAATAAAACCTGCCAGAATGGTAAATGCTGAGATACAGAGACACCAGATTTCATTTATCACTCAGTTATTCCACTATTATTCTTCCTTTAACTCTTAATTTTTTGTTCTTTCAAGAGAAAAGCAAGAATTGTTTCTTATGTTAGTACTACAATAATTTTATATTTTAAAGCTATACAATTAGTCTGAATGTTTTTGCCACTCTCAAGATCATTCCATGATGAATACTCTTATGCTGACACAGGCTAAGCTCAAAAATGCAAGGCATTGTCATCAAAAGTGCAATATTAAAAATAAACCACGCTGTTTAAAAAACAAAAGCATGGAAACACTTACAAAGGCTTTAAAACACGTGCATTTTCATTGCACTATTCACATGTAAACCATTCTAATACCAATTAGTAAGTAGATTTACAGCTAATATAACAGATTTAAGCTTACGTTTTCTTGGAGCTGGGACAGATCCCAAGAAGCAAGATATATTATTAGCTGAATTGATCCTCTTGCATTGGTCCTCTCATTTAGGACAAGACACATTCACCTCTAGATACGATGGTGTTGCTACTGAAAAGGCAAGTGCACTTCTCATTCTAACATTTATCTGATTATACAGGCAGTCTTCAGCTCAACACTGCCTGCGTCCAAGCACCTATTTTTATTTGAATGGACAGAAAGTGCTCAGAACAAAAGAGCTTTGAAAAACAAACAGAAGCACCTTCAGAAATAAACACATTACTTACATATCTGTTAAACATGTTGTCTGTTCTCCCCACAGTGACATTGTTGAGCAGGATCTGTGCTACTGTATCTACTCCCTCGAAAACCAAATTCACTTTCTGCCACTTTCTACGGAAGATAACATGTGTGAAAAACTGTTAGAATACCTAGAGTTAACAACATAAAGGAGACAGACAATATAAAAATGTATATCACCATTATCTTTAGCAGCATTTGCCTCAGCTACCTCCAAAAACATTTGACTCAATGTGGTTACATTAGATCTTTAAATAGCCAAATTAAGATGACAGCTGAAGTAGCTCAAGTCTCTACAGCACAGCATGTTCACATACACAGCAGATATCAGAAGGGATGGCTTCCAACTAGCCTAAGTATTATACTTTCTCAGTTGACAGTTCATAAGTAATTTTTAACAATTAATTTAAAAAAAGGAAAAAGCAACAACTGAAGTGTTCTGTAGCAACAGTTTTGCAGCTGCACATGATTGTATAATTTGTTTTATTAGCTACAAAAGTTTTAAGCAGATTTTGAGCTGATGGGTTAATTTGCAGTTCTGCCTGAAAGATGGTACAGAACTATTTCAGACATATCTTTACTGCATACCTGACGTCAAAAGGAGTTTTGAATGTCCTGCTGTAAGTCCAGTTATCTAGCGAGATCCATCTGTACATCACGTCATTAAATCTATAGTACGGATCCTAGTAACAGACAAAAAAAAAAGAAAATTGCAAGACTTATTTAGTAATAGTGTTCCTACATGAAAAGCATCATAATATCCATTAGATGAACACTTCTTATTTCAGACAGTCTGCAAATGCAAAATCCACCTTAGTTAGCTAGTCCTTTTCACCTTTGAAATAATGTATAAAAGTAATGCTTTAGTAATATTTGACTTCACTTATATAGGTCAAAACCCTGTTTGCTATAATCACTTATACTTGAATTAGAGGTAGTGGGATTTGTTTTTACACAAGAAATTACTGGTTCGGAAATTAACCAATAAATCAAGATAGGTTGTGACTTAATGAGAGGAAAAGAAACGTGATCACTCTCATAATGGTGGAGAAAGTAAGACTAATAGGATTTTAATAGGCAAAGAAACAGCATTTTAGGCCTCTAGGGACAGCAGTGAAAAATCTCTAGTTTAAAATAACTACAAATACTCAAGTTGTTTCTTGTCAACTAGTCTTGCTGTGGTGAAGCTAAATGAAATTGTTATATTTGGAGGGACAGGGAAAGGGAAGAAGGAGAAGCAACACAATTTTGGTTTTGGTATAAAACTAAATGACTGCTTTTGAGAATAGTACTATATTTACACCAAATGTGCTTTGTTCCCTTGAATCACACTTCCCAGGAGGAATAAAAGGAATAGTTGGTCTAAGCTATGTCCTCGACCTTTTAGGTTTCGTGCTGTATTTATTACCTTATGGTGGGTCATGACATCCCTCACCTTAGTCGAAGGAATCAGTACTAAGGATCTGACAACCCACGGCCTTGCACCTCGTACAAAGGCAGCAGAAAGGTACAGACTCCCATCCCATGTCAGAGCGCAGGTATCCGGGGCAGTGACTGACAGCTCAGTTCGATCCTCTGCAGCAGCTGCACGGCTGCACTGCTTTCCCAAAACAAAGACCAGTCTCTGCTGGACTACATGACTCAAACCCAGCTAAGAGAGAGGGCAGCTGCATTAAGGTTTGCTCTGATATGAGTGTTCTACAGTACCAATACAGTTTAACTACCTGCCCTTAATATTCAAATTCACACTGAAGAAAATCTGCCCAGCTTTTTTTTTTTTCCCCTACTTGCTGAAGCTAAATTTTTCTCCCCATTTCAGGAATCACTATAGATAGCCATGATGCTTTGGATTTGAAATCTTCGGAAAACAATTGTTTCATACCTCATATTTTTTTTACAATTAACACAGCCAGTTTTTGTCATATAAGCACAAGGCATAGCACAAAGCGTAACAGAGTAAAATTGTAACATCTAAGTCACTGTCCTCAGCAGCACAGTCCCCTCTGGAGTCCTACAGCAATACACCATTCCTTGAGCCCATCCAGAGGGAAAGTTGTCATCTTGCCTGTACATGCCATGCTCTATCATTCAAATTTCTTACTACAAGGGAAGAGTCAAAATGGAAAAGTCTTGTCACTTCAGTAAAACTGTGAACTCTGTACTGATAATACAGTATATTCTCTAGAAGTTAAGCCATCATGAGCTTACCAGAGCAATTACTGAACTTAAAGATATTCACACCATTACTTTTATATGCAAAATGCATTGAGGAATAATCTCAGACTTTTATTAAGATGCAAAATTTAAGGCTAATAAATGCATAGTAAAATGCAAAATTTAGGCTCATAAAAGAAACTCCATTGAGATCATCATATTTAGATGCTGAAAGGCAAGCAAAAAATGTCACAGATCATGAAAAGCCACCATATGTACTTAAAAAGCACATTTTTAACAACTGGCTTGCTTTAACACCATATACTATCTTATATACCTTTACAAATACATACATTATATTTAACATTATATACAATTTTATTTCAGGTTTTTAAAAATGCTTTGAAAAATACTGATATTAAATTTCAATCATTGCCTTTGTATGTGGGAAATATTTTAACAAAAGGCCTAAGATGCAAGTTATAAATGCACTATCAACAGCAGACTGTAAAGCCATTTGGTTCATGGTCAAACAATCTACATCAGTCCCTCCGCAAAGATGCATCAAAGAAACCCGCACCACAAACACATGAACACCAGGATGCTAATGAATGAAGTCTTTCCTTCTGGAAAACACAAAAACTGGTTGTCAAGCAACAAAAAGAAATATAGGAATATTTCATCAGAGGCAGAAATCATCCTCGAATGGGCTCTTACAGGAGTTTACAAACAGAGCAACTTGTTTAAACCTCAGAGTGTACTGCAGATGCTTTTTCCTGAAGGAGCGTTCTTCTTTACTATCTAAAGCCTTCAACCATCAAGAAATGCACTGACTGCTAAAATATGTGTCATAGAAGGTGCTAATTAGCCCTTCTGAGTACTATTTCTTACTCACAGGCATCCACCCTTTTGGATGGAAAACTCAGTTCTCTGTACCTTTACATAAAACTTAACAGCTAACTGATACCATTGCTGCATAACCAGTAAAAGAGCTCATATATCACACAGCAAAGCTGTTAAATGCTAATACTGGTTAGTCACTTTTGGCGTGACAAATGTTGCTCATTGTAAAATCAGTCATGTGGCAATGTTCAAGCAATGCTTTTAAGACAATCCTCAAGGTTCAGGAGAAATGCATGACCACCACGAAGTCTTCTAAGAAAGCAAAATTACTTTTCCAATAGACTTGTGAGATTATTGACTTTTTCATTATTAAATACAACTGTTCTGAGCACTGCAAGATGTACCTGTGGAAGTCAAATTGTTTGGATTTTTCTGAAACAGAATTTAATTTCACATTAAATCACCTAATGTCAAAATTAAAGGTTTATTTTAGAAAAGTGGATGAAAAAAAAATACAAATTTAAAACACTTAAAGGCACTGGCAGAATTTGAAAGATGGTAGGAAATAGACTGCGATCTATCAAATATACTTCGCATTCAATAGCTCAACAGCTCAATGTGTTCCTGGAAGCAAGTCACAGAGGGGTGGAGTCAACCACAGCTATTTTTAGATCCCACCAAACACGTCAGCCTTGTATTTTCCGGCTCCCTGCAGTTTGGGAAAGAAATCGGAACCATTCAAGCTGCCTGCCTGTTTGTTCTTTGCCCCCAGCTTCCACGCTGTAAGCAAGCAGCAAATCACCTGCTAAGATGAGGTAAAAAGCCCTGCTACAGATAATCAAAAGGAAGCAATTTCCAGCTCGGATAACAGGACATCAGCAGGACTTCAAAAGCACTGGCAGCACTACAACGAAGGCACTGCCAAGCGCCTAGATGGAAGCTTCTCCTTGCAATGATTTTCAGGGGATATTTGAAAGCTACAGTGGCATAATCTCAGAGCTTCTCCTGTTAAGCAGGAAATGGAGGAGACATGAACACAGCAGAATTAAAGTTCCAAGTCCCAGTGAGCAATCGGTTCCAGGCACACCCTGGCCTGGGGAAGGGCCATTTCCAGGCCACTCGTGAACCAGGCGTTTCGGGGAGCATGACACAAACACCTGAATGACTCCAGACAGAGTCAGCTGTATCCAGGTGGAAAAACTGTGTGTAATAAAATGAAATATAATAAAGAGAACAAAAAACAGATTTCTTTGCCTTATCCTGCTTTTGTCATGGTCTAATTTGAAGTCACCTTTCATGCTCTTCTCTCATAAATTAACTCTGCTGATATTTTATGGTGTACACCATAAGAAAATCCTGATAGTGTAACAATTTACCAAAATAAAACCTGCAAGTGATGTTTCATGATTTATAGTTTAAAGATTCCGCTGTTGCCGACTTCAGACTGGAAGGTAAATAGCTAAGGTATCTATATCCATACACTCCTTGCAAGGGATAGCAGTCAGGAGATTTATACAATTTTCAGCAAGCCCAGTTTCATATATTTACAGCTTGAAGTCAACCTGAACTAACAGTAGTGATGAATGGATCGTATTCTTGGAACATGAGTTTTGGAATTTCATCCTAAAGTAATTAATTTTCAGTAGTTACTCTCAGAAAGCAGTAAACTGAATGTCACCGTCGATATTCAAAATGTGTTATAGCTGAACACTAGGCCAAATACTACTAATATTATTTGAATACTTTACTGTATTTAACAGACCACTACAACTTTATCTGTTTTAATACCACAAGCTTAAATTGACTTGAAAGAAAGACAAAGTTAAGTACCCTTTAATATTTATCCTAAGTTTCACTAAGGCTTTTGAACGCTCCACGTAAGTTCCCACAGTTCAGCAGAGCTCCTATATTTCAATGGAAAATAATGTTTTAGTCAACTATTGCATCAATGAATGCTATTTAACCTGACAGAACCATATAATACCCAATGGAATTGCTACTTGACTTGCTCTGAAAAATCTAAGTTACAATGAAGTGTCAGAAAATACACAAGAGCATATTTTATAAAAATGTAGAACAAGCTACAGAAATTATACACTACTTTCCAGAAATGCAGACCTATCAGCTGAGATACATAAATTTCTGTCTCTTCAAACATATTTTAATATTCAAGTATGACCAAGACCACTGTACCCCTCTGTGTCAAGTGCATGCCCTTGTTGTCTAAAGGGCCAGAAAACACAGTGTTATCCAGCCCCTATATCAGCATCACAGTTGCAGACCCCTCATAATAGTTCTTTACAAATCAAAATGACACCTAATAAGACAAAACAGCCTTATATATGAATGCAATGGCTGGCAGATAAGGAAATAATACATTCATCAGAACTGAAGCTTTACAAGAGTTACCTGCCAGCAAGAAACAGCATCATGCAGAACTTGGACAGTACATGGCAGAGGATGCCTACTTCTAGCACACAGATCTAATGTGCAAGTTACCTGTGGATACATATTGCTTACCAGAACTGTGCCTGAAAGAAAATACTACACTGACAGTGGTTAAAAGCAAAATCTTCAGACAAAATGGTTTTTTGGCAAACCTTTTTCCAGAGCTGTAGGGTTACCAATAGGTTTGCTGCAAGTTTGTAAAACGTGTGCACTCATAGTCAAGCTTTGCACTAACTTTATTCAGGTGACTACTACCCTGCTTCATGTGAATTTCTCATGTCTTTTTTTAAATTTTACATGTAAATAGTATTAACAGCTACAGAATCCTAATGAAATTTTATTAAAAGTACCAAGCCAAACACATACTCAGATGCTATCTCCCGCTTTAATCATAGTTAATCCAGCATCTGAAGTACGTTGGTTGAACATGGAAGAAAATAATACTTAGGGGGGAAACTCAGAATTATCTTCCCCAAGCACACTTTCTAAGATATGTGCATTTGGTGCATTCAGAAAGATGTCTTCATCCAATGTATATTTTATGAGCCAGAGTAAAGATATCTCTAGAACAAAAGCTAAGAGGATCCAGAGAGATGAGTAATGAACCCTCCATGTCAGAGAGATGTTTTTCAATTCAAGTGTATGGCCTGCACAGCAGATTAATGTAAGGCTACAGACACACAATCAACTACAGCATCCCTGTGCAAAAACAGTTTGTGCATCGACCTAAATTTGAAATGAACCACATAATGATAAATAAATTGCCTGCAGCCTACTCTCACAACCTAAGCCACGTTTTGCAGGCTTAATATCCAGCAGCTTACCCTTGCTGCCCTCCTTCCCCTCATTTTTGAGATGCCCACTAAGCTACATTGCTGGAGTAGGTCCTCCCAAATTTTGCTTTAAATTTCTCTTTTGGATGCTAACTCATTAAAAATCCCACGGATACAGAAGTAAAGGATGCAGTGTTACTTGCCATTTGCAAATCACACAGAAAAACAGCACACAGATTTCACTAGGTCACTGAACATATGGGTCCTGCTACCCAGAATCATTTTGTTCCCACTAGCTTTGTTCTCCTATTTCCTGGTACAGTTTTTCAGACCAATCTTCACTTTTGATTACAAGTAGAAAGCTTTTGGGTTGCTAGTGTGGTGACATCTTCCATACAATGAATAAAAATCCTACACTCCGTGGTGAAGAGCAAAAGGAGTAAATGAAAAAAAATACTCAAGACCAAAACTTTTGAATTTAGGCACCTGTAATTAAACTCCTAATTCTACACTTGACAAAACCCCAAAAAGGGCTGATTTCCAGAGATAATAAACTCTGAAGAAATGGATCAGTGCTCTATGCCTCTAAAACTAAGGCAGTGTGCACGCTTTTGTATAACTAGGAATACGATTTAAGTCAGCTGCATTTGAAAACCTTTGGTCATATTCATCACTGCAATAAAGAAACCTCATGACAAACAGCTGAGCCTCCCTTTGCAGCATGAAGCCACAAACTGCAGTAACGAACGATGTCACTGACTCCCTCCAAACAACCCAGGTTTGTTGCTTTACAGAATGCTCCAACTGTGGTGGCAGGGATTGAGTACATTTAAGATCTGTGACAGATTTCAAAATCTGCTAAGGTTGCTCCTCTGTTTTGGTATACAGTCTGTCTTCTAAACAAAAACAAGTGATTTTAAAACAATTTGGTTATCCTGGTACAAATATTTGTGTGAACGCTTTTTTCTGTAAACTGCGCAAGAATGGGTTTAAGCTGACCTTGAGTTACCTGTACACACCTATACATAGAAACAAGTTAGCTCATTCTGAGCTCGGAACCAGCTGACACCAGCCAGACACCAGCTGCATCCAGCCCAGAGGTCAAGCAACCACACCAGCGAACTACTTTGGTTAACTCAGCGCCTTAACTGAGCCTACTAACACCACCAATTTAGCAACAGATTCCAGTCCACAGCAGGTTCATACCTGGCCATACCAACACATGTTTGGAGCAAGTATTCATGTAAACATGTCCTAAGTGACCACAACCGTCATCGATTTAATTGGCCAAGCATTCATCTACCTATTAGCAAGACCTGTGCTGCTGGTCAGCCGGTACTGACTAAGCTTTCATGCCTCTGTGCATGCTTGGGATTCTGCACAGGCACATGAGAGTTCACGATCACAGCCTCATTTCCAAATATACTTCTGCTCAAAATGACTCAAACTACAAGTCAGTTTACAGCAATGCAGCTAAATTAGCAATCACTTCTTCTCGCTTTGTAAGTGTGCTTAATGTAAGTAGTTAAATGTGAGTCTTTAATTACGTCATTATCTTGCCAGCATGAGTCAGTGCACTGGTCACAGTTTCTCCCGGATGATTATTCACACTTCTTACAGCAACACCTCCCAGCACACCCAAATATCCCAGGTAAAGTTCAGCGTACCTTGCCCACTTTTGTACTGGAGAAAGTGGCACAGTTCCCTTCACTGTTTGTTCCTGCACACACAGCCTACCTGACCTCTGCACATTTGAAAACTTTAGAAAAATCCTTAATTGTGTATGACCAAGGTATCTTGTCACTTAGCACACAGATGTTGAAGCAACAGACCGTCATGGCTTCTTAGAGTATTTACTTTCCCAATGTTTACGATTTCTTTTATCTGGCAATGACACTCTTTGAAATCTATTATTAGTACGGGGATTCCCAACCTACGCCAACACAGAATAATGCTAAAATTATCCTGCCCGAAGTGGCATCACTTTCTCCTTTTACCTCTCTAACTTTAGTCAGAGCAGAGCAGTATAATAACCTGAAGGATAAAAATTAAGAAATAGAAAATACAAAAAAGCATGCATCCAGAATGTATTTTTTAAACATATGCTGCACAAGAACTGCAACACTGCGCCCACAGTAAATGGAGGGATAATGATATACTCAGACAACATGTAACAGTACTTCACATTTTCTAGTATAGAACTGTATCCGTTTTATAAATGAATCTGTTAACTTCACTATATTTTATTTCTTTTCCTTGTTTCAGGTACACGTTTCACTTTCCATGTTTCCTTTTAAAAAGGCACCTCACTTCAAGAATGACCGAGTTAGTGCCATGTTTCTTGTCAGGTCACAAGCACCTTATCCTCGTATCAGGGTACTTTGCTACCTGTCTACAACTGCAGTTTTGATAATTTGTCAGGAAAGTGGTCACTATGTTTTCATAAATCTTAAAAACTAAACAGACAGGCATAAACTGAAGCAAAAAAGTTCCTTCGAACTGTTAAGGCGGGGATTAGTCTTTTAAATTTAACAGTTTTGTTCTTGTGTTTCAGAATATACTTCCCTTAGGGAGTATGGGAATATATAATCTCAGCTGTACTGATACACTCTGGAAGTATTAAAAAGGGGTTTTTAATGGGCTAAAAAGCCTGAAATCCCTGAACTTCTTGCATCTACAAGTCAAACTTTAGCAGGGTGGGTTTAGCTTATCATTCTTTTGAGGTAACATTGTAGGTAAACACGACTTACATGCTGTGAGGATACTGCAGGTATCTGGTTGTCAGCAATTTGGTTCCGTGCCAAAACCACAGAATCTCACGCGCTGCAAAAGCACACGCTTCCACTTCCATCCCTGGTCCCGCCTGGGACTGAGGACACTGCAGACACAGAACCCCTTTGCCACAGGCGGGGCCAAGAGACGAAGCCTGGCCGCTGCACCAGCAACGCCAACAAACCCTGCAGCGGCTGCGGCAGCTCCCGGGACAGAGCCGTGTTGGGTTGGTTTGGGTATTTTTGGGGGTGGGGGATGGCCTCTAATCGTGCTTCTGGAGACCTCCTCACACGAGGCAAGGGGCTTTGCCCTCCGAGGCCGGCTGCCCAGGCAGCGCTCCTCGGGCGCCGGGAGAACCGTACCTGGATGAGGCCGCAGCGGAGCNCGGTCGGCGCGCCCCGGAGCCGTTCCCGCCGCGCAGCCGCCAGCCCCCCCGCAGGCTGCGCCCCTCCGGGCCGCCCGCGGCCGCCCACGGCGGCACCGCCAGCACCGCCAGCACCAGCAGCGCCGCGGAGCCCATGGCCGCGCCCGCCCCCCTCTCCCACAGCACGGCCGCCGGGAGCGGAGAGCCGGGGCGGCGCTTGCGAGGGAAGAAGGAAGGAAGGAGTGAAGGACGGCGCTGCTGAGGGCGAACGGGCGCGGCTGGCGGCGGGGCCGGGGGGCAC
>VZRE01005703.1:15911-35029 GCA_013396775.1 Cephalopterus ornatus | reverse complement strand
CCTGGCCGCTGAGGCGGCTCGGGCCCCGCGGCCGCGCTGCTGCCGCCTCCCCGGCTGGAGCGGCCGTGGGCGCTCGCACGGAACCCTGCCCGCGCACGTCACAAGAAGTGCGGGGTTTTGGTGGGGTTTTCTTGTTTGTTTGTTTGGGTTTTTTGTTTCTTTTGTTTTTTGTTTTGTTGTTGTGTTTTTTTGCTCCCGTGAGGAAGCACAGCGGAACACTGATAATTGGAGCTGTGATACCGTTACGAACCTCTCAGAAGGGAAGAGGGAACGGCAGCGAGGTGGGACGGAACGAGGAAGGGCTGTGACAACCCCGCAGCGGGCTCTCTCGACATTGGCTCCCTCGAGCCATGAGGTTTTTATGCGGCCCCAGACTTCCACCTCCTGTTTCCCATAAAATTACAGCGGCGTCTAAAACCGTAAAAAACGTCACGAACATCTCAAAGTACTGTGGTTTCTCGTAAAGCAGTGCTGGCGCTGTTGCAGTGTATTTTGTTCAGAAAAATTGTGTGTTCATCTGCAAAGGGACAGAACAGGGAGCTTCAAAGAACCAAAGTACGGTTTCCAGATCACACTGCAGCTTTCCTGTATGCCCTCACTAGTTTAATACCCTCATTCACAGCTCAAACTCAGGAATTAAATTTTTAAATGGCTCGATGGAAGGAGTGGAAGACAGTCGGTGGCCTGGGCTCCTCTTGAGGTGTAACACCCGCTCTACTCGTGCTCTGCCCCCTCTGAGCCCTGGTGCAGGGGGCCCAGCTCACCTCCCTGAGCTGGGGATGTTTCACACCATGGCAAAGCTGTACAGCACATAGAGAACAGATGTGCAGCATACTGAGTCTCATTTTACCGTACAGAAAAGCAAAACAGTGACGAGCCCACATACCTTCAGGAGGTTGTGGCAGCACAAAGCAGAAGAACATCCAAGAGTTTGATTTCAAGACTTGATTCCATGTCTGCCCACTCAGCTGTGAGCACACTACAAAGCAGTCAGTTTGCTTTTCTTTAGGTACGGACGGTTTTATTCCCCTCACACAGCTCAATATGAAATTTGAAATGCTCATTTCAGCATAGTCTCGTTTGTACAATTTTGAGATGGGAGTGAAATGGTGGGTTTTTTTTTAGTTTGGGCTGTTTCTTTTTGAGGAGGGGTTTAGTTTGAGTTGGGGTTTATTTTGGTGGTGGAGTTTCTTGTTTATTCTTAAAGCATAGTTGATTAAATTAATGTTCCATCTGGATTCATGAAGTTTTTACTTCATTTATGAGCCACATCAGAATCCTGGTCAAGAAAATAATATACTGTCTTGGAATACACTTAAGTGAGAGGGTGAAATATGCTTAAAAACCAGAAAACCATGCAAGTTCCTTGAAAGAAGTAATGGTACCATTAGTGTCACTTATCATCCTGTTATTACATGACAGCTTTTCCTTTAATGAAGGAGTCAGGTCACTGTGCATACAAGGAAAGCAAACTGCTGACTGCATAGAAGTGCCTACACATGATTCTGCATAGAAACGCAATAGCATTCAGAGAAATCCCAATTAACTGCAGGACTTTATTCAGTTTTGCCATTTCTCTCCTCATGTTTCTTATTGTCTATAATTATAGACTGTAAACTTGGAGAAGGAAGGAATACATAAAGCACCTTGGGATGTTAAAGAATTAGTTACTGTAACAACATATATACAGCTTGTACACCAAATTACACAAGAATGAAGCATGACTGACACATAAAGATGGTGCTGCTTCTGGTATGCAGCACAGAGTGCAAGAGTGAACTGCAGAACTCAGGGATACCAGAGTTTTGCTTTTGCTCCTGGCTCTCACCTAATTCAGCATACCATAAGAATCTACCCTAGATTTGTCTTCATAAGAATCTACCCTAGATTTGTCTTTAGGGCATGACTGAACATGGTCAACATGCCTTTTTTGATACAAATCCTTTTGAGCTGACAACCCTACATTTCAATACAACATAAAAATGCTAGTCCTTCCATTTGTCTACCATATGAAGAAAAAGTACACACTATAACCACAGGTGGTTTTTTTCACCTGTGAGAGCACAGGGAGGGGCACAGTTCTGAGAAATACGGTCCAAAGAGAAAAAAGTAGTTGATCTTTTTTTCTCTTAAAAATTTCTGCTACTGATTTCAAAAAGAGATCAGTGGGACCCATACTGTTCAGCAGAAGAAGTCTGTGCAGAAATTTAGCTGTTAGTTGCCATGTGTGTATTTTTAAGACTGAGTAACCCACATTCAATATATTGACTAACTGAAAGACAGGTTCTATTTCAGTTCAACTCCCAGCCACCTTTTAGTGAGATTTAGAGAGAATTAAGTTTTAATGCTACCAAAGAACAACTGCAAGTTGGCTTTTTTCTTTTCTTAATACATTTTTTTCGGAAAGTCATGTGATGGCTTTCCAGTAAGAAGGAAACTGCATTTCAAGATGATTACTGTACTTCCGTGTTTTCTTTGCCATTTATTCTTTCTGCTGAAGACTGACTGGAGCAACACACACACACACACACAAACCTCAACCTAAAAACAATGCTGTAATTAAGTATTCTGAGAACATGCTGTTTCCTTGTTCAAGGCTTATAATTAAGTTAAATCATGTTTCATTTTCATGTCCCAGTTTTAGGGTTTGTTTTTTGTTTGAGAGTATTTTTAAACAAATGACATTTTTGCCATTTAAAGATATGAGAGTTTTAAAGGCTGTGGTTTTATTTTTTAAATTCTTAAGACAGAAAGCAACATCTTTTGTGTGCTTTTTTACTGTGTACCATATTAACATTCTTTTCTAAAATGCCACAAATTCAGGTTACTACTATTCTTACTTTGCAATACTGCAAGCAGATATTCTTATCAACTAAGACAAAAAGCTGAAGGCAAACCCATGCCTTTGGCTCTATCAGAATAAATTCAGAGTAGTTCCCTTGAAGCTGCCCAAATTCTGCCATGTTAATCCAAAAGTCCTTTGTTTCCAATTGCCTATGCAGTCTCTATCATCACAACAGGCTGCTGCTGTTTTCTCTTTCAAATTCATGCTCAATGAGTTCATGCAAAGGTTTTAAACAAACAGGTTCTCGCAGATTTGGGTGCAGTACTTCAAGATATTACTGCCCCCACCTGTCCACCCTGTACTATTCTTCTCCTGAAAGTAAACACCTCTGAAGCAAAACAGGACTTGCGTTCACACCAGTCCACACCAGGGCAGGCTCTCTCTTTTGGTAGCTGTGCACCTCTGAGGATACCACCACCACTGACCATTTGTCAAAGATGCAAAGCAACTAAAAGTTCATCTATCTACCTTGTGGAATTTTGTCTAGATGCAGAAGTATCAATGCAGACATGTTGGATAAGTACTGGTGTAAAACTGGACTGGCGTTTGTATGACTGTAAATACCTTCAGGCAGCACAGCATATCCATATGAAAGCCCCACAGCTCCTCAACGTAACACCTGACCTCTGTTTCCTGACTGCCTCTGCAGAACAGAACTGCTGTGCAAAATAGTTACTCCCTGGGCTGGGGTAAAGGCCATACAATGCAGGGAGCTCTCCAGCTATGGATTTGTAAAGGTCGTTATTCTGTATTTATCTTGAATCTCACCCAAAATTATGTAAAAAATAAAATGAGGATATAAATTAAGATTGCTTTTAGAGAAGGATGCTATTCACACAGCAATAGAAGAGAATGTTTTACTAGGTTATCGTGAGCAAAATACAAAGTGACAATCTAAGTAGTAGGCCTAAAGTTTCTTTCATAATTCTGGTAAAGTCAGTAGGTCATTGCAAGGGGATTTCCTTAGCAAACAAAATTACTCAATGCTAGCAGTCACAAGTAATTAAAAGTAAGTATATGGAAGGGAAGCTGCTGCTGCAGGTGAATGCTATAATGGAAGGGAAAAAGCAAAAGATACGTAATAATAATTTTAAAATTACATAAGCAGAAAGACAGGTGATACCTTGAATGTAACCTTAAATTTCATCAAGTATGCTGGGCCAAAAGCTTGTATTCCATATCTCTACATAACATTTTGCTTTGAGATGAGCTCAAAACACAGGATTTAGGTTTCAGGTCACCACCTGCTATAGCACAGACACAAAAAGCATAAGGAATCTTTAAAGCCAACATGGCCAGATTTCTAAAGACAGGTTCTTTAGAAGGTGGAATTCCCACAGCTTTTATTCCCTTCATTTTATAACCAATATTGAAACAGTCCTAATCTATTTATAAGATTACATAACACTGACCATTGTCATTTACCCTTTGTTTCATGAGCAGCAGAGTCACTTTCTGAAGACCCAGGTATGGTTCTGTCCAAGCTCCCCATCAACTCTCAGTAAAACTTACTTAAAACATACTGAGAATCAGAGCCAGTTCTCTGGCACTTACAGGAAATCAGTAGTACATACGAGGACACTCTGAAACAGCTTGTTTAGCCTTTCTTAAAGGTCTAAAGCTAGACAGTCATCTGTCTGCAATGTACAACCACAATACAGTGTACAAAAAAACCTCGTCCCAAAAAGCCTAAAATTAAATCCCTCAAAACATGGGTATTGCAGGTAACAAATGGTTTCTCCCATGATGGAAGTTTGAGAGGCTCGCTGAGCCTGTGTACTTGGCACTTTACCAGCTGAGTGCAGGAAACACCAAATAGAGCAAACTAAATATGAAACATACCTATTTAATTAATGTTTTCTGTGCAGGTGACTATTAGGATAATCTCAACATAGGTTTATAACTGATAAATTGGATGATTAAATTTAAATGGATTTGGAGTTGAAACAGCTGGGAGCTACATTTCTTTTTCTAACTCAAGTGACTCCAGATAAACCACTGGGGCAGGTTAGAACCTCTGTTTCTCAGACCTTCAGTGGGGGTAATGCATCTAACTTCAGCACTAGGACAAACTCTGTCCATTCATTTCTGGAAAAGTGACTCAAATGCAAGCACCAGGATATATTCAAAATAAAACTGTGGGCACTTGAGAGAGACTTTTTTCCCCCCTGTTGAAAAATTAATGATTATTTCATCACCTGTAAGAATTTCCAGAATTCTTAATCAATGAAGTCCCCACTGAATTTACTCAAGCCCCACTCATGCAAGAGCATAAGCCAAGAGCCTGTCTACGTACGAAAAAATATTCACTTGTCCAGTGTGAATGATTCCAGTGCAAACCCCTTATGTAACAGAACTACGTCCTCATGCAGTCCAGGAGGCTACATGCCACATCACTCACTGCGCTGGTACAGACGTCTCAGGAGTAAGAGTTACAGGAATTGACTCATTCACATAAAAAGAGACACTTTTTATATGGGCTCTATTTTTTTTTTCCCAAATGACTTAGTACATAAACAGCACTAAAAATACTACTTTATACATACACCCATCTGTAAAAATAAAAATAAAAAAAAGACATTACATGCTTGATTCTCACTGCAACAAACAGGAATAGACGACTGCAGTATACAAAGAGTACTAGAAGGATCATAGAATATCTCAAATTGGAAAGGACCCTTAAGGATCATCAGAAGTCCAACTCCCTGCTCCTTGCAGGCCTAAATAAAACTTAACCGTATGACTAAGAGTATCATCCAGATGCTCTTTGAACTCTGACAGGCTTGTTGTTGTGAACTACTTCCCTGGGGAGCCTATTCCATTGGCTGACCACGCTCTCAGTGAAGAGCCTTTTCCCAATGTCCAATGTGAACTTCCCTGACGCACCTTCATTCCTTTTCCTCATGTCCTCTCATACTGACCACAAATTTCTTGTTTCAGGACTAGTAAAAATTTTAATCTTCTGATATGTGCATCAGAAGAAGGAAAAGCAGTCAGTAGTTTTATGGCTAGAAACATGAAGAACCTTAGGGATTTGAACCCTTGTCTCTTCAGCTTAGTTTGTTGGTGAACGGGGAGTGGCTATGTTAAGATACTACTTACACTCATTTTGTTTACAGCTAAATTCTCAGCCCACTGGGTCCAAATAATCTGATGCTGAATTAGTGCCTATATCTTTATTACTGCTACAAGTGTCACAATTCCATGGAAGAAGTCTTTTTTCTCACCACTAGGACTGTAGATAAGCACAAAGGCAACAGCCACCTGTAAGAAAGGTTCTAAAAACCACAAGAGATCACTGCCTGGAATCCTCCAAAATTGTTTCAGCAAAATCTTCAGCCAGTCTAAACTGCTATAGATCTAATGAAAGGAAAAAAACTTTAATTAAACATTCGTATAAAACACTCAGCATACATTTTGATGTCTATAGGACATTAAATACTGTGGCACTTTTTTAAAAAGTTTTAATTAGTGAGTTGAAGAGTGAATAGCCACCTAATTTTTTGGCAATTTTTACATACTAGCAGAACAAACAGCATTCTGCAAACAACCATTTCCAAAGATTGGCTCTCTCTTAAAAGGGTTTCTTCATCACAGGAAGCTGTCATGACTCCAGAATGTTATCAAGCACTTACAGAGTTCAAGATGCAGAATCATCTGGAGTACTTATCTGTCAATAAAGGTTCTATTATGTTGATTCTCTCAGCATTTTTTGAATACAGTTTATTAACAGTGGTCTTATTGACAAATACAGTTTTAAAGGCCTGGAACTATGCCCTGAGGAATTTCAATCACACCAAAAGGATACTTAAAACTAAAAAATATTTTAGGCAATGAAGTACTTCAATGTGCCTAGCAAGTTGACAAGTAACTTGCTATTCCACAATATTCACTTTGGAGTCCTCCATACTTGGTCCCAGACATGAAGGTTTACTCGGAGAACAGAAGGGTACAACAAAGCTGCTTCTGCCACCTCCTGCTTTGACAGCTAGCAGTGGACAGCTTAAAGCTGCTGCATGTCTGGGAAGAGTCACTCATTGTTTAGTGAACATCTTGGTGGTAATTTGAACTTGGAGGTTTTTCAAGATCTCTTTTGTTGTGTTCTTATTACCAAGGATGCTGATCCGCTGTTTATCCTTCCAGCTTCCCGTAAATGACCCATAATCTTGTAACCACCAACTATGATTACTGCTACTTCCTCCTAGCAGAACTCTTCTAGAAGAGCTTATCAGTCTACTGCAGCTGGCTCAGAAGGTACAGCTGGCTGCCCTCTCCTCTATCCACACCCTAAATTATTCATGATGTATGTGTCAGCATATGCTTCATGGTAACTTTTCTTTAAAAACTCAGTGAGACTTAAAACATTGTGTTCTTCCCTTTCACTCTTTGTCTCTGCATATCTGCACTCCAGATTTCTAATCCTAATATATGGCAGTTGTTTTGCCTGTACTCACCTAACCTAAAAAGTTAAGTTTCTTAATCCATGTTTTTCAGTGTTTTTACAAGCTTTCCTCCCAATTAGAACGACTGCAGCAACTGACAGAGTAAAAAAATTATTTTCTGTTACCCCTTACCCCTTCATTCCTACTTTGCACTTCAAGGGGCATTACTTGCCCTAGCAATTGTATTAAATACTGGCTTGTAAATTGGAAGCACTCAAAGAGCCCCCAGGCACTGCCTAGCTAAGTTACAAGAAAGACATTCCCCATCAGATCAGGGAAGGCAGCAAAGAGAAGCCCTATCTAGCAGGCCAGGTGTATGTGGCAAAAAAGAGTTCAGGTCTCAAAAGGGTGGAGACAAACATTGTAGGGTGGCTGTGGGAAGGAAAACAAGGTTAGGAGGGCTGATTGCTCAACTACAACCTATTTCTGTATTGTGTCTCCAGCCCTGGAAGCCAGAGATGATCTAGCTTCAGATAAAACAGCAAATGGCAACTTCTCTTTTCATCTTCCTTTTTTTCTCCCCTCCCACCTCCCATAAAGCACAGCATAATGCATGTGTAGACAGAAAGATGCCACATCAGTTATGCTAAAAAAAAATAAAAAAAAGAAGGCTGTTTTCAAGTGAAGTTTTACCTCCAAAAGTTTTAAGGTAACTGGTCAATGTTTCCATTCTGAAAAGCTGGAATGTTTTTCTACATCAATCTTATCAGTATTGGAAAGAATATTATGTGCAAAAATATGTTTCAGGATTGCCTGCATTTTCTTAGAGCTTGAGTTTTCTCATATCATTTATGGTTAATCCAAACAGAATGTTTTTTTACTTCTTTCCCGGTTTATAAGCAAATAGTTAAGGCTATGAAAATTCACATCCTTTGCACCAAAACAGTAATTCTGAGTGTGAAGCACAGCACATATGAAAAATCAGAGGGAAAAAAGCCAGTAGTAGCCATCTACCTCCCTCCCTCCTCTCTAATTCAGTTGCTTGTGATGGTGTGATGATACGCTGAAGTGCTGCTTTAAATGAATTTGGAATGGATTCTCAGGAAACATAAATCACTACATAAACAAGCCTTAAGAGATATCTTCACGAAATACAACTCAAACTGTAAAAACATTAAGAGCAGTTAGTACAATCAGTAGAATCAGGGTGTCACAATTCATTCACACAAGAATGAATTACACTGCTTAGACTCATTAACTGCACTTGTTCTCTGGTACCTCGTTACTGAGCTTAAACTAGACAGATATGCTTAAAAGGTGCAATACTTTACAGGACTTTTCACTGACACAGAGATTGAACACCATCCAGTCCTAAATTCAATTCTCCAACCAGTGCTAATCCATTCTATAAAAATATCAGTGCCATGTTCCAGAAGTTTTGTTCTCCGCTAAGTTTGTTATCTGAGAACTCCTACAGTCACTATCAGTGATAGTTTCCTCAATGCTCTTTTGAGTACAGACACAAAATCTAGTATCCTGCAAAGAGATCTGGACCTCATACTCCAATAAGAACATTCCAAACCTTGCAATAGGAAAAAGAACAATGGTTATATTGAGTAGTACCTCCAATTACTAAGATACCTGTGAATTAATTAAGTTTTTAGCATTCACTGTCAGAGCAGGATTAATACCATAACAAGAAATCTGTAAACCTTGTTTGAGCAAGAGTATCCTCCCCTAAATAATTAATAGGTTCACAACGAGCAATGGTCTTTGCTAGAGATACGACACATCTTCACTATTAACCTTCAGATTTGCTAGGAGGAAGTGGTTATAGACTCACATTAAGTTCTGTACATAAAGTTGCAAACTACAGTTCCTCACTTAGATGCCAAGAGGATCAGAGTGGCGTGTTCAGTAGAAAGTTCCAGAACATTCCCCAAAAAGCCCAACACTCCACAAAACAAAACTGAAACAATCCAAACCAAACAAAAAACCCAGAAGTCATGACTAAACATAGTTTATTTTTCAACTTGCATCAAATACTGTGAGATAAGAAGTGCTGAGGCTTACCTGGCTGGAGTGGAACAAAAAAAACTAGAAGACTGATTTATAAACAAGCACAGGCTTTTCTATTCCTCAGTAGAGATGAAACTACCATATTCAGTATCTACCAATGTTTACTGAGAACATCACCAGTTAGGCAGCTCTTCAAAACACAGGAAACAATTTGTGCGTTCCCTCTAATGAAACAAGGCACCACATCTGAGAGGCTAAACTTGAGTAAAAATTTTCCATCCCAGAAAAAGGTAAAGGCATTTCCAAATTCCATCTCCGCAACCACAATATGGGCAAAGCAGCTGGAGCAAGGCCAGCTGCCCAGCTAGCATTCCTGCTGGGGGGACAAAGTTGTATCACCATCTTCCAAGCAACTGATCATACTCTGCACACATTAAGTCTGTGAAGGGACAATGTACAGTTAATATGAAGATTAGTGAAGTTAAGGCAAAAGCCAGAATGATCTAGATTTGCAAAACCTAAGTAGAGCTTGAGTACTTCTGCTTGTAGCTCCTGAAAGGGAATCCATCTCAACAGCAGCCATTTAAAGAGAACAGCCTACTCTCCCAGAGTACAACCCCAAATCAAAAATCGGTATTAAAAGCTGGTGAAAAACATTTTCTGATTCTGGCACCTATCACTGCACAGATTACGCTTATCACCTCTTCTACTGAGGCAAGACAGCTGCTCTAGAAATAGTTACAGCTGTTACTGCTGCTTACCTGGAAGCTACTGAAGTCTCTCCCCCACAGCTGATTGACATCAAACAAACCCCCTGCGATATTAAAAAACCAAACAAAAACCAAAGAAACAAGAACAAAACACACCGCCCTCAACACAAAAAAAGCTGACTACTTTGAACTACCTCTGCAGAAGACTTGAGTGTTTGCTTCTAAATGCATTGGAGACCAAAGTTTCTGAAGAATTTACTGTTGCATTAATTGATAATGGTAAGTCAGTTTAGGGGCTCCAGCCAAACAATCACAGACACCTGTAACACCTCATCTGTCTACTCTCAGAACTGCTTTTCCTAAGGCTACATCTGAACTGCTATTCAGGCTAACCTAGACACTTAAAATCACAATTTATCAACTATCTTATTCCAGATTATTTTGAAACCAGCTAGTTCAACACTAGATTGCATGAATTGACAGCACATTTTCATTTCACAATAATATAGGCAGCCTGTCTTTACCTTCTGCACCTTCTCTTTACATCATGCTTTTACCCAGTTTTGTTTCCTGTGTCACTATGCTTTCTCTGTATTGTTGCCAATAGATTAAGCCCTCAGCCTTAGACTGAAAATATTTCAGCCATAATTCTAATATGCAACAATTGCCTATCAGGATCTGAATCAACAGTTCTTCAATTTCTGCCTATTTTATATTTATATTGAAGGCACTGGGGTAAAATACTATCCATTCAGTGACACCAAGAACCAAACAGCACAAAGCAAATTAATCCCATGAGTAGCATTTTGTTTTTAGGTTTGAAGGAATTAATAGTCTGTGTTCTATTAAAATAACCTTTCTACATTAAGCTTCTTCATTATCATGGATTATTTATCTCATTCCATTGTTCTATTGCTAATTTGTTTAATTTCAATAACAGAGATGGTTGTTTTAGCCTTATTTTCATATATAGAACTACACACAAATCAGGGAAAACCAACTGATTTTAAAATGTTTTGGACAGCCGTAAACACAGCAAGAAATCTTCGGCTGAATTCCAACTATGCTTTAAGTTTTAGTAGGGACCCGTGGTCAGAAGATTTCTTGTGCATCACTAGCCGCGTGATGGACCTATGGCATTTGCTTCAGATGCTAATGCCTGTTAAAATATTATTTTTTTATAGCAGTGAAGGATTTGAAATAAAACTGCTACAGAGAACAACTGGGGGGAGGCTGCAGAAAAGAACACAATAAAAAAAAGTGTTATTTAGAACATTTCTAGCCGTGAATGTTTAAACCCTCAAGTTATCTGTTAATTAGTACAGACTCTTTTTTGCTTAAGCAACTATCCGATCTGACAGGACCAGTATCCTATATTTGCACAACTATCTATTAACTAGTTGTCTCTTCATCATCTGCCAGACTGTAATTCCATGCCTCCCACAGCAATCAAAGCTTGCTGTTGTGGTCTACTTAAAGCCAGACTTCAGAAAAAGTTAGCATTTATAATCTTTATATAAAAACTATGGTACAGTGCAACTGAGTAGCATGTTTTCACTCACATATGCAAAAATGTGCATATACTCAATTTTTTTCAACCAACACAGAAGATAATGTGTGCATCAGGAAACAGGGAAAGAAAAAAAAAAGATCCCTAACCAATACTACAGATCAACTCTTCCTGCATCACAAAAAGACTTTTGTGCTTAAAACCTTAGTTTTTCAAGTGAAATTTGAATAAGCTGACTGTAATCATGTTGTTAAACTGAAACCCCAACTAATCATAGCAATAAATCTTTAAAAAAATTATTCCAGAAAGAACACTTTTTTCCTTTCCCTGTTACACGTCTAAGTGCCTTGGCTTGACACTTTGTTCTCTCTAAATACTCTCAAATAAAAACCATTTAAGAAAAAAAAAAAAAAGCTGTTTTGTTTAATCCAAGTCTTTTAGGACGAAGCTGACCCCTGTGTTCTGAGGCTATTATGGCATTTATCATCCTGGAGTAAACCTTTTAAGTTCCATAGCAATCAAGATCCATGATGTACTTTTGAGACTGAATGTGGTTTTGAGTAGGTAGATTACTCATTGAGGTCCTCACTAATTAAAGTTTTTGTTTTGTGTAAGTCTTAGAATTCCTCATCACCTTATTGGCTCCTGATTATCAGCTCCTCCCCTTGCTCCCCCTCCTTGAACAGCAAGGCCAAATAGAACTTCTGCAGGAAGCCTGCATGAGACACTACTGAGACTGCTCCAAGGACAAGACACCTGTCATTTCCCACTTCACAGAAAGATTTTAAATCTCAGCATGACCTTCAGCATGTATATATAACATCTACAGATCACCCTCCTTTCATCGACATACACTCTAATTACAGAAAATTACCAGAGAGGATCAATGACAGATGCAAAAAAGGAAGATGCAGTGGTCTAAACAAAATTTCCATCTTCCATGTAAAATTTTACCACCTTCTCCTTCCCTAACCCTCCATCATCCACACCTCCCTGCGTTTCATAAAGCCTGGTGCCTTACATCTCAAAAAACACCTTTCTAGTTGATTGTGTGATATCAGTGGCTATGGCAAGACAAATAAGCATCAAATAATTACAATTAGGAAAAAGAAAAAAGGAGAGCAGCACATTTGTAAGCTTAGAAATAAAACCTTTTACCTCAGTTGTAATTCTATTGGCAGCTGCATTCCAACTTTCCAGCAAAATACGGCGTCAGCAAAAAAGTCTGGTTAGAAGAAATACCGCATGAACGGCAGCTTCATGAACAAATTTCAGAATGTCCTCACAGTGAGGCCTGTGCTGCTAAAGAGAGCCCAGGTTTCTACATTTCAAGCCAGCTAGACTTGAAAATAAGTTCAACTTTCATAGTTTAGAATCAGAACAAACCATGTCCAAACTACATGTTCAAATTTTTATAAAAATTAAGGTTTAACATTTATTTTACATCTAACTTTCCACATCCATGTGGGGACAAGGAATCAGAATGTACATAACTATAAGCAGTGCAAAAGTGGTGCCAGTGAGAAGTCACAGATGCACAATAAAGTGGTAGTACAAGTAGAGAAAAATTAAGCTATGGATGTTAAGAATGGAGACCAAAAAAATTAAGCAAGGAAAAATATGAAGGAAGAGGGCAGGAAAGAAGAGAGTCGGATGTTTAATAATGCCCTTGTTGCTGCGAAGATAAAACTAATGGCACAAGACAATGTTTCTTGTAGAACAAAAATCCAATAGCAATGAGTCTTTATTCACGTTTAGTCACCTGACATGAAGAAAGTGTCTGTTGCATTAAAATAGTCATCAATGTAAATGGCAGCATGGCTGAACAAGTCCTTTTCAATGGTAACGAACATCCCACATAGTAAAGTCACTTCAACACAGCCTCATGACAATTCCCACATCAAAACAGTACTTTATTTTATAATTTTTTTTTTGCCTCATCATTACTCCCACATTAAGATCTTTCAGTTGTCAAGTGTACAAGGTGAAGAAAAAGGTTCTCAGTCAGCAAACGCGGGTGCATCAGGAAGTATCTCCACAATACACCACTTCAGATCTGCTGGGTCCCAAGTCCATCCGTGAACGCTGGGCTCCCAGCACCAAGTGTAGCACACTACTACGGCTACACTGCTATGTTAGCTTATTAATTCTGCATACATCAGGCCGAGCAATGTGTCAACCTGCAACAGACTGAGCATTATAACTGAAAATGGCAAAAGATTCACTCTATTGAACTTTACATCATTATTTGATGTTAAACAACGAGGCAAATGCCAACAGTATATACAAAAACCAGCTTTGCTTTTACAAAAGATTTTGTTTCCCATATTGATTAATCCAGGCAGCTAACTCATTGGTTTATGCAACTTTATTGAAGAAAATAAATCAATTACTAGTAGAGCTATTAGTTGATCACTCATCCATTGACAACTTGCATCATTTATTCAGTGCTATATTAAACAGTGTTTTGGAAGACAGATTAACTAATAGCTCCAAGCCTCCTAACAAAATTTAAATGAATTACAAAAATGTTCTTAAACCCTATTTTGGAATACAAGGGATGTTTGACTTCCAATTTCCATTCTCTGTAAAACAAGAACTGGTCATTCCTTTATTGACATGCATAAGATACATCACATTTTCTGTTCTGCTGATGCTATAGATTCAGTACCAATTCTCCAGACACATCAGTTATGAGCAAAAGTAAATAATAAAACCTCAGTTCTCTAACACTGGAAGGTTTGGAACAAGATGGATGTTGCTACAGCAATGTTACTTCTTTGATGGGAGAAAACTGAACATCCATCTCTCCCCTCCCCCCTTCAGGTGATATCTTCAGTATCTGTTAGAGCAGTGAGGAATGTTTGTTTTTAATCTCATAACCAAGTTAGAATGAAGACATTGGCCACATAATACACATGCTCCATTAAAAAAAAATTCTGAATCTTGGGCAATTGTTCTTGTGTAACTACTTTACAGATTCTAAAAGCAGTTATTGTCCAAAGCTGGAAGAACTAAAGTCTTCTCAGATGAGCATGTGCATGAATGGAAGGAGGTAAACAAAAAAATAAAAAAGATGAGGTCTGATAGGGGAGCAGCCGGATAAGAAAATCAAAAAAGGAACAGTAATTTAAAGTTTATTCCAGCTATAATGCAGGTTATTCTGACTTTAAGGTAGCATCACATGGCATACTTCTGAGTCCATTCCCGAGATATTCTGTTGTACCTGCAAACAAAAAGAGGAAGTGAATTAATGTCAGCATGGAAATTTCCTAAACAGTTAATGATTAAGTATAACTTTATCCCTATCTCCCTATTCTCTTTACACTACAAGAAGTCTCTTTCTGTACCAAGATATACCTGAACTGAAAAAACTGAACAATTCCCTCTGTAGACAAATTAGGATATTCTCTAATTTATAGCAAAAGCTTGAAATTCATGACAAGCAAATTTGCCACAAGTCTGTTGTGAGAAAATGACTGAAAGGGAAGGAATAAAGACTCTCTGGGATGGCAGATGCAAGGGGAGTATTTTGCTTAAATATTGCTCTTAGGTAAAGATTACACTGTATCGCATGCCATAAGTAAAGATTATTTGGTTAATAATATCATTGGACACAGAACATCAAATTTCCCATTTTAAAGAAAACAACACTAAACATTTCTTCACATTTAATACTCTCTTTCCACACAAATACACTGCTCAAACTATTTTTTAAAGGACATTAAAAGACTATTTGAAATACGCTACTTCCACAGGAACTGTACTGACAACTAGTTTACACTTAACTCCATGCTTGTCAGTAAGAAGTTAATTTTCAGCTATACAGGCAGAACATAATCCCGATATGTTTTCCTACTTTACATGTGGAAGACAGACACTGCTGAATAAAAAAAAGTTGAAATTTGGATTGCCTAAATTCACCCATGTCTCTGCATGAGGTCTCGCTACAGGTCATCACTTCGAATCAAATTCTGACAAAATCTGGGTAAATACTTACCAGAACAAGTCGACAAGCTGGCTCAGAACTCAGTAATTATTTCATACTAACTTTTCTTTTGGGGCCATGCAAGAGCAGTAGTTGTGAGAAACAGTGACTAGCCAATATATTACACACTAATCACAGATCAAGCTGTTAAATTTCCAGGTTCAGTAACTGGTGCATCCATTATCTGTTAGTTAATCCAGTGCTTAGAACATGCAGCACCCAAGTGCTGACAAATTTCCATTTTGTCAAATGCACCGTAATGTGCAGATATTCTTACCCTACAGCATAGCGTATTTCTCTGTCCACTCTCTTGCTAACCTATTGTACCTAATTGGATAAATGTATTTAGCATTAATATATATACGGAAAAACCAAACTAATAATTCTGTCTGTGCAAAGTGTTAAAAGTACCTAAGGAAAATAAAGCTGTTGCAACACAGATAGGAAAAAAAGTTCTGCAGCCTGGTTTCAAGGGGAGCACCAAAATTATAGGCCAAGCTGCTGCCAAATGAAAGCACCAAAACAACACAGCTATCTTTTCTTCTTTATAAAGATCTAATTATATTTATGTGCAGTAAGCAAAAAAATGGGCAATACATACTGTAAAATACTTCCACGCATGAGAAAAAGATAGTTTCCTTCACCCACAACTTCAAAGCTGCTCAGCTTCTCTGTTTTTAAATGATGTACTACCAAGAATAGTCACTTCTCTGACACACAAGTCCTCTCCATCTCAGATTTTCACAAAAGGCTCACTGAACACAACTGCTGTCTGACAATGCACTCTTACAAAGTCTGTTAAAGTACCAGTCTTGTGCAACTCTGTACTTACTTGTCTCTGTCTGTTTTATAGATACGTGCAATCTCTGGCACTAGTGGGTCATCTGGATTTGGATCACATAACAGTGAACAAATGGATAAGAGAACTGTAAAAAAAAAAAAAAAAGGCATTCTCAATAGCAAAACTGGAGCGACAATTTCAAACAGTGGAGATCTTTACATAAGCACAATGTCAGCACAGGAGAGAACCTAAGAATTATTTTCCTGATAAACAGCCAAATAAATTTGTAACTTGCTTTAAGTAAAAAGCCCAGAATAAATTAAAAGTTTGTAAGAACTATTTGTCTCCCATTTCTCAATACTTACAGCTGTCAGTGAGCACACGAGAACAGCACTGTTGTCCCCTGCACTATGATGTAACACAGCAGCCAACAAAAGCACATTATGTACTCTGACCAGCATATCCATGGTTTTCATCACTAACACTAGAAAATCTTCAAATTTAGGTTTGTTTTCCTAAATCAGACTGACTTCTTTATCTGTTGTATGTAAGGTAACAACAGCCTGGTCTGCACTGATAAAACTACACGTATGTTGTAAAAAAAGAAAAAAGTTGCGCTGTTGTAGGCAACTCTGAGGACTTCATCTCCTACTCTCAGAGCAGCTTTAAGGGAAAACAGTGAAGCATTAAAATATAAGGAATCCACAAACTGACTCCTTGGACAGACAGGAATTACAGGTTCTATAGACAAAAGGGCACTGATGGATCTTTTGAAGCCACAGAGACTAGTGGCTTTGAGGCAAAACAATTTGATCATCATGAAAGTATTTGAGAATTATCTGTTATTTACTATAGTAAAATGAGGAAAGCTAAAAATCTTCTACTGCAACATCAATTTATCCTGAAGTAGGATCAGAAAGCTTTGTTCATGATGTAATACAATGCCAGTGCAGAGTGGCAGAAAACAACATATACCAATAACAGTTTTAGTCATCTACCACAGATATGCCAAGATAACTCTGCATGTTATTCCAGACATTCAAAAAAAATGCAAATTTCATTATTAAAAACTGACTTTAAATTAATCTTTAATTTAACATGCACTTGTGTATCTACATGGACAGCTGCAAACAAGCAGTTTCTCAGCCTTAGCTCGAATACACCACCACAGGCCTATTTCAATCTAAATGCTGGCAGATTCCTCTGGGACCAGTGAAGCAAACTCTGCTAATACTGAAGCAAGTGGCCAGACAAGGCCTTAAACAGCTGTGTAGCAGAAGGTGTTAGAAAAAACAAATATCCACTAAAAATGCAGTAAGGCACCATTAGCAAACTAAAAGCACAGTATTCAATACAAGTTGGAAACATTTCATGAAAGTTACCTTTAGAAATAGTTAAAGCAGGAGACCACTGTGATCTGAGAATATCAAGACAAATGCTGCCATTACTGTTTATATTTGGATGATAGATTCTTGTTGTAAATGCAACCTGCAAGACAAACAAAAAAGCGTTTTGGTCTATGATGACAATGATGGCATCCCTTCTTCTCAGCCAAGCTTTTAGTCAATTCAGTTTACTCTGAAAGAAAAGGATTAAGCAGTTAAACTGCACCAAATTCAGGGAAATGCACCCAAGCCACAATCTCTCAGTCTCCCATTACCAGGCACTATTTCAGAGCTGTGTTTTAATAACAGCTGCCTGCATGATGAACACACTCCACAGAAGTGCCTGAACCACAGTAACACTGCTGTCATACAGCTAAGGAACTCCAAATACTGCAGTCACTCCAAGGGTACACTTTCATATTGACTGAAAATTGGAAGACAAAGCTAGTGGCTGATAAAGCTACCGAGAAAAGAGCATGTGTAGCAATTACTGTCAAATTATAACAGATAACCTCTCTGCTGACTTGAGGCACTCCCAGCAAGTTAATCCCTACCCATAGTGTCACATTCCTACAATCCAATCCAAACAACTACACTAATACTTGACAGTCACCCAGCAAGAATTCTCTTCTAGTAAGACAAAGCTAAAATTTTTCCTGTCAGCTAAGAAAACCAGAAATAACCCCAGATATCATCCCAAGACATTTCGAATTCACACACATGGATTTGCTCATAAAGTATATGCTAACACACCCATAAGGATGTGTGCAAAGGAAGTGAGAATTGGACAATATTACAATACCGAGACTGACAATTTCTGTCCTGTACTCAGTTCTTTAAAAAGCACTAATTTGACAAATGAGAAAGCAATACCTACCTTAGGTGGTTTGAAAGGGTAGTCTGTAGGAAAGTGAATTGTCAAGAAGAATACACCACCCTGATATGGACTGTCGTTCTGTCAAAGCAAACAAATAATTCTCCTATTACCATCTTTAGGACTAAATACCACTTGTATTTAGATCTTGTTTTTAAGTAAGTAAAAGGAGACAAAATTTGTTTAAACAACTGAAATGTTCAATTCACCAACAGAAGAGAGGTACAATTAAAATTCAGTTACTACTTCCTAAGGTAAGCGATACAGAACACATGCAGGTCCCTTTCCGTGTGGACCTCTCCAAGCTAATGCTTCATAAAAAAGTTTCTCTGGCAATCCACTCAAGATTACTTGGCAAAAGCATTCAAATGCTTCTGAGATAACTCCAAAAAGCAATGTTAACAGAGCGGAGGTTTCATCAGATTCAAAATCCTCCAGTTCTGTGTTCGGAGTTTATTTGTTATGACAACCCAGGTTTAGAGTGCCCATGGACTCCCATTCCCTCTTAAGTTCTGTACTTAGCTTAGGCATTGCTCAGCCCTTCAGAAAACCTGTGAATACACAGCCAACTCCTTGTTCCTTGGGAAAAAAAACCCCTACAAAGATCCCCCCCCTCCCCCCCAA
>VZRE01005703.1:336-15891 GCA_013396775.1 Cephalopterus ornatus | reverse complement strand
AAAAAAAAAAAATCAACAAAACCCCCCTATCACTCTACCAGCACAACCAAACAGACTCCCCCTCTCCCAAAAAATCAAGATTCAAGTGAATTCTTCCTCCCTTTCTGTATTAGAAATTCACTCTAACATAGTTTCTAATATAGTATGGAATAGTATTTTACATTTCCTTTGTCCAAGGAAACAATTATGAGGATAATTCATTCAGGTGTCAACTATTAGCAGTAAAGCAACATGTAGAAGTAAAAACGATGATACTAAAAGTACAACTAAATTTCTGAAATAGAGCTAACGATTTTATTATTTAACCGGAAGACTACTATGCTTTTAATTCTGGGTTCAGGGCTAGGGAAAATGAATTTGAAACATACACAGAACACTTCTGTATTATTTGTAAATTGAATTCTCATATTAATTGCAAAAACATTTCACCAATGTAAGGAAATAACTACATCTTACTTAGTTAAATACCAGAAAATGACAATTTGCAATACAAAACAAGGGATTCAAACCTGACAACATGTAGGTTATAACCATATCCAATCTCTGATGAAAATCTAGTGATCAAGATATAACCTCTTGTATTTGCTCAACCGATACCATGTGAGGCCTTGAGGAGCCAAAAAACCAGCTCTTTTACTGTACATAGTCTGGGGATACATTTTAGCAGATACAGAAACTCCTCTCAGAATGTGTTGAACCAATGCAAGTTCTCTTACACCTATCCAAGAAAATCAGAGCCTGTAGAGGTGGAAGACCAGATGATTGGTTCTACAGTTCTAGTTGGTTATTAAAGGCAGAACCACAGGAGCACCAGAACTACTAACACCACATTTCTGTCAGGATATTGCCCAATCTGGAAACAGGAACACAGACCTTCTGACACCACAAAAACCATGTGGGGGAAAAAAGGAGCTGTACCTTATTAAACCAGAAGGGGAAACTAAAAATAATAGTCTCAATTTAAATTCAACCAATGTTTAATACCTCATGACCATGCAGACACCAGTCACGCAGATTCATCGTACCCAGTATAGTGCAAGACACTCCCTGCCATTTAAGCACAAATATAGCTATTGAACAATTCTATCTCCTTGAGGTACCCAGTTGCAATCAATGAGGACCGGGTACTTTGGGATGAAGAGATATTTTTCCAATCAGGTGAACCTCTAATAAGCACATTTTCCATTGTGATCTCCTAATAACACACTTGTAGCTATAAAGTCAGGGCCATTCAGCATCACTGATATTTAATTTCTACTTTGTAGCCTCACCAGAAGCATCACATTGTGGCTGCAGGTCTACTGGAATCCACTATTTGTCTTTGCAAATTATACAAGGTTTTGTTTTTTTCAATACAGCTAACCAGCCCTGAAAACTCCAGATGTCAAGTGTTTCCACGTTATGTTTTCATTAAAGGCAAACATTTTGCTTCCTTAATGAGGAAAAAGCCACATTCAGGTTTCAGATGCTTATTGAACACGTAACACAGAAATTTTTTCTCCAGTCATAACTAAAACCTCACATTTCAGTAATTTTTTCCCCCTCTATCCTTTAAGTATTCAAGATCTCAGCGTATGACACCAGACTAAGTAAGGATTCCCTTGCTCTAAGATTCACACAAAAAACATCCCAACTAATTCCTGACATTAGGACCAGCTCCTAGTAAAGTCCATACTAGACTCAAACTTCAGAAAAAGTTTTAAATGCAAACAATGTTTCTAGATATTAAGTGACAGTATATCTAACATTGCTCTAGAAATCATCTCAGCTGAAATATGTCCTCATAAAACACTGCAGCAACAAAATAATTGATTTATTTCCCCCTCCCTCATTTTCTGCTACTGTAAGAAGCACCTCTACAACTGAAGTCAGATAAGGGGAGTTAAAAAAAAAAAAGTAAATCAAAACCCCCGCAGTTTTCTTCTCAATAAGAACTACTCACTTAGTATTACATCACAAGAATTAGAATACTTACAGGTCCCATAATTGTGGCTTGCCAATGAAACACTACAAAAGAAAAACTCCGCATTATTATCTATGCATGATATGCTTTGAGTCAGCACAGCAAAACAGAAATCTTAAAGTTACTTACTGTCATCTCCAACGGGACCTGCTGAACACTGTGCTGGAGGATCACGGGCTAAGTCACTAAGTTCCTTTAGGAAAAAAACAAAAAAATATACGTTCAGAGCAGAAACACTAATGAACAGAGTAATTTTCACTTCATGTCTAGCAAAAATCTTTAACAGGTTTTCCATATACAAACACAGGAGAATGTGCAATTAACTATTAGAACAACTAGATCAGTATAAAAAATGTCTTCATAAAAAGACAACAGGCACAAAAACCAGCTATGAAGGTAAACAGCTACAATGACTCTGCTTTTCCAAGTACTACCATAAAGACATTCCTATTGAAGAAAGGAGAACAGGACACAAACCCTGAACTAGGCAAAGTTTAACCACTTTCTGGACCAAGATTTCCAAGAACTCAGTCTTAGCTAGAGAATCCTGAAGTGGAAGGAGAGAAAGCTATTGATGAGTCTTCATGAAACAGAAAGCACTGTGTGTGTAACAACAGACATTAAAACTCAGAACAGAAAGAAAAACCCCCAGTGAAACTCAGTTTCACTTTAACCACTACCTCCAGCAGGGATCTACCTTGCACAGATTAGAAGAGACAGGAAAATTCAAGAGGCTGACAAGTGCTGGAATCAGGAAAAATACCTGTATTTTTTATTTTAAACTTCACATTTATGACAATTATGCCTTTAAAATTCAAAATAACTGAGCTGTAGAAACAGTTCCCTCTCCCATTCCAGAGAGAAATGAAAACAGAAACTTCAGATGGAGGATTCCTTGTGTAGTAAGTAACAATACTGCTGTGACAAATCAAAGAAGCTCTTCATTAATTTGTTTTTATGTTCCACAAGCCATTTGTTTGGACAGTGTCTTTTAAAGTTAAATTTACACTTTCAGTTAAAGCATGTAACAGCTACCTTCTTTCTTGCCTGCTCTCCTTTGAATCTAAAAATGGCTTCAAGAGCCTCTATAAATCTGCACTTGACAAGGTATCTAGAAGTCATGGGAAAAGGCAAAACCTTCATCCCTTCTTCCATATCTTAACAGTATCACACCAGGTTTTTTTTCCTGCAAGTCTCTACAAGTCATTAAAACAAAAACTTTGCAGACACTTTAGAAGCCCAGGCACACGTATTATGCTGGAAACACATGCAGATTTGGACCAGACAGCTAACTTTTCTCTGGTAAGATCCTAAAGTACATCCTTTATGTTCCACAAATTCTGTACCCTAGGTTAAAAAAAACCCCAAAACCAACCAAAAACCCTCCAAACAACAAAACCGCCCCACCCAAACCCCACAACAATCCCCTTCCCCCAAAACACCAAAAAAATTTAGTCCCAGATTTCCCCTCCCTACACGCGTGAGTTCTGACGAACTTTCCAACTAACAAGATGTCAGTTTTGCTCTGGAATCAGACTTGTTTTACAAAATGAGACTGTATCAGTTTTGATAAGCAATGGCACAGTGAAATTAATATTACAGCTCATTTCCCTGCTGCTGTTACTTAAAGCATGGGCAACAGCTCCTTCCAGATCATCACAGTAAACACACATAGAGTACACTTCTCTACACTCTCCACTTACTACTGGGGGTCCCTGCAATAGACTTACTTCTACGAAATATCACTCATTAGGTCCATATGTAAAAGAAGTTTCAGATAGAAAGTTTTGAGGTTTTTTTAAATTTTCAGGGTCATCTTTTTCCCCCCTTTAATAAATAGAGCAGGTTTTGTTAGTCAGGCTTATTCCTCATCTAAATACATTTTCCAGTTCTAAAAATGATCAATCATTTCCAAAATCTGAGAGGAAAAAAGATATCATGTTCCTTAAAATAAGGTGTAGGAATGAAATAAGGAGATAGACACAAATCTTATTTTAACGTAGTTGTATAGTTACTACTGGATTATTTGATTTAATCTTGGAAGAACATTTAGATCCCGTTTTGGTTTTTTTTTTTTACTATCACAGGGACTAAGAACTTCGAAAAGTCTCTTCATGCAAATTATGACATTGATACCATGAAGACAAGGATGAGAAAAGATCAGCATAAAGTGGACTGTCAGAGGTATGTGCATTAGACTAGAGAGCTCTTCAAAAGGTACTACCATCTTCAGAGAAACTAGAATTCTGTACTCAAGATAAAAATAGATATTTTAACACAGCAGGAAAATTAAGAGTATGTCAGTAATTCAACTAGGAAAAGTAAAGATAAGTAGCATTGCAAATATATGACATACATTAAATGTATTAAGTTCCAGTGAAAAGTTTGTACAAAGAATCCTTTGGTAATACTAAAAATAATTTAAAAGCTGAAACAAAATAGTTTGAATATTCCAGACTCCAGTAATTTCAAAATATATGTCTATACTGAGTTACTCCTTTTACTACTTGAACTGTTCTAGATAACAAACAAGTAGTGACCTTCATTAATTAAAGGACTAAATTTTGTCTGGCCCAAAACACTTCAGAAAAAAACCCCCACCCTAGCTGTGCTAATCAAAGCAGTTCAATATACAGATAATTTTAGGAGTACATGATACACCACCTAGCATTTCACCCACAGGGCAAATAATTCACCCACTAAATTTGGAAAGGAAAAAAGGCTGAGGTAGCACACTGTCGTATTTGCTTCTCTTGGGTACTATGGTTAGAGAAGTAAAGTTTGTAGTGGAGCTGTCTGCTTCAGCAGAGTGTGAAAGCCTATGGAGGAACTTGGGCAAACGTGAAGCAAACCCTGGCTCACAGTACCACCAGACTTACTTCGCCTCCCGGTTAAGTGAGCAACACTTCATATCTACACAAAGATGGGAGGCTTTTTGCAACAAGGAAGCAGAAAGTTCTGTCTGAGTAACTTTAAAAAGCACCTCCTTCTGAAAGCTACAACTCTGCTGAATCCAACAGGCAAACTGGAATAACTGGAAACTAAACAAGCAGAGGCACGTGGGCTGTGATATCTGGAGTGCAGCTGAAGCATTTTGTTGGAGGAAAAGGAGGAGCTTTTTTTTTTTTAAAGCTTCCCACTTAGTATAAATACAAACCGACTTTTCTTCTCATCAGTGAAGAGCCATGTTTCTATAATAAAAAAATATTTCATCTGCAAAACAGATCTGACACCAAAACTAAGCTTCATCATTTCCATGAGCTGATTTTAAAAACTAATTTTTAATAGATCAGCTCATAACTGTTGCCCTGGTTTTACCCATTTCTCACCAAGAAGGTAAAGACCACATTAAGTTTAATATTTTACAAAGTAGAGTTTAACTAGTATTTTAGAATTAAAACACGTTTCCAAGCATTGTTCTGTAGAATTTCATATAGGAGCTTTCTGCTTTTCATATTTCTTCTACTGCCATACCTACTTCTCCAACTTTGCTTCTTTTCATTCACATGGTCTCAGTAGGGCTTTCCCTCTACCAAGAGGTATTAAGCAACATTCCAAACTTTCTTAAAAATCCCCTAAGTAGAACCCACATTTTCCTGGAGTCAGTCGTTACAGTTTTTCACTTTTTAGGTGAGTTAAAAAAACCCAGAAAACTCCCAAGAAGCAAACGTGAAAGACTTTACGGAGTGACGTGCTCTCGCCTATCAGAAAGGATTAGACTTGAATTACAACCGTGACTAGTAGTCTCTGTCACTGCCAGAGGTTTCCGGTATAGCTCCAGCATGTCACCATTTCTGTGTCCCAGTTTCCAAATATAAAGTTGCGATAGCTCCCACCTCTCCACAAGGATGATTAGTCACTCAGCATTTTAGAGGTTTAAACGCTGTTTAAGGAGTGAGCGCCAATGCTACTGTTAGAGGACAACAGCAATGTAGCACAGACAAGAAGCAATACATGTACAGTTTTCTAACAGAGTTTTGGAAAACACAGATAACTAGAAATATGGCAACAGTCCCTGCCACTGCAACAGTCAGATCTGCTTTAACATAAATTCAGCACCATTGTCTTGTGCCAGTTTCACATAAAGTTTCTAGCAAGATGCAGTTTCCTTGGTGAAACAGTCCCACTCTTCATCTCCTCTCTTCTCTTTCACTATACATTCATCAGAAAGCTAACAAAACCCCAAATCAGTACTTTCAAAAAAATGCTTATAAAGGCTAGTTAACTAATCTGCTTGTTTTGCAGAAATATAATCATATATAACATAGAAAACATGACTTATGCTTCAGGTGATGATTCAAAACACTGACATGTGAGTACGAATGCAGGACTATGATTCTATTATAAACCACAAGTACCTTTTTTGATAGAAAAGCTGCTAAAAAAACCCTCAAACAACTCCCCTCTGCCATCAATATAAAAGATTACAGATGCCATTTAAAGAAGGAAGAAAACTTGAAGAACAACAAGGGCTATCTCATCCAAATATCCAGGAGCAAGACAACAAAAGTTTTCAGGTCTCAGCAAATTCTGTAAGAAACAACAGCCAGATGCCTACTAAGCTGCTTTCCTGCCATGTATCCAATAGACCAGCATCTGTGCTGGCTTCTTCCCATTTGTCAGAATTCATACTCTCTGTGGCAGTACTACTATGTTTTTCCAGTTTAAGCTAGAATAGCCAGGCCTTAATTTTAAAGGTAGTAGCAACTGGCTTAAATACAGGGTGGCAGAAGATCACTCCCACCAGTGACTGAAGCTTGTCCTCCACAGGCTTAAACTCAGTTACATTTAACATTGGATGGTAGAAATTTAATACTGGTTTGTAACACAACTACTTGTAAAAATCATATATTGCAGCTTTCTGGTTTGTAGTCAAGAAAACATACTGGAAAAAATGGAGTTAACTTTCTTTAAGTTTCCAGACAATAACTTGTTCTACCTTGGAGGCCCATGAAACATGATATGCAGTTAAATCAGAAATTAAAAAAAAAAAAAAAAAACAAAAACACACACAAAAAAAAAAGAAAACTAAGAAAAACCAAACCAAAACAACAACAAAAAAACCAAACCCAAAACCAAAAGAAAACAAACAAACAAAAAAAATCAAAAACAAAGAAGATAAAAAAGGACACTTAGGCCAATCAAAAATCAACATTTACTAACTTGACTGCTTGTCCAATGTTGTATCAAACAGGATATTTCAAACTCTAAGCATCCAAAAATTCATCACTGCATTAGTCTTACTCATTAGCTCACAGCTGAAAACAGCTTTAAAAAAGAAGGAAGGATTGGAAGCAGCTATAAAGGGAGGGGAAGAACATTTAAGCCTGTTTGAAGATTAAGGAGTGTCAAGCAGCAAAGAACTACTGCCTCATCCCACACACCTGCATTTGAAACATTTGTTTCAGCATGGAAATTAATTACACCGGAAGCAGAAAATAACAGTTTGAAAGGACACTGTGGATTTCTAAGCTGAGTAAGAAAGCAATGCCATAACACACATCACAAAACAAACTATACCAGCAGAAAATTATCAGTTTCAAACAAGCTGGCCTTTTGGCTAACAATAGATAAAACCAATGTGTAATGACAGTGCATAGATACAGAAAGATGTACGTTTCTGTCATTTTAAAAAAAAAGCCATTAGAGCAAGTATGCAGAGGAAACACATGAAGGGCAGTCACAGAAAACAGTGAGGATCAAAGAGCACAGAAAGGATTAAGAAACCCAAAACACAACCAGTAATGTAACAGTTGTGATTCTCCCTATTTTGGTTATTCTGCTTCTATTCTTGACGGTGCTCCTTTCAGTCCTTAGTACTGAATTTTTCAGGCTACACTCCGCATATTGTTTGTACAATATCTAGCAGCAATATCGTAATGGTATAATAGAAGACAAACATAGAAATACTCATGTTTTTAGCCTTGCACTTAAGGAAGGAAATACCAGGCTGATGCGTAACTGTAATTAAGTCACTTTGTGTACTTGGACTGTGATACAAACTACTCAGGTGACCACCTACTATCTTTTCAAAGAACCTACCTTTCAGTACACAAGCCCTTTGTGAATGAGAGTATTGTCTACAGCTCTTCTCATCTGTTCTGAGATTTGGAAGGCGTACAATACAGGTAATGGTTTTCGGCAAATTTCAGAGTTACTGGAACTAAAACTGCTCTCTGTTTATACCAGTGTTTTGCAGAGTAGCTGGACAGATCCAACTGGAAAAGCAGCTGAGTTACAGACTTTGCTTTCCTTGTCACTCACTAAAGGCATTCAAAACAAACTTAGAAAAAAAGGTGGCAACTACACACCTATAGTTGTGCTTCGAATTCAAAAGTATGGTTTGTTTCCCTCGAAGTAATCAAAACCACAGCAGTTGTCTTACTCAAGATGAAGAAAATCTGAGGTATTATAACAATTACCATACCTGGAAAACAGAGCTTATTAAAACACTACTATGCTCAGTGTAGAATGAGGGCTCCATACACCAACTAAAGTACATTGAAGGGAAAAATGTGAAGTGAAGCACTGGTTAGCTACCCAGCCACTCAATGGCAGCTGGTTATTTTAATTTTGGCATTTCCAAGTTTCTGAATATTGGACCCTGAAACTTAGCATTCTTTTTACTTGGGAGTTTTTTCCTGCAAAAACCACACTGATCTTTGGTTCTGTAACCCAGGACTACAATGCAGCCCTCAGAGATGAGAGTAACCAACGTAAACAGGCCACAAGAGAAGCAGCAAGATGCACCAAGCTAAATGAAAACAGCATGGCTGGGAAATGAAGGGGCAACCTAGACAAATGTAAACTGATGCAGTTGGGAAGAAGCTTATATTCAACATAAGGCACTCAGGAATGTGATTTTGGCATTGTGCTAGACAATTTCCCATAAATGCTAGCTTAAGTACTTGTTAGATGCAGGTGTTTGGCAGTATTTCCCGAGAGCCTCCAGACATGCTGCCCTGCAGCTTGTCGAGGGCACAGTGACATAAGCAGAACCTCAGCTACCAGCATTTGACACACCAACCAGAAGCTGCACCTGGCAAATGCCCTGCCCTGGACTCAGTGTGACAGGAGCCTCCCAGAGTTTGCCAAGACTACACAAACAACAACTTCGGAGAGTGGAAGAGTGCAGGACAGGGTTTTGTAGAAATGACAAGCAGCCTCAATGGAGCACATAACCTCAGTAGGCCTGCACCTTCTGAATAAAGCTACAAGAATTCTCCATGTTCTCAAGCAGATGTATAGAAAGGAAAATGGTGTAACAGAAAGTAATCAAATTAATATTCTAGCAAGTAACACTGTGTCTGGAATCAGCATACTGAATTCACTGTTTAAAAGTAGTTTATGATTCTGAAATTTAATTATTTAACCTAATAAACTCTGAAAATCAGCTCTCCTTTTAAAAAGCTGTCTTGACAGTCCTTATTTTGTATGAATCAAAAAACGCATGTGAAATCTACTGCAGTATACCACAGGGGGTATATTCTATGAACACAACCGTGTGGGAATGATTACACTATCTCAGCTACAGCGTACAACTACCCTACCACATTAAGCTATTTGTGTAACTACCCTTCAAAACTGTTCTGTGTTTTGAACAGCTAAGTCTCAGAGATGCAAAACTAAGGGCCTGTCTATAGGATTAGGTACAGTTACACACAAAATCAGCTCACACCAAGACAACAGGGTAGAAAAAAAACAACAAAAAAACCCACCAAAACACAGCTGCTCTTACAGTTGAGATCCACCTCAGTTATCCAGAGAACCGTGATATCCAGAAGGGTCTTAAAGTTAAAGAAAGCAAAAAAAAGGGGGGGGGCAGTTTTCAAAAAAGTTTATCTTTATCAACAGACTGCATCCTGAAGTAGGGGGTCATTGCTCAGCTGGCAAAAACTGTCATTCAGAAGATCCCTCTATATTATTCAAGGCAAGAAGAAACTAAAACTAAGCCTAAAAGGAAAAGCAAAGTTTGCATTTATCTGATTTAAGAGAATTTTTTGGCATTATTACTCAAATAGGCCAACATAGGTTGGGAAATACTGTCTTAAAGCAGGGCACTTGTACATATTAAAAACTTACAAGAGCTCACAGAAATGATGAGCACCTGACCAACCTAACTCCAGGTTACAGAGAATCTCCCTATAAAGTTCATTCAGCACTTAATACAATCCTCTTGCCTTCCCAATAGGAAGGCCTAAAGCACTTTAGCATCTGCACTGAGTTCAGCTTGCAACTCTGGTGTCCAGATGCTTATAGAAAGGATTAAACATTGGACGCCTCCTTTTTTTTACTGGGCCGTAACATTTGCAAAGCACTCTGCAATCCTCCCAACTTGCCTTCTTAAGACCAGCATAAAAAGCCATCACAATTACAGTGGAAAAAACTGCAGGAGATTTTGAAGATGTCTAGCACATCACACCTCTCAAAGGGATGAGATTCAGAACAAAGGCTTCCTTTAAACAAAAAGTTAATACTGAAGTTTACTGTTGGTAAGAAGGCTCTGAACAATGTTTAAACAAAATAAAAAAATCCCCCCTACCTATTTAGCTTTCAGCCCTGAATCCTGCAATGCTCTATTTGGCTCATTTTTCAGTATTAAACCTTGTCTACATCCAAGTGCTTTACAAAGAGTTGCCAAAGGCATAAACACCAACTTAAACTTGTGAATATAATTTTAACTAATTTTTTTTTGCAAGGCTTCCCCAACACAGCTACTGCATTTAATGTATCATATCAGTGCCCCATAAAAAGCCCAATGAAGAGAACCTGGTTTTTTTTTTTTAAAAAAAGTCACCTGCATTTGCCATTTAGAGTTTGAGGCATTAAATTTAGATTTCAGAAGTTTAAAAAACTGTTCAGCATGTGCAACTCAACACAGTTTAAGACTCTCTTCTGATAAAACCAACTTTAAAAACATTTAAAAATGCACTACTGACTGCAGTAACATATCCATTCACAGTGCTGCTTTCATTTCTTACCCTATTTTTTTTTCTGCATATTATACCATCAGGTTACTACATCAAATCAATCACAGGAGAAAATGCATGTCTCTAACTCAGCCTTTCCAATGTAAGCTATAGCATCTTAGCCTAAAACCATCAACAAAAGTCAGCTTATACTGAGAGATCAGACCTAATGCTGAAGTGCAAGTTCCCATCTGCCAGCTTTGATGCATAGGGGAGGGACCTATACAAGAACACAGAGAACACAGTTGAAGTGGCAAAACCTTCATATCTGCAACAGAAAGATTTATTAGAGATGACGTATCAATGCCCTAATCTGAATTACAGAAAAGCTCAACCCTTTCCCACTCCTCCTTACCAGCTGTCACTTGACATCTCAGAGAAAGTTAAGAACCTCCATCCTCTCTCAGGACAGTTCAACCCAGTGGACACAGAGAACACATCCACGGGCAGGGGATAACACCAGGCTGGAGCTGGCCTCCGCAAGGAACAGAGATGCCTTTGGCAAGAGGTAGTTTATGCTCAGGATCCAACAGCTGCTGCTTACAGCTGTTTACATCCTTCCCCGCTCCCTCACCTATTAATGTGTGAGCACAGAAAAGGCCTCAGAGGCGGTTACACACTGGGCAGGCGGTTGAAGGGAGCTCATTCTGTGGAGTTCTACATCAGCTCTTCTGTAGAAGAAACTCACACAAGGAATAATAGCAAAAGCACTGGCTTACTTTCAAAACCACATCTCTAAAAGCTGGAATGATCATGAAGATCATAAAGGCTGGACAACCTTTTTACTCTTGTATACACTATCCCACCTAAATCCTTAATATACTGGAGAACTTTTTTTAAGGTATGCAAGAAGTACTCATCTAATGGAATATTGATCTCTGAAGTTCTGTAAATTACTAAGTGAGATAACAATCCCCATTCTCCTCCCACTCCAATGCCCACATTTAAAAATCTGTGCTGACTGGGAACTTGTTTCACCAGCACCACGTTCAGTTAACAGGAGAAATCTTTCAAGTTATCACAATCCAAACTTTCTAACTAAGGATGCAACACTTTTCCCTCTCATAAAAAAATGACCAGTTCTTAAAACACATCCAATATCCTAATAATAAATGCTGCACTTCAATACAGAGTACCAAACCTACCCAACTGAGAAACGTTATTTCCATTTTCATGATTTGATTTCATAGTATAAATGTCACTTCTGACTACTTGGATAAGCTAAATCTTATACAAAATTTAAGTGATGACAGCTTTCATCTCATGGTAAATAATTTTACTCTGACTTTTAAAAAAACGCTTCAATCCTAGAGCTTCTCAAACTCCATTACTGCAATATGACTTAAAAATCGACCTTCTGCCTTCTGTCTCAACCTGATCCTTCCAACCACTGAGTGTGATAGTTGCACTGAATTAACCACCTGAGGCAGGGCTTAGTTTAGCCCTGGATATTCACAACAGTTAAGGTGAAATAACTACAGTAAAAAGGTAATTCAGTACATAAAGAGAGCATTCACAAAGGTTTAAAGCATTTCAACTAAGCTTACATTAACTGAATTTCATTAGCTAGCTAATCTTAACTTTCTGAGGCTGTAAACACACAAACCCAGACTTATTTCTAAAATGACATTAATTTCAAGTTATTTAAATATTTTGAAAAAGCACAGCAAACAAAATCCAAGACTGCCTGCAAAAGTAAAGTGTTGTGGGTTTCCTCTAGAGAAGAAAACTTTATTCCAAACAGCTTCACCTAGCTATTTTTTTTTATTTCATACTAAGTTCAAAAGAAAAAAAGTAGCAGTTTAAAAAGAAAGTAATAAGCAGGCTTCGTAACGCTTCAACTGAATCGCCTTTGGTTAAACTAATGCAGATTTCCATGCAGTCCTCATTGATATATATTACATCCAATCTCTGAAAATTATTGTGGATATCTCCAGGGTTAGCAGCGTTTCTTACTGTAAGCACCTGGAGAAGAGCAGTTAAAGTTGCAATTAATTATACATCTAGGAATAGCGCCGAGGGCTATAGCCTTGAGGAAAATAGTTATTCAGCCTCCACCACTGTCAATGGAAGCCTTCTATCTGTACTTAAGTAGCAATAAATGGTTTCACCCTTTCAGCCTTTAGCTTCCAGGATGCCAACTCCATTTAAGATTTTCTAATAAATTATTCCAACATAATGATGCTGGCTTGTGCTATGCTTAATCAAGTAGCCATAAAACACAGCAGGCACAAGCTTTCTTAAATATTTCAGACGAGACATTTCATGCATACATCTCCTGTATTAATTCTATTTTTAGCCTATTAAGATCACCACTTAGGCCACTTACATTTACCTCACATTAATGGATGCGTATAGCAGTGATAAAATGGATGCGTATCAGTGATGTAACATATTCAAGTTTCCTCAATTTTACGCATTCCTGGCTCCCTACTCCTACATATATGCTTCCCTACTACCGGATCATCATCACTTGAAGCGGAAGTGCCAACGTGCTGCAGCAATTACAGGATGTGCGTTCAGCAGGTACCATTGACACTTCAGACCAAGACAATGTGCCACAGCAAGTACCAAGCATTTACATATAGACTCATAAATCAACATGAATTTCTTGACAGTTTGGGGAAAAAAAAAATCTGGGGAAGAATTTCATCCTCAGGAAAGCAAACATCTAAAGATATAGGTTCGTATTATTCCATGGTTAAAGAACTTGTTTGCCATAATAAAACAACTGCCACTCTTGCGCAAAGCAAGCCATATCAATGAAAGTAGAGTTTTGCCTTCTGAATGCAGGCTACCCTCAGAGCAGATGGCATGGATGCCATGACGAGCTCCAGCATAACAATAACTCTTCTGGGAATGGATGTGTACCTATCAACGACTTCAGTTTGGAGAGCGCTTTATAAAGGGGGTTTCAAAAGCAGATAACCCAACACACAGCACATAAATACTCACGTGCTTTCATTTTCAAATCAAAAGCAGAATTTGCCAGTTATGTCTTAAGTAGCAATTGTTGTACCCTGAATGTGTAACAGACTTCAGATGAAACGTACACACACTACCAGAATTTGCAAGTCTGGTTTACCCAGTAAAATAAAAAATGCTATTTTCCTTTACATGTCAAGTCCACAAAGAGGGAATCAGCCAAACAGACTGAAAATATCTTCACGGGTGCATTCAGGATGTCACCTGCTGCAGGAGACAATGAATTCTAATCCTGACAAGAAATACCACAAAACAAACTAATTCAGCTATGTGTGATTACAAGGTTTTTCCTGGTCTCTCTTCAGCCTGTTCTCATCTACTGCCAACAACATACTATACGGAAGCAGAGAGTTCCAAGGTCTGATCTGTGACCTTACAACAGGATGACAGCAGATCCCAGCTTACCAGGGACAGCATGCCATTCTCTCTGGCTTTGCCGGTTGACAAGATTAAAACAACAACCACAACCATTTTGCTACAAAACTGGCCCTGCTATTTTTTTGATTTCAGCCTCCATTCCAGTAAATGTTCGAACTGGAAATCAGTACTGGAAAGAAAGCAACTCGCAAACTATGGTTTCAGTCTAGCAAAACATTAATTTCCAGGTTAGCAAATACAAAATCAAAACAGCAAACTCTATGTGAATTTGGAAATGCATCTTTTAGCATGGCATGATGCAACTGATTAAAAATAGCATCTTCAAAAAACCAAAATAAAGAAAAAAAAGAAAAAGGCATAAAGCAAAAACACTAAGCCAACCATCTCCCCATCCTAAACTCTTGCACTGAGTAAAGAAAAACCTTGCCACTACACAGTGCCACAGAATGTAAGGACCAATACAGGACAAGAGACTGCACACAACAGGCCAAAATCTTGCAGTCAAAGAGATGACTTACTGGTTGAAGAGTCATGCTGAATTGTTTTCAGGTTCTGACCACCAGATTACTACCTAAGTGGGGGTTTGCCTTGGTTTGCATTTGACAATAAATTCTTACCTGCAGTGCCTGAACGTGTTTCATAAGCATGAGCTGATGACAAAGCATACCAGGGAGTATCCTAGCTGTGTTTCAACTCAAGTGATATCATCCGCTAATACAGGGGAACAAGTTCTTATGGCAGATTCAAAAGGAATTGTTCTGAAATTCTTGTCAGAGCACAGCCGTAATTCAAATATAATCCATTCAGCTTGCTATCCAAAATGTATTTAAAATTTTCGAAGACAACAGAACTATCGATTTACTAAACTATAAACCCCCTCATTTCGACTGAAATATGCCTACAAGCACTACACTTAATTACAGCGAGACTAAAAGGCGGCATGAAGTTTATACGCTGTCTACAAAAGGTGTTTTGTGCACCGAGTTCACCGGTTTCAGGACACACTGACTTTCTGCCATCTTGGCAGGCTCAGAGATGACCAAGAAACTCCTCTGAGCTCTTGAAACACGTAAATGCTCCACGTAGCTCGCGTAGGAAGGAGCACAGACCAACAGCGACTTCCCGGTAACGCCACTGCACTCCTATCGCGTTTTGCCATTACATCCCAGCAATTCTCAAACCTGCCGAGAAAACCTAAAGCTGCCCAAGCGCAATCTCACGCCGGGAGCCTTCTTACCCTGGGAGAAGTTTAATTAAAAA
>VZRE01005702.1:297448-334550 GCA_013396775.1 Cephalopterus ornatus | reverse complement strand
AGAGTAGACAGTACAACGGCTCTATAAACTCTGAATTAATATGTGAGACAAAATCATATATATCAGATAGGAGAAAGGAATATTGTAATGGTCCAGATTGGTGTGCTTTTGAAAAATATTTTTAACTATGTAGAGGGAAAAGAAAAGCCTTATGTTATTAAATTTACATTGGAAAGAAACTGAATGACTCACAAGCAGTGAATGGTGGGTTAGTAGGCCAGTGTGGTGAATGTGCACAGATGTGTTAATTCTGACAAAGCTGGCTCTCAAAGCAAAGATCCTGATTGCGCCTACTTAAGACAGTTTGCATTACAAGATAGCCTTCAAACATACAAATAAGACACCCTCTACACAAAACAGAACATGAGTTCCAGCAGTGCACTCCAACTGCAATGCAATTTTTAGTCTGTTGAACCAGACTAGAGCTAACGCCCCACAAACACCTCTCAAAATGCATATATATTGTTCTACTCTGACCCCCCACAGAATCTGTTTTGCTTTACAGATTTGATCTGTTGATTGCACTGGTGAATATAACCACCTTGTAATTCAGTCCTATAATTTAGACATTATGTGGCTATTCTCTCTAACATGATTAAAAAATAAAGAAACAACCAACTGGAATCTTTGATAAAGGATGATTAAGACACTTGTTTTAGTAATTTGGAACTTTCTGTGGTGGAGGGAGGCATTTTGAAATACATGACTACTTGGAGAATATGTCTAGATTCAACTAATTGCTGCAAGCCATTCACAAGGATACAGATCTTGAGTTTATGTTCACAAGAAAAATTACCAAGTGGTAAGGTATAGGAGCAGCAAAACATGCAATTAAGAAAACAAGTAAAAGGATAGATCGTAAAAGCAATCCTCAAAAGTATGCAAGAAGGAAAAAAAGAGTGAAGGGGAAAAATTCAGGAAACAGATTTTATTAAAGATAAGTGTTTAAAAAATCTATTAGCTCTGTCAGGGTATTTGACAAGGGAAAAGAGTTCATGGCGAGATTCTGTTACATCAAAAGTAAAGGAGACGATCTGGAGTGGAGAACAAGTTTGAAAGAAGGAAATGGGGAATGAAACATCTTTCACTTACATGCAACAGAGCTGAGAAACAGCAGCTGAGTAAATTCAAATTTAAAACAGAGCCTCTCTACTGGAGGGCATATTTAAAATGGAATGTATTGCATTGTGTTGCAATACTTCACAGTCTTGGTGGGAATGCCAAGTCAATTACAGGATACAAAGACCTTAACTTGTTATGTATTGACCCTGAGTATCCAATTGCCATCAGACATTCTACTACATTTTCAAATTCTTGGCAAGATATTAGAAAATAACAAAGTGACTGGGGGCAAAGAAAACCAAATGCCAACAAAAGCAATATTGTAAATTACATTAGTGCTTCAGTATGTGTTTGTATTCTTTCCCCAAATCATTACATCAACAATATCTGGAACACTCTACGTAAAATTTTAGCATGACAAATTGTAACTGAAGTCATAGGCATAAGCAGTGTTCTAAGTACTGCAAAACTGTAAATAACTTTCAAATAGTTTTAATAAAAATTTGGATAACTAGCAAACGCAATTTTTGGATTCTGTTGTTTTACATTGTAGATCTCACTGTCTCTCCCAAGTTCTCTTTAAGCATTACCGTCTGGTGTTAAAAGCTGCTGTGCTCTAGAAACAATGTGCATAAAAAAAAAGTTAAATCTTCATCCTATGTTTTACAGTAACTTTGAAGGACTATGTGACTTTCATATTAGTGGGCATGACCTATTCTATTTCTAGCAAATAGTTTACAGTAACATATATGAAACGACCTTTTTGGTTTTTCAAGTCTTGTTCAAAACACTGATAAATTTCCTACTTTATTGGTGCATTGAAAGTGATAAACTTCTGTTTACCTTTATATCCCTGGTCTGTTTCCCTGAGATCAATCACAGTAATTGGTTTAAAATTTAAGTCCCACAAGCGAACACAGCCATCCCTGCCACCAGTGGCAAAACCCTCTTCACATGCATTCATGCTGAAAATTCCTGCCTAAAGAGAGAAGAAAGTTATTTTTAACAATATACATAGATTAGAGAAACCAGTATGCAAGTAATAAAAGCTTTAAATATGAAAGAGTCAGAAATGGAAACAAACACAACAAGCAGAATTCATATTCAGTGATAAACAGTAAGACAATTGTTGCAAGAATGCTTTCATCCTGATAGTCATCATCATAGTGATGCTGCTTCTTACCCCTAGAAAGAGTTCAGTTTCATATTCTCTTGTCTTAGGACCTGGTCCAACTCTAATAAATGTCAGCATGAAGATTTCCTGAGATCTGTTAGGCTTGGTTTAGGACCTTTATTGCTATTACTCAGCTTCTATAAAACAAGGCAAAAAACATCTGGGATTTTTTTATATATTAAGCCAACAAAGACCGGTTCAAAACTTAAGTTTAGAAATAAAACATAAGAAAAACAGTGATCACTCGACACCATAAGAAAATGCATAATATAAGCTCTTATTTTAAAGGTGAACAATAGGAAACAAAACCTATTGTTTTCTTTAAATCACTTGATCAGTGTTTTCTTCAGGATAACAAAGAGGCAAGGAGGATATATGTAATACTAAAATAAAGATACTGTAGCCACATAAACACAATATTTGATTTAACATGATACAGACCTAAACAGCACACGTACTGTTCGGGCTTTTTTAATTACTAATTTCATATTCAGAAGTAGCTCACACATTTCAGTAAGCAAAGCCACTGAAAGGGCAACTTTAGCTGATAAGCCTATGAGAAGTTAAAAAAATTGCTCTATATTTATTGAAAGTATTTAATATTCAGCTATGACAAAAGTAAACAAGAGAGCATTGGAAATAATGAAAGAGAAAATCTGTCTTTAAGTACTGTCCAAAAGAAGGTAGAACAGACAATAATATACATATATCTTCTATAATATTGTTCTGAAATTTCAGTTCTGTAAAAAAGTAAATGCAAAAGTTTCAATAGTTTCATTGGTTAGGGATCTGGATTTTACAGTAATGACACACATGAACTCTAAAGATGAAAGCAATTTGCAAAGGATCAATTGCCTTTTGGGGGAAAACAAAGCTGTACAGTCACAGAACAAATCAGGGTACAGTCTTGTGACTTAAGGGAATTTCAAGGTACTCATTACTATTCTCTCCTATCATCATGTTTTTTCTTCTTAAATTACAACTAAGAAAAATATCATAATGGACTAGTCACAATGAAATATGGACTGTGTTTGCTTCTCTAACATCAGGTAACAAGAATATAATTTTTCAAGTTGAGGATAAAGAAATCTCTCGGCCTTCACAAAAAAAAGCCTATCATTACCAGAATGTCAAATGACAATCAAAACTGAAAGACTATGGTGACAGAACTCAAATTTTTTGACATGTCATGTCCATCTTCAGGAAAGAGACTTTTATGACAGGCGATATTTTCAGGAGCAGTATGTGCCTAAACAGAAATGTAGTGGAATTTTTAAGCCATAAACGGATTAGAAGGTTAACTCCCATTATCTCTAGCATCCTGAAAATCCTTTCTGTTTCTTTAGGAGCCTAGAGATTTTCGAAAATACAGCACAAACCGTATTTGTTTCTCTCCATGTGTGTCTATCTGTTTTACTGCATTAACCTTTAATATTGTGAGAACAAGTCTTATGAGGAGAAGCTGAGGGAAATGGGGGTGTTTAGCCTGGAGAAAAGAAGGTTCAGGGGAGACCTTATCACTCTCTACAACTACCTGAAAGGAGATTGTAGCAAAGTGGGGGGTGACAGCATGAGAGCAAATGGCCTCAAGTTGCAGCAGGGGAGGTTTCAATTGGATACTAGTAAAAATTTCTTCACTGTAACGGTTGCCAGGCATTGGAACAGGTTGGCCAGGGAAGTGCTGGAGTGACCGTCCCTGGAAGTGTTCAAAAAACACATGGATATGGCACTTGTGGATAGGGTGAACACAGTGGTGCTGGGTTAACAGTAGGACTTGATGATCTTGGGAGGTCTTTTCCAACCTTTATGATTTTAGTACCATGGAACAAATAAAAGGCTAGAGAAATTTTGGCTCGTTTTGTACCATATACTGAATTCTGCCCAAGTTTAAATCTTTTGGAATGCAACCTTGATAATAGAATTATTTCCTTTTCTCTAATTAGCTCTTTCCAAAATCCATTATTTAATTAGTCAGTATTAAAAAAATAATCAGACATTTGATGATGTGGGAAGCTGGCTGAATGTTCTGAAGATAAGATCAAGTGGATCCAGCATTAATCTGTTTTCCATTTCACAGAATATCCTTATCTTGAAAAGGACATACTGGTTGTCAAGGAGATTTGGCAGATGTTGTGCCTGCTCAATCTCTTGAAATGCAATAGGACGATCTCATTTTGGTCTCTGTGCCACTGGAGTAAGAGAACTAGATGAAAACTATAAAAAAGGCCCCTTATTAATGGGGACTGTAAGTATTTAATGGAAAAAGCTGAGCTTTGCTATTCTTCATATAGTTGTTAGGCTCCCACTTCATGGGGAAAAGACAGATTCTTTACCGGGGTAGCTTGGCCTGTCAATTCCTCCCCTAAATCCTTCCTTTCAGAAACTGTCAAGATTGTTAATGCAAATCAACTTTGGAGTCTTCATGCTTCTCTTAATCCTTTAGCCTGAAATTTTCATTAACATAACGTGATTCTTGATGGTCAAAAGCCTTCTAGCAGTAATGAGAGACAAACAATTGCACTGACTTTTTTAGATCCAATTGAATGTGAGCCACAAAGACTGTGCTTCTGAATCAAAATAAATGGTATAGATCAAAGTCTTCCATCTGAAAAGTTATGATGCTTGATATACAGACTGCATTCTTCTTTTATGAATTTTCATTACACTTCTTAATGAACTTTGAAATTCTGGAAATAACATCTCAAATTGATCAGCAGTTTTCTCAGAATGCTGAATATTTCCTGTTTTTCCAATATAACCAGCTGGTATCACATCTGTGTTCTCCCTCAAATTAAAAAAAAAAGAAAAAGAGTGGACTGAGAGCAAATAAAGAAATAAATGCCCAAATCTACCATAAATCATAGTTGAAAGCTGGACATATGTTGGGCACTTACTCTGAGACACTGTCTCTCCCAATATATACTGCATAGTAAGGAAACGGATTGCAAACATTTAAGACAGGCGTCAGTGAGTTTGCAGTGGAGAGACACTACCTTTTAATCTTCCTATCTAACAAATCATACATAAAACAGTTTAAAAATGAGCATAGTACTATAACAATTTAAAACAGTTGCCAATACACCTCTCTTTGGCTGAAATAAGTGCACAGTTACAATTCAACCAATGACTAGTCTAAGCAGTAGGAGAAAATACTGCATGTGTTGGTACATGATACCAGCTTAAAGCCATTCATTTAAGTTCATTATATTGTTTCCATCTATATTTAATTAGTATCCAGTCAACTGACATAGGCATGCAATAGTTTTAACCGACTGCCTGTTATTTAACCTCGAGCTTGTTATTTAACCTCAGTTTCTGACATCAATCCGCACAACTTTAATGTGTACCTCTGAAAGACTATCTCAAAATTAATTATTCATCTATTGAAAAAGCATCTTATGTACATTTAATATTCAAGGCAGGGGCACATCACACAAGAATCTTTAAAACATACAGTGTTTTTAAATAAGCATACAATTTTGTTTTAATATCTGAGTAACATCTATATGCGTGGACCACCTTGAATTTAGAACATGTAAGATGATAAAATAAGAAGAAGATTCTATAATCTGTTCTTTGCACTGGTACAAAAATGAGACATCTAATAAAAGATTATTCTTTTTTTTTAATTAATCAATACATTAACTTTCCTGGAGTATTAGCCTCCTGGAGTGTTACTGTTACCAGAGAATTTACACATGCTTTCATGTTGCTGTTTTCTTTCTCCCTTTTAAAACTTTTGTTATTAGTGTTTTTATTTAGGAGGCATCATCAAATCTAGAGTTGGAGTTTCCCATTGCTATCCGTTGTTCCCTGCACATGAAATGTGTGCCTTTACTCCTAAGCCCTACTCATTTCCGTATTTTCCTACTTTTCATTCCTACTTCTGTATTAAGTGAACTCTCCAATCTTCTTCCAGCTAATTCTCCAGTCATGCCAACCTATTTGCTTTCAACTTTTTGTTTCTACTCAAACTCAGATAGGAAACTGCAGGAAATTCTACTTTCCTCTCTACAGTTTTCAGTATTGCTGTGATAGAAGACAGATAAACTGGCTTAATTAAGAATTCTTATTTTGCTTATTAGAGTTAAAGTTGCTATCTGTTTCCTTGGTTGCTTACACTGGGACAGCATGTTTTATTTTTCACATTGAATTATTCTTAAAATAAAAAATATCTTTTTAGCTTGGGTAATTGTAACAAAGATAGCCAACCTTTGAAAAGAACATGTTTTCTATATTAATGCAGACAACTGCCTTAATAATAACTTAATGACTGTGGGGATGGACTATATCTCCACATAACTAACGTGCTTTAGAAAATGCTTTCCAGCATCTCAGATATCTACTGATTATGCTGCAAGAGAGGAATACATGGTACTTATGTAAATAATGAAGCATGTCTTCTTTCAAAAAATTTACAGTTTACTTCAAGCCTGTTGAGGAGTAATGATGCAGGATGATAAACAGGCAGCGACGACAACTGTAACACTAGCGTACTGAATAGAAATTTATATCAGTTCCCTACTGTGTGCATGCTCTCCCTTTAGCAACATATGTGCATCACAAATGTTATTTACACTTGCATTTTCTTTCAAAGGGACAGACAGAGAAGGATATAATTGATAAAATTAGGTACAAAATAACTATAAAATATCATGATAATAATTTAGTATGGCTGAAGAGGCATTCTCATTCCAACTTGCTATATGTTGTGATTATAATAATCTGTCAATATTATCTTTTAAGGTAACATTTTATTCTTGGGGTTTGGGGGTTTTTTCCCCCTGAAAATTGGTGAGATCTGTACTGACTCTAATCTCTTGTAAAAATGAATTTCAAAGACATGGACTGATGTCCCTACTTAATTTTCAGTACTGCAAAGTACAACGCCGTTGAGCCTACAGGACAGAGCCAAAAATAGAAGGCTAGATGAGACGTACTCCAAGGTCACCTGAGCTCCATCCACTGACGCTAAAGAAGATAAGGAGCACAGCACTTCAAGTTTGATCTTGTGGTCAACAAAGAAGTGACACAGCACATAAGGTAGTGGAGCAACAAGCTCTCATCATCCTACATTTACCAATTGTGTCATTTCACACTGAAACAGCTGAAAAGCACTGTATTATTCTGAGAAATAAACTGTCATAATTCTAAATACTCCAAATGACAAGACGTTAATATGCAGGACAACTGTCTCCTATAGTACCAAACAGGATGAGAGAATATTTTGGCATCAGTTTTGGATAGAAAACAAAGTGCGCTTTTTCCTCTGGGAATCCAGGTCTGCATATGCTATGTAGAATAGAACAGAACACTACTGAACAGTAAATATGAAGACTAAAACAAGAATTGAAGTTATAGGGTAAGAATCAAGGAACATTTGATGACTAAAATATCCCTTCATGCTTCTTGATTGATAGTTTGTGCCTTCTTGAATATATTTAATATTTCTATAGATGCATACAGGACAGTATGCTTGTGCATGTGTATATCTGTATTTATATATGTATACACACACGTACACACTTATATGTATATAAAGAAATCTCAAGTGCAAAAGATAGTCTGAGATATGTTTTGCACACATATGTTCTTCACAACTTTATTTTTGCTCATAATCAGGTACACTGTCATTGTACAACTGTCTGAATAAGCAGTGCAGTAGCTTTTAAATTATTAGCTCATTCAACAAGCTGCAACCATCCTGAATGATGCTTCTAAATTTTTGGTAAATCAAGAGCCTCCTCACTACGACGGCATCTCTCCCACACACACATATCATTCATCCCTTAGTCCCCTCCTTTCTACCTTATTAAATCATAAAAAGTGAATCTTATACTTCAGTTACATCCATCATGCCAGCCAGTCCAACACTGCCAGTTAAAACAAACACATTCCTACAAGCAAGAATAATTAACTGTTATTGATTTTTACCTAGAAGTTTGAAGCTGCAATATTGGAACTCATGTGCTTGTATTTTCACATGAAAAAGGAAACTTCAAATATTAGCTAGAAAGTACAATGTTTTCCAAAACAAAAATTAACAATCAGCAAATCATATAGCTTAATCAAGTGACCTTAGCAGTTTCATGACTCACAGGGTAAAACAAATTGGTTGGCTTTGTTTTTAATTGATACTTGGACAAAGCTGAAGTCAAATTTTGCATTATATTACCAAATTACTACCATGAGAGGAAATGAGGACTCTTATAGTTTGGCATCCACAAATCAGATTGCAATGCACTAAGTATTGGGCTTTTTTCCTTCCTATTTTAATCTCAAAACTATATGCTTTGAAATAATATAAAAAGAAAATTAAAACTTATATAGCCAAATTATAATCACGTTATAGTTGCATTAAACAATTCAATTAAAATGTTACCAAGCATTTTTGAAAAATGTTACTAACTTTCCTTGAGATGTCTTCACTTTTCAAAGCTGTATACTGTTCTAAAAACTATTCAAATGAAACATACTGAGTCTCTATCATTGAAACTGTTTAGGAACACAGACAAGATGACCTTGCACTGCCCTTTCCAGCTCTGCAGAAATCTACTTAACATTTTATATTAATTTAAAGAGATATACTTACAGCATGTGCTCCCTGTATTGTCCGTACAAGGTTGATTCCTTTCCATACATAGATATCTCCATTCAATGCACCAGAATACGTTACTTCATCCCTTGCACAGGCGAGGCACAATATAGTCTGGAGATCACCAGTTTTGCCAAAAACACCACGTTTCGGTGTCAACGAATTGCCACACAAACTCCAGAACTGTAACATAATGTGATTTAGAAAGAAAGGTATTTTGCTAATATCCTATAATTTAATATATACATTGAAAGAGAAGTATTTTGCATGCAAAAGACGTCATCATTCATAGCCTTTTCCACGTTTCAGTTCTCCAGTTGTTTAACAACTTTTTATGCTATTAAACAACTTTATTTTTCCATAAAAGTAGCATAGCAGACTAGTTGGGAAGGAATTTTGGGGTATTAAATCAAACTAAAATTCTTTCAAATAATAATTTGTTACTTGTATTTTAAGTCATTTTTAAAAAGTGTTTCATAATAGAATTATCTTTCTTTGATGTAAGTCTTCCACACTGCAAGTGCTGCATTTGTACTTCATGTTATTTTAGACATTTAAGGATATCATCTAAGCACGTACATTTCTGATAAAGCTGCTATTTGTTCTGTTTGAAAACAGTTGGTTTTATTATAGACTTACCATTTTTCATGAAAACCCCTGATCACATAAAGCAGCCATCTAAGGGGGAGATTTTTAAGAACCTTCAAATACACCATTAGCATGTGATTACAGCAATCACACGGGGGTGAATTTCCTCCTAGGTGACCCGACATGTACTTATCATTCCTAAACTAAAGACACGCGAAGTCTCTTGTCAAAGCACAGTACTTGCCAACTAAATATCCTGATACACACTGTAGTTTCTGAGATCTCTGCAAAAAAGAAACACTTGCATATTCGTTTCAAACGCTCCTGTCCAAACACATACATGTGCACTGGAAAAATCAAGAAGCTGCTGAAGTAATACGGTACAAAATATGAAAGCATTTATTTCATGGCTGCTGACAAGTTATTCTTACCTTGTCTTAGCATGTTTTCTGTATACATGTTTATGAAAGTGTATTTATAGCAATCACTCCATTATTAATAATCGGTTCAAAATTTTGAGCAGAGACTTCTATTAATACAGGATAGTGTAAGCAGTTACAATGAACTGATATTGTTCAATATTGAACTGATATGTTCATATGAGAACAGATTTTTGTACCAGCAATACTGTAATTCAGAAATAACCATGTGCTGATTAGACATATCCCTGTATCTTAACTAGTTGTGCTGGTTTTTGCTGGGGTGGCTAATTTTCTTCACGGTGGCTCGTATGGGGTTATGTTTTGTATTTGTGCTGAACACAGAGTTAATAATAGAGATGGTTTTGCTATTGCTGAGCAGGGCTTACACAGAGCCAAGGCCTTTTCTGCTTTTCATGCTGCCACGCTGACAAAGAGGCTGGGGGTACATGGGAGGTAGGAAGAAGAGACAGCCAGGACAGGTGACCCCAAGTGACCAAAAGGGCATTCCAGACCATATGACATCATGCTCAGTATATAAAGCGAGAGGAAGAGGGAGGAAAGGGAGGTTTTGGAGCGACGGTGTTTGTCTTCCCAAGTAACCATCACATGATGGGCCCTGCTCTCCTGGAGGTGGCTGAACACCTGTCTGCCCGTGGGAAGTTGTGAATTAATTCCTCGTTTTGCTTTGCTTGTGTGTGCGGCTTTTGCTTTCCCCATTAAACTGTCTTTATCTAAAATCATGAGTTTTCTGGCTTTTACCCTTCCAGTTCTCTCCCTGATCCCACTAGTGGGGCAGTGAGCAAGCAGCTGTGTGGGACTTGGCTGCTGGCTGGGGTTAAACCACAACACCAGCATTTTTTTAACCAAAGTACAGACTAGAGGACATTGATTATGTTGTTGCTTGAGAAGTAATCACACAATCGCTGCATAAATCAAACATCTAGCTCCAATGTGGAAGTAGGTGATGTATCAGTTCACTTGGAATTATCTGCATAACTTGATTAAGAAGTATTATAATTTGCATAAAATGTCCTGTGAGAAAAATGTAATAGTATTGAAAACATGAAAGTAATTAGTGATATCTGAAAGAACAAGAAGAATGTATAGTTTAAGAAAAATATTCATCAACAAAAATCTCTTGCCTGTTCCAAATGCCTATAAATCTCTAGAATTCAGATTTTTACTTAATGTTTTCTCAAAGGATACACCAATTATTTTTAAAAGGCTATTGCTATTTAAAAAGCCTTCACAGAACCTTAAAAGTTGTTCAAATAAACTTTTGCTTATCTAAATAGATACATTTTAACACCACAGAGCCATCTTCAATATACTAAATCACTGCTGGCAAACATTAGCTCACTATTGGCATAAAGGTCCTCTTAGATCCTGAAGTAGGAAAAAAAGGTTGTTATTAACCAAGCTCATGGAAATCTGTAACTGATATGCCAAACACTCGGCCAAATCAGACTTATGCAATCTAGCCAATACATTGAAGACTTTTTCCAATAAACCATTAATAAATATTAATCTAAAAGTTCATTATATAAAAAGCAACACATCTTCCCCACCATGGGAACACACACATAAGAGCAATACAGAACTTTCAAGCTGCCATCTACTGCAGTTATGTGGTAAAACAGAAGACACTGCCTGGGAGACAGCAGGGACTTTTTACAGGAACCATATTTCATGGCAGTCAAGCATTGGTAAACCTGTTTACAGAGTCAAAGCTGAAAAAGAAGCTTTTTCTGCATGGTAGTTGGTACATGGATCAAACAAAGCGTGCTTGAAAAAGACATGAACTGTCCAAATTATGAATCCTATAACAGGTACAGAGTGCCCCAAATGATAAAGGTGCAAGTAACAGCTGGGAAAAGCATTAAAAGAAAGATCAAGCATTTTCCTTTCTTTTCCACTCTCCATACTCTCTCAAATGGTAAGAAAAAGTTTTTCAACTCAATTCCCCCCTGTAGTGCAACAATTCATTCACTGTTCAAGAATCAGAAACTTGAGTACCTGGGCTCACCTTAAACATGTGCATTCTGTCTTATGCAACTTGGGATTGTTTTAGACAACCTAAATTTTAAATTATATTACAATCATGACATACAGTGCTACTGACAACTGTTTCATTGCTACTGCTTTCCTTCTGTCAGGGCACAAACTCTGTTGAGGAGAGAGGGTCTGTTTTCCGCTATGCAAATCTCATAAAATGTCTAGTGTAGTCAGGTGTGATCCATGATGGCCGTTCCTAAAATTAATACTATTCATACGGAGAACTTTCCACGTTATCATCATATATTCCTTTTAGATCCTATTTTTATATATTTTATAGAGTATATTACACTACTGCAGCTTAAATATTTTATGAATTAACATTTATTTCATTACCTTGATGTGTTTTACACCACAGCTGACGAGCTTGTTTGGCTGGTATAAATCCCAAGAAATATCAAATATCTGCATAAAAAAAACCCAAGGATGTCAGCAGAGATGGCCTTTCTAGCATGGGGCAGTTAAAACAGTAGAAACTTGTAGCAAATTAACAGAGTCTGAAATGCTTGAAATGGATCTACTGCAATGACAATACTGAAATTGTAATGAATACCTCGTGTGATTTCTGGGGTTTTTTCCCTAGAATAATGAAAACACATGATAAAACAACATTAAGGTTCATTTATAGACTAGAAAAATTTAAGCAATTATTTGCATTTTTATTTCTGATATGGGACTTAGGGTCTAGGAAGTGTATTAATTCTGCACTTCCCCTACATGCTTACAGTCTCAACAAACCATACACAAACAAACGCTGAGTTATGCATTTTATTTCAGAGACAAATGCATATATCTTAAATATCTTCACACGTCTTAATACATATCCAAACTTTATGCAAATTCATTTTCTAAAATATAAAATGATTTTTTTTTTCAGACATAGCTCTGGTAATTACACACAGACATGGTTTAACAAACTAACATTACATTGACACTCAGATCCTTTAGTTATACTTACTCTGTCTGTATGACCAGGAGCCATTGATAACAATTTTCCTTTTCTCCAGTCCCATACACAAACTGTGTTTTTTGAATCCAAACCAACTGAGACCAAACGCTAAAAAATGTCCAAAGTAAATAAATAAATAACTCAATATATTAATGAAAGATAGAATCATGATTTCAAATGAGTGATAAAAACTTCCTAACATATTTAAGTTAGAAGCAATACGTACATTTTGATATAGAAGAAAACATAAGCTACATCTTGTGCAAAAGCTTCCACAGATGCATCTTTTCAGTTACAACATCATGATCATAAAGATCTTCTTAGATAACAATGTATTTCTGATTTATAATGTTTAATACACAAAATTATATATAGCACACATGGCAAGGAGCAGTCAGGAGACATTTGTAAAAAAAGGAATAATCACTGAAGTTATCGAAACTATATGGGGGTTTATCTTTAATTGCATATAACTTGCAGAATTTAAGGATTTATATTACAAATTCAAGAGATACAAAGAAAAAATATTTTCTTCAAACTTCTTGGAAACAAACAAAATATTATAAACAGTTGAAAGCTTTAAAAGTCTTTTGCTTGATTTTTCAAGACATGTATGAGTAACTATTTCCAAATCTTTTCTCAAAACAGAATCCAACAAGACCCCACACGTACAATGTCATGAAGTCTTTAAAATTCAGAAATAGTTTGGAACCAGTTAAACTGTAAAACCAGGAAGGAAAAAAAAGATTGTTCAAAGAAAATATAGAAAAATAAAAGTTTGAGATCTTCCTACACTCTGCAGCCTGTCTTGTCTTCGCTGTGAAGACATCTTGAATGGATTTCTTGACACAAATCATTGACTATATTAGCCAACACTTTTATTGTATCTGTTAACCAGTCAGAATGTTATTTTTCCTATAGAAATTCTCAACAGAAAGACTAACAAGATTGATTAAAAAGAAGCTGAGTTATTTTGAGTTTGGTTTTTAAAGAAAATTGAGTCTTTTTGTTCAGTTTATGTACGAATTGTGATACGTCGATGTTGACAAAAAAAGTTTTGCAAATCTTTAAGACAAAGTTTTTTCACTGTTCAGCAGTTAATATTTACACACATTAAGACAACTTTATATTCAATTTCTATGTAAATTAACAAAATGAGTTTGTAAAAGCAAAAGCAAACCCCAAAGACAGGAATCTATAACAAAATTTCTTCACTTTCTGAAAAAATCCAAGGTTATGAGAAGAAAATTAAACAAGTTAAATACAATTTCTACCCATGCTTCTTATTTATTAATACTGCAAAGTCTAACCTTTCTCTTCCATTTTTGAAAACATTGTCAGAAGGAACATCGGTTTCAATTCCAACTACGCTTCCAAATACTTCAATTCCAGTCCTACTACAGAATGAGGCGTATAAATGCAGACTAGTTTTACAATCGTTTCATACCCATCATAAAAATGTGGGTGAAGCCTTTCCAGGCACCAACTTCTCAAAAAGGGAGATTAAATGATGGTTCTCCCAAGAACTATAAAACCTTGTTTCTAACGAGCACACCCACACTTGAGTAGAGCTCAGAGAAGAGCAAAAAAAACAGCAAGCTTGAAGAATATAGTATCATAAGGTGAGTTGAACTCTCAGCACCAGGGAGACTGAAGGGTAACCTTGGGTTTAGATAACAGAGCTGCACCAGTGAATCACCAGGTTCCCCTGATTAACAAAGAACAATAAAGAATAAATAATATCCTCCTGTGCCAGACCAGTGAGGGTGAGAAGCAGAACGTGTGTGGCACAGCCCAGTATGAAATATAAAATCTGAACAACTAATAAAATAAACTTTGAAGAGAGCTTGACCTCACTTCAGTCCAAATATTCCTTCCCTGTGACTGGAAGGAATGTTGTCACGATGTGCAGCATCGTGACAATAATCCTATAGAAATAAGTAATAGGAACCATATTTTTCTTGTGTTCCATATTGCGATCGCTTGTGTTGTGACTTTAGTATATTGCTGCATCATCCTAATCCTAACCCTAAACCATAACCCAAACAGATATTTAATATCAAACATTAAACCTCTAAAACAACCTGGTTAAGGATTGACAAATTTGGATTTTAAAGCATGGGCAAGATATAAACAAGTGTTTTACAGATCTTTCTGAAGTGGATTTGTGGTTTACAGTATTTTCATAGAGAGACAATTCTGGAGATGCAGGTCTTGAAAAACCTGTATCCAGCTTTCCTTCAAGACCGCAGAATTCTAACAAATGCAACAAAAAAGGTGATCATATGAAAATGCTGAGCGAAGCAGACAGCCTAAATTCTGATCGTTTATGGCTTTAGACACAAGAATCAGTACTGAGTACTCCCAGAAAAATCACAGACCTACCTTCAAAACTCTCCAATACACACAGGGGATGTCTAACTGCATTAAAAAAAATATAGGGGACTTCAACCCTAGTTTGATACATCTTGACCCTAAATTATTACAGCCATTCAAGTGAGGAAGTGACACGAGTTTATATAGACAAGATAAAAGATATCGCAGTGAAGTAGAAATGATGTTCTAAGAAGAAGCTGACTCTAGAAGCTGACTTTCTAAACAATGAGAAACCTACATGATAAAATCTGTAGACCATTCCAACAAACTTGAAAATTCTCTACAAAAATTACAGCATGGTTTAACAGAAACAAATTATCAGTAGGTTTTCCTCTGTTTGTGTTCAATAGAGCTCCATTTGATATTCTCTTGATAAGGAGAGAAACTGGTCTCTGCAATACATCCCCACTTGCTAACAACTGACCTTTTTAGCAAGCAAAAGGAACTGAGAATACAGCTAAATCTGAGAATTGCATTGCAAGGCTGAGTGGGAGGGAAAGTGTTTCATAGACCAGGACAGCACAACTGCAGAAAGGATTTTCACAGTTAATACCTCTTCAGTTGCTACCTAATATGTATTTTCCATTTCTAGTACATCAATCAAGAAAGCCTCTTTACTCACAGTAGTAAGGGTCTGCAACAAACAATCTCCATAATAGGTAGCAGCTCTGAGAACCAATTCACCATTCAGAGAATGTTCCAAAGTAACAAAATTATAATCCAATAAAACATTTTTCTTGACTCCGGGACTAGTCAGGACTAGATCCTGACTAGATCCAGGACAAATGAGTCTGAACAACCAACCAAAATGTGGAGAGCCATCAGTGCATGCAGAGAAGGGGATACTGCCTGAAGATATTTAGAGTCCAAGATGAGTAACACAATGGTACTGCTACCACTCTTTGCACATGATGTGCCCCTGCATAGGGGGTCCACTATCTTCAACCATTTGGTCTAACCCTGAGCTGTGGCCCACAGACCACAAGAACCTCCCTACCATCTTATATTCATTTAAAACTCTTTTGAAGTTATACTTTTCTGGCCAAATGTGAATATTTGTGATTAATTAGTAATGTAATTTTATTTTCCTCAGCTTGAGAATAAGCATACACTTACACAATACATTTTCTTTTTTTAAGAAAAACTACATGACAAGATTTCTAACAGATAAAAAATTTATTCAAGTGTTTGAAAATAGAATATTAATCACATACCTGACCATCTAAATCAAAAGCCAAGCAAGCTATACCATGTGTGTGAACGTCTTTCAGAACAGACACAGTTTGCACAGTGTATGAATCCCACACGCAGATGTACGGTTCTTTTCCAACTTGACCTGTTGCCACCAACACACGTTCAGGATGCAAAGCAAGGCTGCCAAAAAAAGATATAAAATATTTTTGCATGCAACATTTATATTTACCTAGTTAGTCGCACTAATATTTTCCCTTAAAAATTATTTTACAATGTTTTCTCATTGATAGTAAATATTCAGAAGCCATTTAGTATCACAGATTCCACAGTAGCTGTAAAATTCCCTTAATATAGTACATACCACCACTTTTTTTGAATTTAAACCTTCAGGACTTCTAAATTCAAACTAATTACAAAGTAACCATTAATCCTCTGTTTCAAAAGTATTTATTATATAGGTCAGATTTTCATGCACACTTACTTTCCTTTCTTTCTCTTTCTTAACATTTAAAAACACAACCAATGAGCAACAGAAATTAGTGTGTAACTATCCACGTATCTATCATCAATGGAGTATGCATTAATGCATCTCCAAAAGTATTTCATTACACATAGGATTTGATGCCCTTTTTATTAGAGGACTAAATAGCCTTCTGAAGCTGTCTCTCCACTGATTGTACAGCAAGCCAAAGCATGACTAGCTTAGACTAGATGCAATGACTACACTTCAGATGACTACACTGAAGAGCAATGAAAATTATCCTAAATGTCTTAATTTCAATGTAGAACAATTGGGAACAGTTGGTTTTGAATAACTAGTTACTGTCCACACCTCTAACATCGCAGAGAATTTTCTTACAGCTTGTATTTCAAAGCTATAAGAAGCTTTGTATTTTCAAAGTCCACTTGAGGATCATCAGAACTGTTTTGCCAAATCTGAGACCAAGCTAGAAAGCATGCTAGTCAGCAAGATAGTTCTTCATTTTGTTTGTGCAAGCAAGCTTGCAAGGGAGGACTTGAGGTCTGAAGAGTCAGATTTCATAATACAGAAAAGTAAGAATATATTCTAATAGGAACCCAAACAAGCTACTTGATGACATTCTACACAGACCAAGTACAGTAGCCCAAAATTATTTGAAATATCACATGTAAATCAGGAAAACAAAATTTCCTAAGTTGGCTGTTTAATTTGGCTAAAAAATTTCCTAGCCTAATGACTCACAGGGTAATGAACAATCTTGAGACTGGTGGACAGAACCACTAACAACACATAGTAAATGTATTTATCTTCTCAAAATACTTGGAAAGGAGAAGGGTTGAGCCACTTGCAAAGGTAAGATGATCTTACACCTGAACACAGATTTCGATAAAGGAAGTTCAAAGGATTGAGACAAGGGGAGTCTATAAACACAGAAGAAATAGCAAGGTTAAAACTAACCAGGAAATTACCTATTCAAATATCTAACTCAAAAGGTGTATACATTTTCTATATATAAAAAGAGCCAGAAAAAACACATTAGAAGATTCTTAACACTTTATGAAGATATACTACCCGTATGCAATACACTTCTATATTTTTTCTGTTTTAATATAGCAGTTCAGTTGGTTGCCCCTACTTCACAAATTCCACATGCACAACTCTGAGAAGAAGTTTTAACTTCAAAGTTAAAAAGGTAAAAAGCCTACGAACTTTTCAATTCTTTAATGGGAATTTCTGCCCTTTGCTACTCCACATTATGCTCAGGACCAGGATCAAGCAACCAACATTTCCCAACTTTGTTTCACTCCAATTCCAGAGCTGTTTCTCTATTTTTTCTCCTCTTCTTTCTCTGGCAGAACAACTTTGCAATTAAAAAATAAAGCAGAAAGGAGCTGGCAGGCAAAACTTATCACATTTCACTTCAGTTCTGCCACCTAGTCCTGACCAACACCTGCACATCTCCCAGAGTACACAAAGGCAATGGTGTACTCATGAGAAAAAGGAAAAGCATCTGGAGGGAAAGAAAATGTTTCATCCAAACTGACCTAATTTTTACAGTGGCACCACAGAAAGATATTAGACCACATGGACAATAAAGAAATTTGAGAAAGGAAGAGGAAAGAATAAGCAAGAAAAAAAAAAAAAGGAAAGGAAAAAAAGAGACAGAAGCTAAGAGGAAAAAAGAAAAAACACAGCAGTTTCATGTCTGATTCATGACCTCTTCAATCCTGTACTTAGCTGTGCTATTAGTGCACTGAGCATTTTTAGACAAGCAAAAAGCACCCTACAATTGCGACTTTGAAAAACACTCAGGCACCACCCTGAGAACACACACACATCCAAAAGCAACCCAACACTACACCTTAGAAAACACTTCAGAGCAACCAAAAATCAGCTTATCATGTTTTTAACTAAAGACCAAAAGCAAGAAACACAATGCATCAGAGATGGAAGGGACAACAGTAAAGGCACTTCCAAGGGCCAGGAAAATATTGTCCTAGCCCAAGTGTGCCAACTAATTTCATTCAAAGAATATTAAGTGAATGTAGAGAATCCTTCCTCTCTTTCTATTTAATAAATGGCAAATAATAAGTAATAGCAAAATCATAATATTAGTTCTTTCTACATCATGATGCAAAATATTGGCTTAGACAACTGAGCTCAAATTCTGCCTTGATATGGGATAATGCAGCACAAATTAAGATCCAACACCTGTATTTCAATTCTAACAGAAAACACTTTAGAATTACCAATGTCCTTCCTCTACCACTTCAGTCTCTATTATCAATTGTTAATAACTTTTCTAGACAGTAGAAGAAAATAAATGTGCAATAAATACTTTAAAACAGTAAGCTTTTTTTAAAAAAACACCAACATAAAGGGAAGAAGAGCTGTTTGCAGTGGCTGAAGAAATACTTACCTGAAAACACCTTTCCTCACCATTTCCTACAGACTAAGGAGTGAAGGATAGGTTAAAGTACTACTTGCAAGTATTTTATCTCACAGGCTATCAGAACAGATGGAAAAGAGAAGCATGGAAAGAGTCAAGGTACTGCTATTTCTATTACCAAGAGTAAGAAAATAACAGCCAAACTTATTTACATGATTTTCCATATTAATTGTGAATGATAAGACAATGCTTTTCCTTAATATTAAAGTCTTGGCTATTATTAATCCCACAGGACACGACGCAGAATTACAGACCTAAAATTTTGGGTCCTGATCAAAACTCAAGGATTACATTCTGGTTTTAAGCAATGTGGTGACTCTTCTCAGTTCTTTCATTGGACTATGAGTGATTAGTCAATCCCTATAAGCATAGCAAATAATGCAAGAATACAGTATCTTCGTCTAACCTCTAGTAGAGAAGCATCGATAAAACTCACATGTTTGAGAATTTTCATTATTAAAACAGTCCTGAAGAATGCACTGTAAATAGCTTCATAGTGCAAAAAAAAAAAAAGTATAACTAGAATGGGTTCCCAGAAATGAATAACCATAAACATTTGCTATACACAGACTACACTAACTCATGGGCATGATGCAGTTAACAGGATCAAACAATGAGTTGGAGTTGTCTCCGGGTACCTCAGGTAAGATCTTCAACACACCTCTACCAAGGTGTTAACAGCATACAACTGTTGGGATGGTATTTGAAGTAGCTGCTTACCATCCATCCAGTCAGTTCCTGAGGTCAGGCAGAAAAGCATGAGCATGGCTCAGCTCCTAGGGCAACTTTCCAATCTGTGGAATCTGTGGCATCTGTGGACTTTAGTACACTGACACTCTCACGAATATTTTCTTACATTTTTTTTCTCCTAGAGCAAAGGAGGAGCTTACTTAGTGGCATGAGAAGCTATGCACTCAGGAGGAGAGGACCTGTGTTCCCTTTACTGCCCTGGTGATGAGAGCTGGTAAGACCTATCCAGGTTACACTGCTGAAACTGTGCTTGCATCTAGCCCACACAGCTAGACTGTAAACTGGTGCCTGATTTCTTTCCTCTTCCTTGAAGGATGACTAAGCTGATGAATGAGATATTGCTGCTTGTCCAAAAAAGGAAAGAGATATTCCTAATGAGACTGGATCTTCCGGACTTCTTGTTTGCCTCTGGCCTTTCTGACCTGGCCTTCTCAATAACAGATGTTAGATCTAATGCACTGTCTCCGAAGAGGTAGATATGTAACGACATGTCCAAATGGCAAACATTATCATGAAACAAAGCAGGTATTAGGCTAATAAACTGCTAAGTCAAATTAATTTTGAAATTATTATTATATTAAATATTAATGGCAGCCTGTGGGAAAAAAAAATATGAAAACTGTCCATGCTGTGTCTGTTTGGGATGAGACCAGAACCATGGACAAGACCCTCCAATCTGTGTGAGGTTTGTAGTGGCAGGGCATCCTGAAGGAGAATAGTCAATTATAAACTACTTAATAATAAGAGAAATTAAGCTTTTTTTTTTCCATCTTTACTTGGTTTGTGTTGAGCGTTAACAGGCATTGATTAATACAGACAAGCTGCAGACAAGGATACAGTATTAAAGATGATGTTTCCTTAGCAACAATATTGGATGAAAATCCAAGAATATATTCATGTGACTACTCCTGAGCTTCATAAAAGTAGGGCACCAGTAAAAATGCACAAAAGAATGCTGCAGTAAAATAACAGCTTCTCAGATATCTATTAATTAAGAGTTAATTTCAATTGTGAAATTGTTTCTATGTCAATACAGCAAAATATTTTCATTGTACGTTTACAGAATTTTACATTTGGTTGAGAATATTTTTTATTTGCTGTCATTTATTCATATTACCCCAGAAAGAGTAACAGGGGAAACTGCAAACCATTTCTGTCATACTGTTTAAGTGTTTAAAGCAGAAAGAGCTGTAGTCAGCAAACATCTCTCATCAAAGTTTAAACAGACCAAGTCAGAGCACACTTACTTTCCAGAGACAAAACAAAGCAGTACTCATCATAGAGCATCACTACTGGGTCTTCCATATAGCTATTGTAACAGCACCAATAATGTCAAATATAGCTTTCTAAAGATTCCTTAAGCTGCAAAAGCATCCAACTTCAAAGTAAGAGAGTCTGAACTGGAGATGGGGGGGGTGTGTGAACTGAAACTGTACATTGATTATTCACAGCTAAAGTTTATCTCCTTACCATTCCATATTTTCCCCTCTTGGATCTGAATGCTTTTTTATTAATGAGAAACATTTATAAACAACCTAGAGAATCCTAAAGATTGCTTTGAGCTCCTATCTTCTCCTAAACTCAAGACAGGGGTGAGGGGGGGCATGGAGAGGAAAGCCCAGATGAGCTTCAAAGAGTTAAATAGTGAGTACAGCAACAACGATGTGAAGTTCCCAACTCATTAAATATGAGAAGTGAGGAAAGAGATTTTGGGAACTGTACACTCCTTTATACAGATGCCCATTTTTACCTTACATGGTCATGTCCTCCATTGCTCAGGAAGTGACTGGCTTCAGCTTTCTAGTAAGAGTAACCATTCATAAAAAATACTGATTAAAAACAAAAATATTCCTCTTTTTTTCAAATATGAATGATTTTGCCAGTGCCAATAGGAGACCTCGTGGTTTACCTAAGTGGGGTTGGTGGTTTTTTACAAATTCTACATGATCTTGACACTTTAATCACCAGGTTCTCACAATCTGAAGAAAAAATTTCTTTTCTAATATGCCCCTTGAAGAAGAAGACAGCAAAATTACTTGCACGTTCCTAGCTAAAAAATCTTCTCACATAAAAGTTAGAAATACCATACACTTCAGAATGGTTTGTGGATAAATAATGTCCTGTTATCCTTTATTAACTATTGATATGAAAGAAGCAATTCTGATTATAATAACTGGTGGTACAATAATGTGACATACTAAAGCCTGAAGGTAAGTTACCAAGGAATGGAATCCCACCTTAGAAAATATCCAACTTCCTTCTTACCTCATAAGACAATGTACAGACTTAAGATTATATCTAATAACAGTTTAAGTAATGAAACTGACAAACATAACTCCCCTAGCACTAGCAACAAGGGAAAAAGGAGAAAAAAAAAAAGGAAAAAAAACCCAGAAGCACAAGATCTTTGGAGAGAAGAGGTAGTGCAATCAGCTGCCAGTAACTTAGGAGGGGGCAGTCCAGCTATTCAGCTCCTTTGGGTCTCTAGATCTGATGACCTCAAAGAGATCCCTTAACAAATCAGCAAGCACTATTAAACTATTTGGTTAGGATTTGTCAGTCACAAAGTTAGAAAGCAGTCCTTCACTCCTGAATACATACGGTGAAAAGCATACAAAGCTACAAAACTATCACAGATTGACAAACCAAGGCAGTCTAAAATCAAAGTAGAAACACTGATTTCCCATTCTAACCAGTTTACAAGCTAAGAAATTACTTCAGTAAAGATTATCATGCCGTAGCCACTTAATTATGGGGAAAGGGAGACAAGGATGGCTATAAAATCAGAATAGCATTAATTTCAAATAAATTTTGTAACAAAATTCAGGCTAGAAAGGAAAACTGAATGACAAAAATTCTTCCCACATTTAAAATTACTTAGCCAAAACCATTTCAAAAATTACTATTCAGAAAAAGGTTATTTTGGATGCTTCTGACCTCAGAAGTTAATGAATTAAATTTGCTTGAGGTACAAAATTTCTAAATCTTACGTTATCACTAAAACCCTTCAAAAACTCTTCACTCAGTCATTCCATCTCTATGGGAGACTTACAACAGTTTTTCACTACTAATCTTCCATCTATTATTTTTGAAATTTATAGTAGATCTTCTAGTATTACATAGGAAAAAAAAAGTCACAGAATGTGAAATTTTCTTTCATATTTCTGACCAAGTATATTAAACAGCAATTCAGTCTTCTCTCCTATGGGATATATTAATGAAAAACTTCTCTGTGCAAGAACTTATCATCTGAATATTCAAGAGTGAAGTCACAGAATAATTAGTGACAATTTTTGAAAGGTTCTTTTATACAGAAAGGTTATCCTGATAAAATTAGCAGTTGGCTCAAAATAAGGAATAGTGGGAAGAAGGCAGTAGCAGAGCTGCAAGTGAAAATAGCTGAGATAAGCACAACCTTCTGTGCTTCAATGGACTGTATTTCATTACCAACCAAAGAAGGTTTAGAGCAGAAGAGAACACTATCTTGCCAACCCTGGAGATTGCAGATGCACTAGATTTCTTCACAAGTTCTTGAGAAGTTCAGGCCTACAAGTGTTCTGCAGGTGTTAGAAAGAGGTGTTTTCCTACAGAAAAAGAAAGCCAAGGACATCTATAACACTTTATAAATTTACCATCCCTGCATCTGACTTCATACCCAGAAAGATGAAAAGAGCCAGGATACCACTTTAAAGTTGGGATAACATCTGAACACTCGTTTAGAAAAAAAACTATAAAAACGGGATTGAGGCCACAAAAGTATTTACACAAAAGGCCACCTGCTAAAACAAGTAAAACCCCCACATGTACCAGAACCATAAACAAAACAGGAAAGAAGAATAGGAAAATGCAATACTAAAGGGACTCAGCAGTCAATGTGTATTTGGTAGACAATGAAAGCTGTTGTCCATGTGGGCTCACAAACTTAATTACTAAAAACCACTTAAATGAAGAAGACGGATAAAGAGCATTCATGTGTAACACTTTCAAGAAAATACAACTCTTCTGCTCAAAAATTATGTTTATCTCCAGAATATTGACTCAGTTGAATAATCACAGTAAGGGAATGTAATGTAATGTAATACTCATTATCATAGGCATATGCTATAACCTGCAAAAGATATAATCACAATTATTCATAATTTATTACTGAAAGGCTATTCATTTTTGTGGTATTAACTTCAATGGCAGAAGAAACAGCAATTGAAAAAAACAGTTAGTAGAAGAGGAACCTGTATCTAAAAACACAAATATCATCTAATGCGCAACCTTGATCTAAAAAAACCCAAAACATTTACCAGTTCTCAAACATTCCTGTTATTCCTATAACTACTCTGGAAGGTTATTTCACTTAAAATGTCACACTTGCCACAATAAATCTTCAGGCAATTTCCAAATGCTGTCTGATGCCTTGTCTCGATCTCAGATAAAGCATCATTCACCTTGCTTGCTCTTGTAGAGAGATTATAAACAGGGAACAGGGATTAACACAGTTCTAAAAGTCAAGAGAAGGTTTATACAATTGTCAGTTAACCAAAACATAGAATTAACACACTCATTCTGCACGGAGACTGTCTTGAAAAAATGGAGACATCTTACTACCACTCACCTCAAAATACTAAAATGCATAAATTCTTTTAAGTTATTTCTACCCTTAAGTATGTTTTGATTTTTTTCCCCAGTGGTACGTATGTACAATATTTGCATGCACCTATAACAGTCTGACATTTTCAGGAGCTTTGTTCATAAAATAGGTTATCCTATCATTCAGAAAATTGAAGGGTCACTGTTATTTTTAACAACTAGATTTAGTCACAAGAAATATACCACATAAATAGAAAAAATCAAAGCAGTAAAACCATACTTTTTCATCCAGTCTTTTAGAACATTGTTATAAAACTATGTCATATCTGCAGATTTCATTCTCCAATTCTGGCAAAGTAAAAAATACAATAAGTAATCAGGAGTGAAAAGGGTGAGCTAGATGTGAAAACACAATGATTTTACTATAACTATGACCAATTTATAAACAGAATTTTCAGCTTGAACACATTTTCTTTATTACTAGGTCTGGTCCTTTGCCTCAGTTTTGTTTCTCTTCAGTTAAATTCTTCACCTTAATCAAGCATTTTATTTACATGTACTTCAATGTTAAGCATCTTACCAATGTACCTTACGTGAAGCCAGAGGAAAATTAAGATGTAATTCATTCTGTAGTCAACAGAATGTAAAAGGCAAACAAAAAATTTTCCTAAATGTAATCTGTCACAGATCAGGCTAAACCATCAGTGGAAGTGCCACCTTCAGGTACCTCTAAACTCATCACTTTGTTCAAACTGACATTATTCTCTCCAAAGTTATGGGACTCACTCTTTGGACACATTTCTCTTGATTCTTGAATTCAAACCCCCGAGAAATGTCCAATCCAAGTCGCAGCAGTCCTTGAGAAGGGGAAAGTTGAAATCTGAATGGAATGTCAAGATCTGCTCAGGTTTTTTCCTGTGCCAGCCACAAATCCTACACGCTATCCCCCAATTAGGCACAGGTTGTTCTAGAAGGATGAATTTTCTGAAGACAGGGTCCTGGTTCTGAGACTGGATATGCATCTCAGCAGTCTGTCAGCTGAATCAAACACAGAAACATCACTTGGAACTAATCTAAAGCATATGTTTAACATTCTTTTATTTCCATGAACCTGTTTTAAAACCTAGTAATTCTGCTTATATTTGGACAGTATAAAGTGGAAAAAAAATCCTGTGAACAAATGTGCTTACCTTGGCTCAGAAAAAGAGGCATTTCAGTTCACCGCTCAAGAGGAATTATTAGTCCTATTGCAGAAATCCACTGCTTTTCAGCATAGGAACATCATTCTGATGCAAAACAGTTCACAGACAAACAATACCAAGACCTCCAAAAAAGAAGCCTCCAAAAATATTTATCAACTATGATCCCATTAATATTTCAGCAATTACAGGCTGGACACTGCTGTTAGGATGGAAGGCTTGGTTTGAGGGGTTTTTTTGCACATCTGTTTTATTTTTATTTGGTCGGTTGGGTTTTTGGTTGAGTTTTTTGCAGGTTCTTTTTGGCTAGAATGAGAGGATGTGTGCTTTTAAAGCAAAAGAATCACTGACCTGGGCATACAGATACTGGTCTTAATCCATCCTATCTGCAGCCCAAAGCAATAGCTACTATAAAGGAACTCTGCTGAAAAAGCTTGGAGGATCAAGCAGTGAAATGAAACTCGAAACCTATAAAAAATGGTTGGAAGCATTGTTCACTGTATCTTATGAAGTAATCTGAATACCCAGGACTTTCATAAAAGAATAAGCATCAGGCACCATCTTACAGATCCTATTCAAAAGAAAGGGAGTCTACCAGGAAGCCTCTCAGCAGTGATGAGGATTCCCAGTTCAAGGAGAGTCTTTTACAACTAGGCGGAGGACAGTTATTCTGAAGAAGAGATACAGTATTTATCTGGAGTTTTAAGAATACATGTATCCTCTGGCAGCTAGGTAAAATAACAAGAAAAACTGCTTTTCAAACAGCAGTGGTCTCACAGAGACATCTGGTTTTAAATGCAGCACAGCAGTGGTGTTATCAGATGGTACACACTGGAATTCTTTGTGGTTTCTATCTTTTACAATATAAAACTGATAGGTATCATAAGCCTGACTTAAAAATTCAATCATATCTTTTGCCATCAAGACTTAAGGCAATCTTGACTGATTCTGACCTTTTTTGTTCAAATCAAGTACTGCATTTTTAAAGTCTATTACTACTGTAGTAGCTACAACAGCAATGCAAATAATGATACTGGTTATTTCTTGTAGAAATTAAAGTCTTTTGTAACCAATGGAGTAATCAGAGTAATCTGTGCCCTAATGCAGGTAATTTATACATATCTGTAACATTCTGTAAGGTGCTTCTCTGTTGCACCAGGGGAAATTTATAATACAGATGACACACTGGCATCTGGCTGGACAGAAAATCTTGAATACCTGTATTTTGAATAGAACATTCAGGGGAATCTCAGTTAAACATTCAATCAAATTATTAAGATGACTATGGGAACTTGCACTTTCTGACACTGAAGTTCAAGGAAAATTCTAACTTTTCTTTTCAAGGTATTTCAAGTGCTCAATAGTCCTGACTATCATGTGAACGTAACAAAATCAATAAATTATTCCAAGTCAAATAAATATATTGTGAATAAACCAATTTCCTTGATAATACTATAACAGCATAATAATTTAAGTCTATAACATCCATAACCTAAATTTTAATGTGAACATATGATTAATCTTTATCAGTCCAGATTAGACAGCTTTGACCCTTTTATGAATAATAAATTACTTTTCATTTAAATTAAATGATAGATATAAGTGCTGTCCCAAATCACAAACACAACTCTGTAAGTGGTTTAATTACATTTTGAAAAACTGGGTAAACCACATCTTGAAGTAAGAAACCCCCTTGAGGTATTATACAAAGTGAAACTAAATTCTCTGGCTTTTTTCGCTTAATGTCAGTGTCAGCTTAAGCTTTAAAAACCCCAAAATGTAGATGACATAAAACTAAAAACATCTCTTTAAAATTATTTTAGGTTCTGCTTCAAGTATGTATCTCTTTTAAAAAGCCCACGTTGCTTGTGTTAACAATTACAATAAAATTTAAACTAATTTTTTGATATGTCATACATAACATGTACACTATGGTTTTCAATCTAAAATAGTTACAGAGGAGAAAAAAAAAATCAACTCTTAATAATTAACTTCTACACCTGAAGTTTAATTTATGTCTTAACTGAAACTTCAAATTTTGCATTTAAAAACCTCAAACATTTGACTTCATACAAACCCTTCAAAAGAATTATATTATTGAAACATGCCAAGTTTCTAGGCTAAGATAACCTATCACTATCATAATAACATTGTTAACACAATAAGCTAACCTCATAATGCTGTTAAAAATCAGCCAGGAACACAATCTACTTTCCTATCTATATCAAGAGGATGACTAACAAATTAAAACATTGAAAACATAGGTAAACAGAAACATAACTGCTTTGGCTGTAATTTGGAAAAGCTGAAAGATTAAGAGTAGACCTCAAAATTTCTGCAGAAATTACTTCAAAATTTTTAAAAATCAAACACTCTTAAGCCTTTGGTTACATTTCCTGTTCTTCTCAGACCTTGTCGAAGAGCCTCAGTTTTTTCCAACAGTTATGAGAAAAAAGACCCAACTACCAAATCAAGAAAAGCATTTTCTACAGCACCAAGATGTTTTCCCATTTAAGTATTGACCTGACCTGACCCTGCCTGTGAGCACTGACAGAATCAGATCAGAAGGTGATGTGACTTCTGGCTGTGAAAAGCACAACGCATGAAGGCAAGCTCCTAAGCCTATAGCTCCTTGCTGTGTCGTTCTACTTTAATCAACTCTAGTATGTTTTAGATGTTCAGTCCTGGTTGGATATCTTTGATATTTCTATTCATGTCGTTTTAATTAGGAAAAATAAAGGTTTTAATGGTATGCAGGTATATTAAACAACAGGTTTATTCTAGCCCCACTTCAAACTGAATCAAGGAAATATTTTACTCTGTATTCTTAAAATATTTTCATTTTATCAAATCAAATCCAAGCATTTTTTTTAAAAGATGATGCACAAAGCTCTTGGTAAAAAAAAAAATAAATAAAATTGTAATGAAGATTCAATAATAAAACCCTCAAAAAATGTATTTCAGTCTGGAAGAACATGTTGCAGAAAAGCTCTAGAAGTACCCAGAAAACTTGGTTTTTCTCAAGGAAAAGGCAGATCATGCTCTTTCCTCTCTCCCACTAATTTCTTTCAGATATGAACATGAATCTTCCCTCCAGACTTTTACACATTTGACAACTTGAGATCACTTAACGTGAAAAGCTGGACAACACTTAACTGGGACTTTGTCCTTGTGAACCATGGCATAAAATGGTCATCAGGGTAATTATCTCACCCTTTGTCCTACCAAATGCTTCTGCTGTAAGAAATGCCATTTTGACTGATAGACAGATAAAAGATACTTAAGCTAGAGGCTTATAGGAGGACTACTCAGCTTAATTATGACATAATTTAGGTCCTATTAGGTAATGACTTTTTTAATGGAGGAATATAATCCATGTCCTTAAAGATCATCTGGAGGTGATGGTCAACTGATTTGTCTTTAGTATAAACAAACGAAACATTGCACCATAGAAGCCCAAGAATAAGCTAAGGGAAAGACTTGATTTTTCAGTTGGAAGCCTAAACTTTCTGAGGAAAAAAAGAAATCAGTCCCTCCAAATATCATATTCAGAAAAGAAAAATGCCTTAATGCCTTATTAAGGAAGTACAATAGCTTGGTGAATTAACCTATTCAAGTGATTTGAGTTGCTCTAATAGACCTCTTGTAATGGTACACATTACATCATTTCAGCATTATGTTGCTTTCATTCTTTGAAGAAGGTAGTTCCTCTCCCCCATTAAGTGTAAATGGAGAATAAACCCCAGGTGTCACATTTGAACAGGAACTCACCAGCAAACACTCCAAAACCTCTTTTTCATTAAATGAACTATTAAGAGTATTTGGTTTCACAGTAAACATTCCATTGCATATCAAAAACCCACGATCTTTTCTCAATGCCTAATTTTCTTCAAGAAAAATAATCTGAAGAATTATTTCCTTAACTAGACTTACATTAAATTATTTTTATTTGAATTTATTTGAATTTGAATGCACCTGGGAAGATCATAAATTATTGTTTGTAGTCAAAACACTGAAGCTTTGGAACAGAATTTCCAATTCTGGAAGCTCTCACTGTTCAGCTTGGGTCTACAATTTTTATTTTTGCATGGGAGGTCACTTGACTTGTCACTGGGCACCACTGAAAAGAGCCTGATTCAATCTTCTTTACACTTTCCCTTCAGCTATTTATATAAGTTGATCAGATGCCCTCCGAGCCTTCTCTTCTCTGGGTGAAATGGTCCCAGCTCTCTCAATCTTTCCTTGGGAGAGACAGTCCAGTTTCTTAACCACCAATGGACTCTCAAAGTGGCCCTTCAATGGACTCTCTTATAGCTCCACCTCTCCCATGTAATGAGGAGCCCAGAACTGGTCACAGTACTCCAAGTGCAGCCTCGCCAGAACTAATCTCTCTACAACTACCTGAAAGGAGGTTGTAGCCAGGGATTGGTCTCTGTTCCCAGGCTGCTATCAGTAAGACAAGGGGGCACGGTCTTAAGCTGTGCCAGGGGAGGTTTAGGTTGGATATTAGGAAGAAATTCTTTACAGAGAGGGTAATCAGGTATTGGAATGGGCTGCCCAGGGAGGTGGCAGATTCTCCATCCTTGGAGGTTTTTAAGATGAGACTGGATGTGGCACTTAGTGCCATGGTCTAGTAACTGTGGTGGTAGTGGATCAAGGGTTGGACTTGGTGATCTCAGAGGTCCTTTCCAACCTGGCTGATTCTAATACAGGGGAACTCTTCCTACCACAGACTTTCTTTGTGACTTCAGAACAAATACTGGTTTCCTAACACTAGCCCTAATAATCCAGAAAGTATCCATGCTGTAGGATTCCTAAGCATTATACGAGCAACATTTTGAGGTGTTTCTATGCATGATCCAGTTCACATTTGAGGCATAACTTTAAAATGAATTTTACTCCTGTTTACCTTCAGCACAGTTATTAAAGGATCCAAAGGGGGATTGCCTTCTTCAATGGCTATGATTATTAAAATAATTTGGGAGATCAACTTTCTGCAAATGAATAAACAACAGATTCTTTTTCTAGAAAGAAAGATCTGGACTGCATAAAATTCAAGGGTAGACAAAGGATTCCTCACATGCTGACGCTTGTTTTTCCTCTGTCACCTAAGTAATTCAAAAGACAGAATAGGCTGCACATGGAATGAATAATTAAAAAAAATTCTCCTCATGTGGCAACTGTGGCATTCATTCAGTTACATTCCCTGAAATCCAAAATACACAACTAATCATGAAATTCCTAGTGAAAATTCATAGAACTGCTGCCAAATCAATTAATAGAATTCCATCTGATAAAATTTTGTAGCTATACTTAAAATCTACTGTTTAACATTTGTGCTTGACTGTCATCTGGAGTTAGGGCAGAGACATACAGCATTTATTCTAGACAAGAACAAGACAACAAATCTGACAACAGATACCTTAACTTACAATTACTTCAACTTTGTTGAAGGTTTGTTGAGGTTTTTGAGAACTAGGATAAATCTTAGAGTGTAAGACTACTGGGAGAATAAAAAAGATGGAAACAAAATAATTTCCCTCTACATTCTTGTGAAACCTGTTTGGCTCTTTTTCTGAGAAGAGATATTATCTTCTTTCACAAGTTTTTTTCATTGCTAGAATCTAATTAAAAGGGACCAAAGAGAGGCACAAAGCCTCTCTCATACAATGAGGTAGTAGAAATACACAGGATTTTTATTTAAAAAGTCCAACAGCTAGTCATCCAAAGTCATAACAATGCATAGTTAATCAAAAGAGAGGGTGAGGAAAAGATCTGTTGCCATTCAAAACTGGATGTGACTAATCTCTGCACTGATAGAATTTCTGTTTCCAAACCACAGCTGACAGCCACACAGACGAAGCCTGGACCTGCCTTCCTGAGAGCATTATCCAGGAGCAGTCTTAGAAAGCAGTTGACAGAGTCCAACAATTTCTTAGATGTTGATGGTTAGACTAACATTGAGAGTGCAACAACAAATAGATAAATCCAAGTGATTTAAGGGAGCAGAGATGATTTTAGTGATTTTGATATTCACTAGAACCTTAGAAATGTTGACACTAAAAAGATATAGTTTATTTTGCTTTGGAATAAAGGAGCAAGATTATAGAATCTTGGGGAGAAAAATCTCTTGTAGATTGAGCTGAATTTTGAAATATAAAAAAAATGGCAGTCAAATAAAGTGTCCAGAAAGATCACAGTTCAGTGGCCGGTTGGGCTTCTTTTTGTTTCTTGGGAAGCAAAGTTCAACATGAATCCTACAGAGTTGATAGCAAAAAATAAGAAAAATTGTCTTAAGAAAAGCTGTGATTTATACAAGTAAACTATTTTTCTGGAAACAGCCAAACACTATCTCTGGGAGAATACAGATAAATGCTTTGCCATTCTTTCCACCTGTTTTGCATATACTTCTGCTCCCTGTAAAGATGTAATTTCTCTCTCTACAGTCTTGGATACAGAGAGGCACAAAGGGGGAAAAGAACCACATGTTTAACCAAACTGAAAGTAGAACCATTTCTTTCTCCTCTGTCTTTGTAGCAGGGTATCTGGCAGTTTCTGGTACTAGAACTACTCTGCATGAGTTCTAGGGCAGGAGATACACGATTTCTTTCCCACAACTTAATCCCAGACAAGGAAAGCACAGAGCTTTTAGACAAGAAGGAAAACGAACTTTTTAGATACACCTATGGTTCCTCAACAACAGAACTACAGATGCCATTTATCAGCAGAAATTCAAGTATTTTTACTAGTATAAAATGTGCCAGCTACAAAACCTAAATGTACCACAAACATCTTACTAAAGTAATCACACTTTGCTGATTATAAAGTTCTAGGAATAATATACAACAGCACGATTATTTGACCACTTAGTCACATGATGGATATTAAAAAAGTAGGACAGAGATAATAACTCTTCCTCATTTGACTCCTTTTGACACAGAAACGTAATTCCTCTTCTTTCTGTGACCAGCACAGTTGTGCAGTTGTTTTGCACCAGCAAAGAGATAATGATACAGAAGTGGAATTACAAATAAATGCAAAGTTTGAACTCAAGAACAGACACCACATAAAGCAAAATATGTCTTTTTGTCAAGTCTGCTAAAGATCTCAAAAAGATGCACTGGTTTAACCTCAGGTTGAGCTTTTACTTTTCAATGGCATCATCAATGCCAGATGAAAAGTTAATTCCCAGTAAAATTCCAGTATTCTGAAGCTCACAAAAAAAGATGGTCACAGCTAGCTTTGAGAGGGGAAAAAATAAAAATGTAAAAAAATTATTCTAAAAGTGTCCTTGGAGCATGGCGACACAGAGAATAGTCCTGGTGACATCAAAGGCTTTTGGCAATAGACAGCCATTTAAAAAGGTGGATGAGTTCAGGGTTTCCAATTTTCTTACCTTACATAAAGAAAGTAAAATACATAAACAGGACTTAGCTAGCCCAGACAAATAAGGAGCCTAAATATGATCATCAGTTTCTGGTATAAGTTAATATTCTGAGCGGGCATCTTCTGAAATCTTTCTACAGATCAGGATTAAATATGATCCCCTTGAGGTCTCTCTGACACAGGATGGATAGCCTACATTAAATAACCTATGACTCTCTAAACCAATAAAATTATGGAGAGAACAATGGCAAGATCTAACCTGAACACACTAAGACACAGTTTCTTCCTCGTCTACCATAAAGTAAACCATTCTACACCTCACAAGCTAGTTTAGTGATCCATGACATCCCAGAGAGCACACAGTTTAAATCAGTAGCTCTGTAGGAATAATTTGCATGTTCGTTCAAAATTTGTATCTCCTACACACACACAAGCCAAGGCTGGACAGGGGATCTTATCTTCTGCAAACACAGTGGATGTCCAAACTATGCTGCTGGCAGCAGACAGCACTGCCAAAGTAAGTCAGCTGAGGTTTCACGTGCAAGATTTTTTTCCTTATTTACTCCTGAAAACACAAGAAACTCAGTTATCAGGACTCCCAAACTATGCAAATTTCCAAAGCATTTCTGCATCTAAGTGGTATGTTCCGCAAGTGTTTGCATACATCCTGGACCTCAACAATAAAAATATGCAGATGTGTAAGAAATGGGAGACAAATAAGATAGATACTCTCTATCCTCCAGAATAGTGCGTTGGTTTCCGGAAAGTAATTCTCAGAAGAGGCAAAAACCAAAACATAAAAAGCAAAAGCTCACCAGAAAGCAAAAGAAGTCCTTTTAAAGATAGATTTAAAGCTGAGATTGTTCAATTAAAACAAACAAAAACAACAACAACAACAAAAAGCGATTGAAAGAGGTCCTAAGTGATCCTAATTATCCGCTTCTATTTCAAAAGAGTGTTTGATAGAACTGAGGGACAAAACACCGAAAGAGAGCTCTCTTGCTTTCACTACGTAGTTCACTGAGGCTGAGGGGTTTGCAGTATGCACATTGCAATTAAAATTTAGATTATTATACTGAAAATAAATTTTGTTAAAACATCTTATCATACAAAAATCTTACAGTAGTTTTACAGGCTTTTGTTTAATAAAAGGAGGTAAAACTTCACAGTAGAACACTAACTGCTGGTGCTAGAAGGAATTTTTACAACAGAAAATATCCTATAGCAGTTCATTACTTTAATACTGTTTGCTATTACTAAAGACAAAGAAATGGTCTCTGACTAAAAAAATTGCTGTTTCTCTCTTCCTGATTGATGTTTGCAATTACAATGTCATCCAAAGCATGCTAATGGTATAAAAGTTCTCATAGTGAAAAGTACTAATAATATCACCATGTAGTGTGCAATATTTACTGCTTAGTCCCTGTAGCTATGGAGCTGGGCTCATGAAAGTTTGATTCTTTAAACATGTAAGATTTTCAGACACCAGAACTTCACAAGTGAGATCCCATACTTGTAAAAAGACACTCAATCCTCCCATTGCTTTCACTAAAAAAAAAATCACAAATGTCCCAGCATTCGGACAGTACTTGCTGAGCCCATTAAACACAAAACATATGAATTCTTTTGCAATCAACAGTTGAGTTTGTTATCTTCAGAGAGAAAATTAAGTAACACTGATCACTGTATTACATAATCCCATTTTTGCACCTGCTTTTTGGTATTTTAATTTTTTTTTTTTTTTAATACTTGACCTTTACATACCTTTAAATACTTGAACTAATACTTGACTCCTTTAAATTTTGGAAACTAGTATGTTTAGGTACCCAAATTTAGTCATGAAAAGCGTGAGATGACATTTAAATGGTACCATGTTGCTTTTAGAAAAAGTAGCAAGTCAAAGACTGATTGCTGCAAGTTCTAATCTTACTATTAGAAATTGCCATGCTGCTTTTAAATCAAGTGTTCTTCTTTAGGCATACTGATATTTCAGTATAGTTTTTGCATTTAAGAAGCATGCAAAATTCTAACTGCATAAATCTGTAATGCTTTAACATACTTAGAATTATATTCTCTCAATGTCAGTACAATTCAGAGCAGGAGAAACTCCAGTATGCTGGGTCATGGTACCATACAGTTCACATTCCCACACAAACCAGGTACATTCTTTCTCTCTGGTTAGCTGACTTTCAATAGACTTTTTTTTTTTTTNTTTTTTTTTTTTGGTACTGTTCTAAATAATAAGTTCTATCACATTTTGGCCAAATGTAGCACATCGTACCAAAACTGAGAGACACTGAGCAAGAAACTGTTACCACAGTTGTAGCTCAAACCACCTAATTCTTATGCTATGAGAAGTGCTACTGAAACAAACAGTGTCATTCGGAAGCACTCATGAATACAAAGTATTAAATGTGTAATATTACACTACAGCGACCTTAAAACAAGTAGTAAGCTACCACTTCCTTAGCACAATAGGGAGTTACGGATCTGGATTTCCCGCAGCACCTGACATCATAGATGTCTAGCAGTTCCTAAGAAGACAGTTTCTCGTGGATCAAAGTGAGAATGTTAAAACATTAAATGATGCAAATAACAGTAATTCAAACTCCTGATTCAACACACCTAGTGCAAGGGTCTGTAACGGTACATTGTTTGACTTCTTTTTTCTTCACATATTTAGCACCAAGGAGAAATATACTACACAAGTGACACCATTTACAGCCATATTTCAAAACTATTTAAATTTCTTCAAGAAGATTTAAACAAAGGAAAAAAGTGGCCATTATGACCAAGTTTTCTAGTTTGTCTAAAACCTTAAATGGAAGACATAACATCTGTTACGCTCTCTGCAGGCAATACCTGTTACTCATGTGAGTAACACATACAGAAGGTATGCCTTGGAGCACTAAGCATCATAAAAACAAATTTTGTGCTGTAAAACCTCCAAAAGACCTACAAAACTATGTGCTGCTAGCTCTTACCCCAACAGGAAGAGCAAAGGAAACCAGAATTCAAAATCCATCTGCAATGACATCTACTGGAAGGGAAAAGATTGATGACTCAGGCTCACATCTGCCCTTCATACTCCTCAAATTCTCTCATTGAACTCACAGCACCACTAGGCTTATGAAAGCATCCTTGGAGTGGAAAAACATTTAAGAAATTACCCCAGCACATTTCTTCTGCAACATCAGTTTTTAATTTTTATTTTTTTACGAACTGAGCACCTGATAACATTCCCTGCCTAGTGAACTACTGAGCTGCAGAAAAAGCCTCAACTTCCCAAGAAAGGCTGTTCTTTCAAGATTACCCTAAAAGTTGCGTGAGTTACAGGCAGGCCACTAATTCCCCATGTAATCGTCGCCTTTTTAACACCAGCCAAAGGTCTACCTTGCTGCAGATTAACCTCCTCCGCATTCCGAGTGCCCCGGGGCACACACGCGATTACCGCCTCTCCTCCCGCCGGCCTTTTGACTTTCAGGGACGGCCGGGACCGAGCCGTGACCCTCGGGCTGCCGCGACGGGCACAGACGCAAGTTTCGGCACCGCACACCGCCGGCGGTGGGGGGAACACGACCCGGCCCGTGAAATCCGACAGCCAAAAGCTATTCCCAGGCTGCTTTTACCCACGGCGATGCCCGGGCGGGGGAGGCGGTGAGGGAGCGCTGACTGTCCTTGATGCATCCCGGTCCGCTCCCCGGGTCCCCGCGGCGCTGATGGGACGCGGGATCGCCGGCGCTGCCCGGGACGACACCGGGGGCAGGCGGCGGCGGGGGAACACCCGCGTCCCGCTTCGGGGGAACGAGAGGAGCGGGCAGGGGACGAGCCGGGCTGTGGG
>VZRE01005702.1:282140-296918 GCA_013396775.1 Cephalopterus ornatus | reverse complement strand
CCGGCTGCGCCTGCGCCGAGGGCGGCGCCGTCAGCGGCCGGGCGGGCCCGCGGGGCTGAGGGGGCGCGGGGTGTCGCGGGGACCGGCCGCCGGTGGTGGCGGGCACCGGGCGGGAGATAACGAGCTTCACCTTCACTTGCCGTGACGCGGGGCTTTTTCTTATCTACCTTTTATTTTATTTTGTTTATTTTCTCTTTAGCCGCGGCCGTGTCTTCTCCCCCTCACCCAAGTTCGGGGTGTTTTTGTTTTCACTGCCCCTCCGGGGAACATCCCCGTGCCTTGCCTTTCCGCCGCCCCGCGGCCGCCCGGCTCTCGGCAGCGCCGGGGCTGGATAAGCCCCAGCCCCTCGTCAGCCGCGAGTGAAAACCACCCCCCGCTCCCGCTGGGCCCAGCGGCAGCTCCGCTTCAACTGAGAAGAAAATGTCAACTGTAATTTTTAATGACGAATATTTAACCCTTTCAGCCCACGGCCTGACTCCTGCGCCACACAAAAGTTACTTCCCCGTGTTAATTACCCCATACACAACTTTTCTCCCTTAGAGTTTTACACGGCGAAGTCGCCACTTTCCGACCTCACAGGTGTGGGAGCGACTTCTCTGTGCTGCGTGAGGCAGCAATGCCGGGGAAAGCCCCGCTCCACATCCAGATTTTTTGGCCAGGAAAACGTGCTCCTTCCCGGCTTTGTCACTCTACAGAGCATCTCGCTGGCTAAATAAATCCTCAGTACATGATTATTCAAACAGTTTTGTGCTATAAAGTTGAATATCTCTTCTAAAAGCTCCTAGATAACTAGTCTGGTCTGACAGTTGAAAATAAACCCAATCCTTCTCCTATCACTTTCGGCACAGATTTGGCTTTCCAAGTTGTATGTATTTTGTCAGGGTTTATTTTTGCATCTCCATTTCTCTAACTTCTTTTTCTCTTTTACTATTTTGTTAGCCAGACTGACTTTTCTTCCACAGAACATTTACTTTTAATTAGTAAGTTCACATTGGAGACGTTTTTCCATGCTATTTTATTTTGCTTTTAATTGGTGGGAGTTTTTCCTCTTAAACCTTTCTTGAACAAACTTAATACTATATTAGTCCTATCATTTTTTAAGAAAATTAATTCTTTTGTAAAAAAAAAATTTAAGCAATTTAGTCAATTAATTTTGTATTAACATTTTTTCACAATGCAGAACACCGAGAGAAAATAATTTTCTCAAGCTCTTACAATAAGGATGTTCATGACACTAGGCTCAGATGCAGCTTTCAGTCCCACATATTTATTGAAAACAACACAGCACGGAGCAGAAATCTGAATCAGATCAATTCATGCAGCCTGAAAATTACAGCCAAGGAAACTTATCCTTCCATGAAAAAAAAATTCAATGTTTTGAATGAAAGAAAAAGACTTTCATCCCTTATCAGGCGAAAAATTCATATATATTAACAAACAGATAAAACAGATGTTACTTCCCCAAAAATCATAAGCAGCTTTTCACTCTGCTTCCTAAACACCCAGCGTACCTTGGAACTTGGGTAGCCACAGTTTCTTAGGAATTCCCAAGATGGGAGAGTAACCACGGAAACAGACTGGAAAATTCCCAACTAGCTTCTGTTAGAAGTGCAAAATGTATTATTCTTTCTAATTGGATATTAACTTTGCATGGCTCTTCTGTGTTGCTATCCCATGGGAAAGGTAGTTACAGAAAAAGTCTATAATGATGCTTAATCTTATTCTGGAAATTGGATTGATTATCAGCAGAATTAGGCATCTGACATATTTGATTTCTGCTGTTGTAAAAGCTCATTTGAAAGTGGGAGTATTTTTGTGGTATGAGTTGAGAATTTATTAATTTTCTGCTTAATGCACATATAATGTATATTTGAATATACAGAAACATAACTATGGTCTTTACTTTCTTCTACTCTCTATAAATACATACTTTTCTGAGGTTATTACTTAAAGTGAAATTCTGGATCTCCTGAGATCAGTACTAATGTGTGGTATTAACTTCAACGGAGCTCAAATGTTACTGTTGTCATCTTACTCACAATTCAGAAATTAGAACAATGGAGTATTTGATTAGTGAAAGTGAATAGGCCAATGCACAAGGGGTGTAAATGAAAGTTTACACACCTGGCATCAATTTTGGAAAGGAATAGGAAGCAATGTAGTATCCAAACCTCTTCCTCTATCCTTGCTCTGCCTAGCGTTCCCACTCGGCTCTGACACATATCATTCCTTTGGCCTCTACCAGCCTGGATGTCCCCACCCAGCATCACTCACACCGGGCAGTCATCGCCTCGGGAGCCCCTGGGCGTCACGATATCCCTCCCTTAGTGTGGCACTCGTCTGTACGTCGCGCATTTACACCAGAACTCAGACACCAGTCCCCCTCCATTCTTTTTCTCGGCAGATGCACCAACTAAACACTGGCAGTCCTTTACAAGCTGTTCTCAGAGGCAATGAGTATCCTCTGGAGCCTCCCGCTCTCCCCGCAGCTCGGGACGGTCGGGAAGAGCACGGCGCTGTCCACGGTGCTGATCGCGGCAGGCAGGACACACGTGGCCAGGCAGTGTTCGCAGAGAAAGGAAATTTCATGGATTTCAGAGAATATCCTGAGTTGGAAGGGACCGACAAAGACCATCGAGTCCAACTCTTACATGAATGGCCCATATAAGGATCGAACTCAGGACCTTGGTGTTATTAACACCATGCTCCAACCAACTGAGCTAATCTAAGGGTCAGGATGCTCCTCTGATACTACAGTTATTGTGGAGAAAAAATGACCTTTTGCACAAATGAGACATTTTATGATCTGCCACTAAGGTATTTTACAAGTGAAAGATGGTGTTTGGCTGTTTTGCCTCAGCCGCCTGTAGTGGGGCTTGTATCTTTCCTATTAAGTCAGATACATCACTGCAAATTATGTTTTATTAGTATACAGTGACACAGGTACATCACCTCTCTAAATAGAATCAGATAAGTGGCATTTGAATGTTTCACAATCTATATGTAAGAATATGTACTTACAAGAAGATGTACTTAGCATATTGCAAATATATTTACAATGTATCTCATGTTCTGCTAAATGGAACAAGGCTTAGAGAAGTGATTTCTTAAACAAATGCTCTTGAACAGCTAATTCCAGAGCACACAAGATGAGGGATTATTCTCTGTTAAGTCCTAAGTAATACAGAGTAGCTGGTTCAAGTAGTAATTATATAATATGAAAGAGATGAACAACAGTGACAACATTAATTTCAACATCCTTGGGGATTAAAAGGTCTCAATCTATTATGGGAACACAATGTCTGAAAATAATACTTTGCAAAACTAAGAAACCTACTTAAGAGAGAAAGTAATAAGAATTGCCTGCTACCATTTAACAGCACTGAGTCAAACTCTTAGGGTCACAAAGGCCTGTTTACTACTGGATAAAAATAAAAAGTCAAGGAAAAAAGATAGCATCACAAACTGAAACACTAGTTGGGTTAATTCTCCTTCAGAAAATGGAAAGTTTAATGAGGTATTTTATGCCATATCAGCAACACATAAGAATGTAAATTATTCAAAAAATTTTAAAGGACTAAGATGTTTTATTGAATTAGCAATAGAGATTTATTTTTTTAAGTAACATTAGAAATAAGAAGCCTTGACATAATCAGTAGTCTGCTGCATCATCAAGAAGAAAAGGAATGAATTAAGGTTGAGAAAACAGTGCAAAAAAAGTTATGGTTTCTTCACATCTCAACACAGAGGAGTCTGGGAAATACAAGATGGGAGAATGTACAGGGTATGGTCACAGAAGGAGATATCTTTGTCTGCTAGAAAATGATGAGCAAAAGAGCAATATGCCATAAGTACATTATACTGTAGTTTCAAAAATTCTGACAGTTTCAAAATGTTGTAGCTGACACGCTCTGAAGAGAAAAATGCAATTTTAAAATCGTGTCCTATGTCAAAGCATAATCCAATTCTGTAACCTTTTTAAATGCAAATTCTATTATAAACTTGCAACTCCATATGTTTTGGTACCGGTTGATAAACTATATATAACATACATTAAAATAAAACAATGTGTATAAAATTAAAAATTACATGTTATTTTTTCCTGTTTCTGCAAGTTTAATTGCATCTTGTTAATTAGAGAAATTGTATTCATTTGGTAAACATTCATGCGGGGCACTAGAAGAGCAGGCACCCTATTGAAAAAACAATGAACAGACAATACAGACAGCAACTGAGGCTGTAATACATTTATTCACAGATATTTAGACATGTCCTCAGATAATGGTTTCCTAATGTAGGTCTGGTAAAGGGATGGATAAGATACATTATTGAAATTAAATTCATCCATCATTAGTATAGAAAGCAACAACTTCTGGATGTTTAGAAGTGATGCAACCACATCAGAAAGAAGCATCAGCTGAAACTGCAGAGGGAACACAAATACTGAAAACTGTATACTGCCCTCTTAGCTGTAATGTTTTTACCGTAAGATCTTGTTTTAGGGTCTTTTCTGTAACCTAGAGTTCAAATCCTCTCTTTTGATAGTGAAAGAAGGGTTTCTACCATGATTTCAATGGTAAAATTCTCAGCCTAAAAATTTCCATCACAGTACATATTTTTTCCAAAATAAAAGCAAAAGAACTTAGTTCCTCTATTTAGCTCCATCTGAAGTTGCTGTAGTAAAATAATATTTAATTTTATTCTCAGAAGTTAGCCATTGTATTTTTCCTTAAAATGTCTGTCACGAGCTTTGGCCCTAAAATCTTTGATAGCACATGGAAACAGTCCACTAAAGAAAAATTCTTTTTAGCCTATAAACAATGAAAAAACTACTGTGTTTCAGACTGCCAGCAAGCTGACACCAGAATGTATTCTGACGCATTTCAGTTTCTTTCATCAATGATGCTGTGTTTACACAACATCACTCTAATCAACACACACATACCTGGAGCTAAACAGCTTTTTTCAGTGTGCATTTTAGGTACAATTATATGTTACTGAAGGTATTCATCAGGTGATTTGAAGAACTTGTATCAAGAACCAGCCTTTGATATAACATGACAACCTAAACAGGCCTAAATGAAGGACATAAAGGGAGGGTGATTAAAGCGCAAGGCATTTTCTATCAATAGACTTATGACAAAATCTGATTCTAAACTCTCAAAATCAGTTGATTTAAACTGTTGACTGACAGCAAAATATAGAAAGCAGTTTATTTTAAATTCTACATATGTGACAGCTATCTCAGGCTCCATCTTATGATTAAAACCAACGTGAAGCAACACCTTGTTTGCACTCAACAGTAACTTCTCCACCTGTTTTCAACTCCTTCTTTACAACTAGGATAGTGTAGGGCGATCAACCCCAAGGCATGTAGTTAATATCTTTTGGGGAATAAGTCAAAAATTCAGCTGACTGATGCTAATTATTAGATTAAAAATTGTCAGGTCAAGATGACATTTTTTTACACAGTAGTTGACAAGGTTTTTGCAATACAATGCACAGTACTGACTTTGCAAAAGCTCTCAAAATGCTTAGCTGTCAAAAGGAATCATGAAACGACTTAGCAAAAGTCACTACTTAGAATCCACATACAATAATGCAGGCTTATCAAAGATGACATAGTTTACCAGTGATAATATAAATTTTCAGAAGAACTGAAGGAAATAAAACATTTAAATACTAAAAAAAGTAACACTATTAAGTCTCATAATGTCAAGAAACTTAAAAATAACATAATACTATTAATGCAGCAGTGGAATGCAACCCTTTCATTAATTAATTTCATTGTATGACTCCGTACTACGAGATTTGACTAAGCACTGGAACAGATCAGTTAAGGGCTAGAATAGAGTCATACTGCACTTCAGTCTGTCAACTGAAGTGAAGTAAGCCTACTTTTAGTAGAGCAAATAGTTCTTTTTAAGTGCTTCCAATTGTAAAAGAAAATATGGGCCAGAAACTGCTACATGATATAACTTTCTAGTGTAACCCACTGTGCACAAGCCTTCATAAAACAGCCACTCCTCACAGTAGGAAAATAGATCTTTTTCCCACATTTTTGCTTTAAAAATGATAAACTTATAATAAAACTGACTACGACTTCTAAAAGAAAGTAGATTTGTAGGGCACCTACGTAAATTTTTTTGTGGGAACTAACAGGTGTATAACAAATTATGATGCTGCAATGGCTTTGTAATTAATACAGTAGACTGAGTACTGGGAGATCTGTATTGTCTCTCCACTGCATCCATATATTTATATATATGAGCAAACCCATTTACATCAAGCTTTTTAGATATGACTGCTTGATATTATTACCAGGATTCCTACTTTGATATTTAGGATCCACTGTAAATAAGTGTGCTAGTCTAGCTGCTCTAAACTTGAAAAGAAAGAAAAATAGTCAAGCCCAAGTTTTTTAAGCTCAACATCCAGTTATCAGTGGATCCTTTGCAATTTTTTGCAACCTATCTTTATATGGAAATAACATGTCAGCCTTTTTCATAGGCCACTGCTTGGTTTTTTTATAGCTGCATTGATTTCTTCTAGTGTTATGAACACCAACCATATTCAGCACAGCACACAGAGCACCTGCATCAAACAAGAAATAGTGCCTCATATGAAAGACTAAAGATAAAAAGGAAGGTAACAATGTCACTTGAAAAACATCCCATTCATCCTGTACACTGAAAGAGGTGTGGGTCTGATTACAAAGGTTGTGTTCAGGTCATGTGTAAATAACACAGGACAGCCATAAAGTCACATGAAGGAAGGTTGATGTCTTGAGACCTGAACAGTATTGCCACCTAATTTCTGTTATCGACTGCTGGATGATCCCTTTTTACTTAGACCATGGTAACCATTATTAGGATATCATGTATGATCAGAAACAGCAGTATTCTTATTTATGATAGCAATAGTTGCTATTGATGCATATTGTTGTCTTGGCTGGTCACAGAATGAAACCTGAAGCTGTTACTATGAATTACTTTCCGGATGCTGGATCTAAGCCTCAGCACAAAACTCTACTCTTAATGCAATTTCATTTGCATGACCTCTCCTAATTTTCTACAGTCAGTAAGAAAGGGTTCTACAACGAAATATGTGAAGTCAGCTTCAGATGTCAGGGCCCTTGCCAAAAATAGTACGTAAAGAGGGATCTTCCTCTTCGTGCTCTTCTGCCACAGCTATGTGCCCTCCCTTGGCATGGCCTGATCTATAGTCCTGTTTGGGTTCATTCAAAGCACACGAAACAAAACTCGCTCTGTGCTCTATTGCTCTCAATTTTCCTAACATCAAAGGCATCAGAATCATTAAAATGAACCCTTTTTCCATGTCAACTTTCATGATGCCAGCTGTTGTTCAAAGGTGAGCCACACTTCTCTAGCTGAGGCAATCTGCAGGTAGATGTGTGATAACATCAATATTTATTTTCAAGTCCTTGTTAATTGTATTGAGCTGCAAATTACATATTTTTTTTGTAATCTCACATCTTGGGAGAGATGAGTGACAGAAGCAGTAACCTGCATTTGAGTGACTAAGCTACTAAGGGATATGTTCATCCACACAGCTGTCTAAGGAATTTTTAGATACCAACAGAATTTTGGGAATTATTCTTAGGTCCTATTTCTGGTTTTGTTGTAAGAATGTGAGTTCATGATGAGATAAGGCCTGAGAATTAGCCTAGAATTTCTAGTTCAAGAAACAAATATAATTTCTTGGTGCACAGAAGACTCCCATGGGAGACTTACAGAGAAAGGCATTTCTAAAATGAAAAGGATATTGGGTGTCAGTGGGTTCTGTCCTACTCTCTTCTTCTGTACATACTTTTTAAGAAGCTAATTCATGTATCTCATACTCAGAGTTTAAATATTAAGAGACTGACACATAAGAGTCATAAGAACATTTGGAAAATATAAAGCATTTTAGGCATACCAATAGTTTATCCTGCAGCATAGTAAAAATAAGAAAAATATTAAATACATCCAGACATTCAGAGCCAGTACTCAGTTTCAGTTTAAAGCACCCTTGTCAGTAGGAAAAAACCCCTGTATTAAAATATAAGGTGAAAATGAGAAACGGACTTAAATCTCTAAGCAACAGGTAATTGAACAATTAACTGAAACATAACTAAAATCGAGTACATAGTTATAGTTGTCACAAAACCTATGTTTTTTAAAAAGCAATTATGCAAACCCATGTGTTTTATGAAAAACCAATAAATAATAATGGATTCATTCTATTCAGTAGAGCGTCCTGATATTTTCATTTAGAAATAATTATAATAAGAGTTCTTACTATTGCCTGTCTCAGGGACATCTAATTTTCAAATTAAGAATAAACCACAGACAAAAGAAGAACTGACCCTTACTTCTGATTTCTGAATTTTCTGTTCTTGGTTCAAATAAATAAAGGCAAGGTTCAAATTACCCATAAGACAGTGATATCATCACAATACTCCAACTGTAAATAGAGCAGCACCACTCAATTTCCTGTCTTTTCACAACAAATGAGAATAGTCTCTCAAACATACTAGATAAGATCAGGAAATACAATGATAATACCTCTAATAAAAGGAATGTGAATAGCTATACAAGACAAGCAGATGAATTTTCTTTAATAAACCCTGGTGATTTCCATAGTTATATCACATACCTATCATTGTCCCAATGTAGCATTGACACAATAAACATAGGCATTCGTTACAGTTGGAGAATATTTGAGTACATTTGAGAACACTGAGGCTCGTGAAGAGACAGGAGCACAAGCCCTCTGAGGAGCAGCTGAGGGAGCTGGGATTGTTTAGCCTGGAGAAAAGGAGACTCAGGGGAGACCTCATCACTCTCTACAAGTACCTGAAATGTGGTTGTAGCGAGGCGGGGGTCAGTCTCATCTCCCAGGTAAGCAGCAGTAGGACAAGACGGTACGGTCTTAAGCTGTGCCAGGGGAGTATTAGGTCAGACATGAGGAAGAAATTCTTTACAGAGAGAGTGATCAGACATTGGAATGGGCTGCCCAGGGAGGTGGTGGATTCACCATCCCTGAAGGTATTTAAGAAGAGACTGGATGTGGCACTTAGTGCCATGGTCTAGTTGACAAGGTGGTGTTGGGTCATAGGTTGGACTTGATGATCTCAGAAGTCTTTTCCAACCTAGTCGATTCTGTGATTATGATCAAATTAAAGAGTTTTACCTAAAGTAATGGAAAAGACTAACCACTAGACTACAAAATTTTCAGAAAAAAAAATGCATCCAAGCCCATATTGCACTAAATCCAAGCAACTTCCACCTTTCGTAATATCACACAATCAAACACTACTTGTAACATTTCACATGGTGAAACATTTTCTACCTAGACAATCTCTCCCAGGATGTTGCTATTACTAAATTATGATTTTTTTTATCACTGTTAAACACAAAAATCATAATTTGTTCTTCTCCCACAAATCAAGAATATCTGAGGTCTAATTCCCCAAATTTGTTTTGTCCAACTTTCCACAGAATGAATTTTCCTCATTTTAAGAAAGTGGATGAAAGAAGAAGATACCTCTAGCAAGCTACCTAAACAGTGCCTTAGACCTGAGCTATGGCAAACAAACAAAGCACATTCAAAATTATTCTTTTTCCATTCTCTACACAAAAATATGTCAGAAGTGATAATTTCTAAAGTAGAACACCGAGATTTAAGCACTGCTAATGTTACTGAAAATAACCACTGATTTCCCATAAGCCACTGAATAGCTATTTTGTGATAGATAACACTTGCAGCCCTCGAAGGGAGTGTCAGATATATGCTTGAATAAATGACATAATGAAGGAAATGCTTCAGAGTTGAAAACCGTTCCCTAATACCTTGCAGACATTAATGCCAGAACATGGAAGATATTGTGTTCTTACGTTTGTGGGAAGGGCCAGCATGTTCAGTCTCCCAAGCCGTGACTGTGCACCCCCAGCAACAGCAACGGCATCCATTTGAGTGCAACTGAGAGTTATTTCATGCACCACAGCCTGTGTTGAGAAAACTCCTGAGAAAACAAACAGACTCTCCAGGCTTCTGTCAGGCCAGTGATGAATAGAATTCAGCATCAGAGTAATTTTATTTGCAGGCCAGTTGTGTAGTGTGGCTACCTAGAGGGGACAGAAGACACTCCTTGGTTGCTCAGTTGGTTGAATTCTTTCCAGGTCTAGCACATACAACTTAAGTGACTATGGCTCACAGCTCACCAGTTGATCACTTCATGCATAGAAAGTCATATGTACAAAGGACCAGCAAACAGAGTTGCATCTACTCTGAGAGCAAAAAGTTTTGATGTAGAAAACTTTTCCAGAGTCAAATTTCCACTGACCCCTTGACCAGACTTACCCAATCCAACTACCAGATAGAGAATGGCTTTAGAAAAACGGGGCATGTGGCACACCACACACCTGTGCACAAGACAGAAATTTGCCTTTATGGGAAATGGGAGTAGCAAGTTCCTTTTCCACATTCTCACAAATCAGTAGTGGCAACTGCCCAAGGTTGGTGGCAGCAGCAGGTGATTGTGTTCTAGGCCAGCATCCAATCTGCTTTGTTACTAGCCTTTGTACTTGTTCTTTTATATACACTTCATCTCTACAGAAAGGCACTTCCTGGACTTTATCCTTTACTATTGGCATCAGTCAAATGCACACAGTACACTTTTCTGGGGATAAGCATCAGCATTTGCAGTAGATGCTGCTACCATATACCTCAGCAGACAGCATCCAGGAAGGCCACAATCACCAGAGTAAACACAGAGCTCTGAACCAGACATACATGCGTAAAAGGAATACTGCTCACGTGACCCCAAGGAAACTAAGAAGAGCAGGGGTCTCTAAAGGCCAGGAGGTCAGCAGCAGACCCTCAAAGAAACAGAGCAACAAAATAACCAAGTGCATTGCATTTGCATGGCAAGCAAGGGCCTCCAGGGGTGGTTTCTGTGAGAAGCTGCTAGAAGATTCCTGCACGTCTGACAGAGCCAATGCCAGCTGGCTCCAGGACAGATCCACCACTGGCCAAGGCCAAGGTAATCAGAGATGGTAGTAACACCTCTCCTCTCAAAACAGCTATTTGAAATGTTTACTGGTTTTCTTGCTTTTGGAGGAATCCTCCCATGACCAGTGACCAAATAGTGGCAGATCACGACTCACAATTTATTCTCATTGGTTTCCAGCCACACAGCTTCACCTCATTTTTTTCCTTCTGAAAAGTCCATACCGGAGCATCAAGTTTATTCCCTATATAAAGCATACAGCTTTATATCTCTTTTGAGATCTCCGCTGCTTTGTGATAGAAAGCCAAGCCACCTTGAAGGTTCATTCCTTTGTCTAGGAAGCATAAAATTCTTTGTCAAACCAAACACCCTCAGGTGAATCAGAGCACGGAGTAGTCAACCATACCTATGACTAATTCACTTCTTGCTCACCTGAAAACTCTCAGGTTGACAGAGTACTTAGGAACCTTCATCCATAATCATGGCTTCATTGTGTTTCATTTTGATTCATTACCTCAACATGGAAATCATTAAAAACACTGTTATAATCAAATATTCTCAGCATCCTTAGACATTTAATTTACTTTGTAGTCTGGAGGTAGTCATTAAGATATTAAAGCTTAAAACAGGTGTTTACAAAGAAAAAAATATATGCAGCACATGAGGTTTTTAAGATGGCAGTGTTGGAATCAATAAAATTTAAGGGCTATTGGTCTTCTCTGTTTTCCTGTGCATATAAATGGTGTGTTTAACTGATGTGGTGACTTGCTCACAAAAGTAAACTGCCTTTTAAAAACAGTAAATATAAAACATTCTGGTGTTATTTGTCTCCAGTAAATAAACTAACAGCATTTTGGCATTTTAATCTAGCAACTTTGGAAGTAATGCATTGAACCTCAAAATGTGTCTCTACAAACTGAAAGTGCCATTCACATTATGTTCCATAAAAAAGTAGCAGCCCAGGTATGCTGGGTAGTTACCTAACATGGCAACAGCAAGCATCAGATCATCTCATAAACATACACAAGTGTGGAGGAACTTCAAGTTAATACTTTTAATAAATTTGGGGTTTTTAAACAATGTTCACAATTTCTCTGAAGAGCACATCCTGCTCATCACGCTAAGTCTGATCATAAAACACACAAAGCAGAGGAGGGACAGAAACCATTGTAGCTCTTCTTTTCCATCCTTCTTAAGTGGGGATGGCATGGATCTCAAAAAAGACTTCACTCATTTGAGTGAAACACTGTAACGGTTTGGATCCGACTTTCCTGCCGAATGCTCAAACCTTACAGTTTGCAGCCTCTCCTTCCCCCACACCCTCTATGAACACAAGGGAAAAGGAGAAGGGAAAAGTTACTGAAATGCCAAACTGACCAGACCAAAGCTGTACAAAAATATACACATGTATTTATACTTACATACAATTAGAATATTATGTACACACTTCCCCCCACCCTGAAGGGAAAAGGGAGAGGAAAAAAAAAAAACTAAAACAGATATACACAATCAAAATTCAGGAGTAATTAATAAAGAACTAATAAAAGAAAATTTTATTACTCTCTTCGAGATAGTAGAATTGCATTAAGTGACTGCCGGTACTCTCCGCTTCTTAAGGTTCACAAGGCTTTACTGGGCTTCACTTTTCTACACGAGCAGAGCTGATAGTAGAGAACTTGCTCCCAGATCCACCGGAAAGGAAAGAGAGGGATGAGGCTTCTCCCCCTTTTTATTTATACCCTGGTTTACATAAAAAATCGTATGGAATACTGGGAACATGACCGCTTCCTCGGTTACAACCTGGTTACCATGGAAGGTCTAAAATCAAAACCACTACAAACACTCATTGTTTCCCTGTTGTGGTGGGATGATAGGTGCCCAAAGCCACACTGTCACTCCCATCTCAGCTGGGCAGCGGAGAGGCTCATGGGTTGATATAAGGACAGGGAGAGAACCCGACTACTGTCACAGGCAAAATGGACTTAACTTGGGGAAGTTAGTTTATTTTATTAACAATCAAATCAGAGTAAGGGTGATGAGACATAAAAACTAAATCTTAAAACACCTTCCTCCTATCCCTACCTTCTTCCTGGACTAAACTTCACTCCCAATTTTCTCTACCTCCTCCTCTCCCCAATGCAAGGGAATGGGGAAAGGAGTTTGTGGTCAGTTCATCACACATTGTCACCACTTCTCCTTCCTCCTCAGGGAGATGAGTCCTTACCCTACTCCAACGTGGAGTCCCTCCCACGGGAGACTGTCTTCCATGAACTTCTCCAGTGTGAGTCCTTCACAGGGGCTACCATTCCTCACAAACTACCCCAGCGTGGGTCCCTTTCCATGGCATGCAGTCCTTCAGGAACAGGCTGCTCCCCCACAGGGTCACAGGTACCACCAGCAAACCTGCCCCAGCGAGGGCTTCTCTCTGTACAGGTCACAGGTCCTGCCAGAAGCCTGCTCCAGCATGGGCTTCCCATGGCATCACAGCTTCCTTCAAGCATCAACCTGGTCTGGCATGGGGTCCTCCAATGGCTGCAGGTGGATCTCTGCTCTCCCACTGACCTCCATGGGCTGCAGTGGCACAGCTGCCTCACCATGGTCTGCACTCCAGGCTGCAGGGCAGTCTCTGCTCTGGCACCTGGAGCACTTCCTCCTACTCCTTCTGCACTGACCTTGATGCCTGCATAATTGTTTCACATATTTTCACTCCTAACTCTTGCTGCAGTTGCACAGGCTATCCCAGATGTGCTATCACCACGACCCTTGGCCAGCAGTTCTGTTGACAAAGTGGAAGCCTCTAGCAGTTTCTCACAGAAGTCAGCCCTATGGGCTCTCACACAAAACCTTGCCATGCAAACCCAATACACCTGTGTACTGTTCATGGGAACACTCAGTTGTTTATAACTACTACTTCAGTTCAAGCCACTTAGGCTCGTATTTGAATAAGCTGTAGTCCTGGGACCAGCACATCTGTTTCTCCATCTTTCCACCTGACATTGATTTTGCAAGCCTGGGTATCCATTTCATGTATCTTGGACAAACTCATAGTTTAGGTGAGACAAAAGTAGTAAAACCAGAATGATCTCTTAAAATGCCAACAATGTAATTTTAGCAGTCTTATTAGTGTTCATCCGTCAAAGATTTTCACAAATGCAGTTATTTCTCCAAGAATCCCTAGGGAGTTTTACTTCCTTTTACTTTGGTTGATGATCGCAATCAACATCTTACAGTACACACGAACTATGAGTAAGGGTGATTCCAATGTTTTAAATCTCTAAATATCTCCGTTTTACAATTTCTCTGCAAAAACTAATTAACTAAAGGAAATAACAGAGTCTGCAAAACTGAAAACAGTGTTGTTCACAGCAATCTGTATTTTTCTCAATCAGGGCTCCATGGCTCTAAAGGACATTTCAGCCGAACAAGGATTAATGGACTGTATTATTCTTCTTTAGGCATCTATTCTAACTCGAAATGGCTCTTAATATTAGGACAGCAAATAACAGGACACAGTTCAAAACAGTGGGGTTATTTGAAGTCTACTGATCCCAGTATTACAAATCAAACTCTGCTTTCACTCATCAGTGCGTGAGTCCACGCGAGGCGCTGGCAGGGAAGGGCTCCGCCAGGACCGGGGCGGCAGCTCCGTGCCCGGCGGCCCAGGTCCCTTCACTGGGACGGGCCGCGGAGGCCGCCCAGAGCCGCCCCCCCGGGCCGCTCCGCCCCGGCGGCCGAGGCGGGGCCCGGCGGCTCCGCGGCAGCAG
>VZRE01005702.1:174231-281772 GCA_013396775.1 Cephalopterus ornatus | reverse complement strand
GAGCCGGCCCTGCCGGCTCCTCCTGAGACACGCCCCGGTGGAGCGCTCCCGCCCCAGCTCCGAAGCCCGGAGAGGGGGGCGGTGCCGGGGGTGTGGGGCACTGCCTGAGCGCTGCCGTGGGGAACAGGGCTACCCACAGCGAGAACTTTAACTCATTGAATGGTTCGCGAAGTTAAAGGAAGAAAAGCCAAGTCTAAAAATAAGTTCTGCGTAGGGATGTTACTGTTGAATTTTTACTGATGTTCAGATATCCTAGCTGTTGCGTGGACTAAATCGCATAAGATTAAGAGACACGCATTTTAGCTCAGCCTATGTACGAACCTTACCTTGGGGCAGAAGGCATTTGCATTCCTCTCTCTTTGCTCTTTTTCCAGCTGCGAAGTCTCTGGAAACATTGGACATGTGTTGTTCAATACCTACATATTTTCTCATCCTTCTGTAAGAAGGAAGGATTTGAGAAATCTGATTCTGGGTTAATGTTTATGTGCATGTAAACATTTTTAATGCCGTATTTTAAATACAGTAGTTGAATAAACCTTATTTTCATCATAAATACTTCACATGAATTTGTAAGTCTCTCAAAGCATCCTATAGATAAATATTTTAAGAATCTTGAAGGCAGTTCTTTTCCTTACAAAGGACAAATCTTTAAAGAAAGCTGCATGGTCACACAGTTGTGTAAATATAAAGCACAGTAACTATTTAAATTGGCATAGGATGGATATTTTAAATTTTTTTTTTAATGTTTTATACTGTAAGGCACAAACAAGGACCCACCAGCAGAAAAAGTTTTAGTGGAGAAGGTATTCCAAGAACATTGTTCCTCAGTGCTGAATGGGATTGAGTATTAGTTCTGTGCAAGTGCTATATTATTTATGTATACGCACATTATTGGGTCTTTATATATGTAATCTTTGCATACAGGAGGACAACACTTGATTTGTGATAGTAACTCTTGAAGTAGCACAGATAACAGTAAATAAAAGTTGTAAAGATTCATAGTGCTTCTGTTGCTCTTAATTTATAATTTTTTTAATTAGTAAAACATTTTTCAATCTGTGATCTCAACATGAAAATAAAAAGACGGCTGCATTTCTACTGTGTGCTGAAGCTCAAGTATAAAATTGTATTGTTACACCTGGCAACTCCAGACTTCTGCTGGGCTGTTTCCAGTAGCACTGGTGAGAAATAGAAGATGTACAAGGCTGGGAAAAATGTTTAGGAGGAAATTAACAAAACAGCAATGAGAGGATTTAGTTGAGTAAGGCCTTGAGCAGCCTGGTCTAGTGGGAGGTGTCCCTGCCTATGGCAGAGGGGGCTGGAACTAGATGATCCTTAAGTTCCATTCCAACCCCTTAACATTCTATCATTCTGAGATAAATTCTACTTGGTTTTCCTTCTTCCGTATATTGATCTATCCTGTTTACTCTTCTAAATGTCAGGCATGGAGTAAAGGAACGTGCCTCAAGAATGCATTTTATGTGTCATTGAAATCTTGCAAACTACTTTGAACTTAATACAACAGAATGGAAAAGCAAATCATATTTATGTATTGTAGCATATATACTTTGCATTTAATAGAACCATTATTTTTATATAACCTTTGAAAGATACTAAGCTCCAAGGCTGAACACTGAAGTAATTAGAACTCAAGTGACATACATTACTTATTTCTCCTGCTTGCCTAGTCTAATTGTATTTTACATTATTCTGAATTAATTCCAATAGCATCGTATCAGGTAATTTGGTGTAGTTGTGAATATTAGAAAAGTGATCTATGACTTTTTACCATGTTAATAAGAATCTAGGACCATTCTCAGACAGATTGACTTTGATTTTCTGATGTCTATGTTACTTTTGAAGTGGCATGTTAATGAAATCAGAGTTCCTAAATATTTGATTGAACTTTATTTCTATCATCTTCAGCCACCTACCAGCAAATGGTGCTGTCTTCCATCTGTGTGAATTACATTAGTAGTATTTCAGTATAACCTGGCGATATATCTGAAATGAAGTATGATTCATTTTTGGTACCTAACCCAATATGTGTGGTTTATTATGCTTAAAGAACACAGCAATTCTGACAGATTCAGTGCTCAAACTATTAATGGTAGCACTTCTGCAAATCAAACTGTCATGTTGGGCACCAGGAAAGCAGACAGACAAATGACAGCCCTTATGAAAAGTTTGGATTAAGTGAGCTGCTGTGCAGCATGAGGGAATACTCAATGGCTGTAATCACCGTGCCATCTGTTCTTATCCTCTTGTCCCATATTCTGCTAAGCATGCACCTCCCCAACCTCTGCAACCAGGGAAAGAAGGATCTCATAAGAACTGTAGCCTCAGTCACTGTTCAGGGTTTCACTTCTTTGAACAGCAAGCATTAGGACATGACATAAACCAAGCCATAGGAGATGGTGTCCTTTAAATACATGCCCTGGAGGGGCTGAGTTAAACTGTGACTGTTATGGATCAGAACTTTTTTGTGCTTAGGCAACCAGCCTTCTCCTTTCTAAGACATATAATGTAACAATAGATAAGTAAAGGAAGAGACTAACTGGAGAACGTTTTCATGCCTGAAAGAGATGGTCTTTCTTGTCTTAAAGTCTGTACGTTTTTCCCAGCTGTCAGCTAGTCTGCTAAATGATAGCATCCCTCCTGCTTCATCGTATCCACAATGTCCCAGAGCTGTGAGCTGCTGAAACCAGGAGGTTTTTGAGGTATTGTGTTGACCTTGTAGCTAACTGTGCACAAATCATGAATTTTCTTACATAGCAGTATCAAGTGCTATGCCATTATAAACTTCAATTCTTAAAGACACAACAACAAAATCAAAACGTTTTAAAATCAATCAAGTTTTCCTGAAGAGGTCATAATGAATAACGTTTTCATAGAAAAATTATTATCTGCTACTGAGTTATATTTTGTGGAAGATTGAAATTATTTTCTATAAAATATCCTGTGCGTTTCTTCATTTAAGAATTAGGAATATAAATGTTATTGGTGGAATTTACTTCTATGCTGACAATCTTAGCTCAGGGTAAATAAAAGCTGTATTTTCTATGACTAGCATTTGGGCATACAAACACACGAAGTACTCATGTTCAGTTTAATTATTTCCTATTGTAAGCAAACAGGCATTGTCTTCTGTGTTTATAGTAATAGCATGACCTAGAGAAAATACAATCCAGGACTGTCTCTGTTGATCGTCCTGATTAGTCACCTAATCTGATTACTCTTTGGGTTCCATATGTCAGATTCAAGGCAATAACCAGAACCCATGTATGAGGCCTGCTCTAGTTTAACAGTAGGAAAATAAAATTGCCTAATGTAATTAATAGTCATACAGTGGATGTTCTTATTGATTAATGGTCTGCTATAAGGATTTGCTTTTGTTCATTCGTCCTTTCTTCTCCCATGGTGAACTTTCAACTACTATTACTTGCATACTGGTTTTTATAAGGTCATTATAGAGTTATCACAGTTATGTTTATGGGCATTGACTTTGATTTGCAAATGCATCTTCAACTGGAATCAATTATTGGTTCAAGAGACTGTAATTAAGTTTATGCATGAAAATTAGTGATACTTACAGTGAATTCATTGTTCCTGGGTAAGGGTTGGGGTTTTTTTTCTTATGTTTCTGCTCTTAATAATTTGAAGAGCATATTCAGAATATACTAATTTTAATATTCTGCATATATTAAATCTTACCTGAAATTAATTGTAGAATGAAGCCTTATTATAATATAAGGCATGTAATCTTTTCATTCTCTCTTCTAGGCTGAAGGTGTCAGAAAACATAATTATTCTAAATATTTTTGGTCTTCAAATAAACTGACTTTATACATTAACATGAATTTTAAAGTGCCTTCAGTTGATTTAGGGATCTGGATTAAATCCTTCCTTCATTGCTTTTACAATCTTTTTAATTTCGAAGGAGCTTTATATGTGTAAATGAGGAGTAAATTTGAGCTTTTGTTTTGAGATACAAGTTTACAGGGCAATGCTGTTTGTTAATCCTCTCAAAGAACTCTTCATTTGAAATCTAGTTCCAGTGGATTATTTGCATGAGTAGCAACTGCTGAATCCACCCATGTTAAAATGTATTATATTTTAATGTAATTTTTGTTGTTCCATACTTTTGTTTGATGTGAGGGTCCTATTACCTGCTTGAGGGTTATTAAAAATCTGAAGTTACTTCTTGTCAAAAACTGAAACAATGTATTAGGATGGCTGAACAGTGCATACTGTCATCTACTATTGTGAGAGAGCAATGTTTTTACTTAATATTCTGGACAATTCTCTACTTTTTTCCCAGAATGATGAGGGATGTAATTTCTGATTGTTTTTAGTAATATGGATACTCCTACAAGCAAATTCATTTTGTTTCTAAATTATTTTTTAAACTAATGAACAGTGGCTAAAGTAAGTTACACATCTGTAACATCAAGGCATTTTTGAGTTAGTGTTGACGTAATATTTCTAACCTTGTCCTCATTAGTTGCTGTAGCACATATGGTATGGAAAAGCACCTACTGCTCTTAAACCATTTTCATACGTGCTGTAACACTCAGACACAATGGGGTGAATAAAATGCAAGCTGAATATCTCAAGGACCCTTAGGAAGCTGAATTGTTTATTTTTTAGAAGACAAGTGCTATAAATAAAGGAACTTGGAGTTCATAAAATCATACATCTGAAATGCAAAGGCAGTTTCTGTGCCCTGTGTACCCCCAGGTACATCCCAGTCAGCTGAAATTAATCCCTCAATTAACATTTAGTTCCATAGTGTAGTGGATGTGTAAACTGTGTTATACATTTTAACACCAATGAACAAGTTGTGATTCCAAATATGATCCTTAAAAGGCCACAGAAATTCCAGTACACTACAGAAAGAAGATGTCTTTCACTAATCTTCCAGGTCCCTGCTGTCATAGAATTTACTGAGTGTGCTTAGATTGAAAGAAGTAGGCCATGTCTCATACTACAGAGGAAAAGAGTGAGCTTGACCTTGCCATTCTCCTGGTGAAACAGGAGCCAGCAATGTGTCCTGGCTGCAAAGGAAGCCAGCAGCATGTGGGACAGTGCTTGAGTTTGGAGAAGACATTGAGGTGATCTGATAGCAGCATTCTAATACATACAAGGAGGTTATCAAGGAAATGGAACCAGGGGCTCCTTGCAGTGCTGCATGGAAGTGAGGGAGGCTTTGGCTTGATACAAGTTAAAACATTTCCTGATAAGGACAGTCAGCACTGGAGCAGTTTGCCCACGGGCATTGTTCAGCCTCCATCCTTGGAAGTTTTCAAGACCTGACTGGACAAGTCTGTGAGCAAACTCAACTGACCTCATAGCTGACCTTTCTTCGAGCAGGGCTTTGAACTAGAGACCTCCAGAAGTCCCTTCATAGTCTGAATTACTCTAAGATTGTATAGCCAGCCTAATAAAGCTGGTTTAACTGTGGTAGATTTACACAGCGTCAGATGTGCAAGAAATTTTCCACTGCCTCTAGGAGCAGAATTGATCTGACACTCCAAAAGACTAATAGTGATTTAGAGAAAGTAACATTAGCTCCCACCTTTCTTGTCTAAAACTAAGTAATACATTAGGAAAAACTCCTCCCCAGTCCCTGGAAGTGAGCAGCAGAAGCCCTGAACATGATAATTATACAATTATTGGTGATAAACCTACATTTCTTTCTATTAGTATTTATTCAATTTTACCACAAGTTTTCAAGCAGATGCAAGCTCCTGCCTTTTCATTTGCAAGAAACCAAATCCGATAGCTTTCCTTTTGTTTATCGGGGGATGCAATAGACCAATAATTTGATATTTATTCCACTTGCAGTCTTGCTGTCCAGAATAAAATGAATGCAAAATTTTTATCATAAAAGTACAAAAAAAAGTGCTGACATTTTCTGTTGTGTGCTTGAATGATATCAGTGTGATCACCACCAGCAGCTAACAAAAATGCACAAAGATGGATTTTATTAAGTAGGTGTTCTAAAGCCCATGCCATAGTAATCTGGTTAAATTTTAAGTGATTTGCATTTGTCTTCCAAGTTAATTTTCTTTCAATCTAACATTTTGCAGTTTAATAATGCTGTAATGTTTATCTAAGATTTGGCTAGCATGATCCAGAAGAAGCAAGAAAGCAAAGGTACCAGAGAGATGAACTTACTGTAAATCTGCTTTCATTGTGTAAAATATTGATTAGCTCCATAATGTGTGTAAGTTGAGATAACGTAATAAAATGGAAATTCAGATACATGTGTCAGAGAGAAGATGTTTGTCCAAAATGAGATGGTTATAGGATATAAACATTTTTGTTGTTGTTTTTATTGTTTGGCATTTCCATTCCTCAGTTTCTATTTCCTCTCTTTTCAGGAGCTTGATTCTGAATACAGCGTGTTTCAGGTAAAATTCTTTCCATAAATACAATTATTACATACAATCATTGGGAAGAATTTCTGATACACTGAATAATATTTGTTTTCTTGTTAAGTCCTCAATGGCATAATTTTGTTTTTCATCATTGGTAAGGCATTACATTTGATAAGGGGAAGATTTTTGGTATTTTGAATAGGCAGCTTTTATATTTGATAGAAAATTATTTATCATATATTTCCTATAGCTTTATTCAGCACTTCAGTGCCTTCTCAAAGCTAAATTGAATCTACCTTGAACTGAATGACCTTCCTCTGCTGATGAGATTAGGAAAAAGCTAATGTGTAGTTCACAGACAGAACAATATTTGTGCTCTTAGGGGTCACTTTCATGTTTCGTTTAATGCATGTAATAGTGGGCTGTTACCTGTGCCCTCCCTGCTCCTACAGCTCATTCTCTCTGCCTACCTTGTGTAGAGGCTGGCAGCCTTGTAGCTGCATGATGGTGATTTGCATAAGTGATGGAAGACTGAGAGTAATTGATTAGTTTTCACTCTGTCCACATTAGCACTAGATTACTGCAATGGCAAGAATAGTATTGTGCAGGTGGTGGCACCTTTTGGCTCCAGCCCACAGTCAGAAGAGATTAAATGTGATGTGAAATGGCATCTTTAAATACAGCTCCATAACATATTTCACTTATGTTTTATTTATATTTTACTTATATATTTAGTACCCAATTACATTCCAACTAAGTCATGCACATTGTTTCCATATAGAATGGTTTCAGTGAAATACTGCCAGACATCTTCTTGACGTTAATCACTACCCTTCACAATGTAGTTATTGTGTTCTTGGGGTTTTCATGGTGTATGGAATAAAATTTATTACAATGGAAAGGATTATTAGAGACTAAAAGCTCTTAGAAAGTGTGTTACCATATTCAGAAAAAAACCCCATTTAAATATAGATTTTAAGTTTATATTTTTATTTTGGTGTTTGGACTTTTCAGGAACAAGAGGAAGATACGCTATTCAGTGACAAACTTCTCAGGAACTAAGTGAAAAATACTTTGTCACTTTTCTTTCTGGAGTTTAGACTTCTTAAATACTATATCACGTTTTTGTACTTACAGTACTTAAAATAATTCTTCCCTCTTTAATTACAATTAGTTATTGTGAATAACTGTCTGACTTGGAGTTAAGCAAGCTAAATCTGTTGTCAATATGTAGGTTGTCTGAAATGATCTGTCTCTTTCTTTTTCCTATCGTTTAAGTGCCTGTTTCATAAAAATGCAGTTTTTCTTCATAAGCACCAGGCATGTTGCTAATCACAAAACAAAATTATCAGTCCCACAAAGAGAGAGCAAATACTCTAATCTACAGACTGCTGTTTAATTAAGGAATAATATGTGATATTTGAAATTTTTGTTGACTGTGAGGCCTCGGACTAGGACCTTAAGACTAGAATCTAATTTCTAATCTAAAGAATCTAATTTTGCCCAGTAATGACAAAGAGACATGTTGCTTTTAAAAACACATTATCACATTTTAATAGTGATTAGTGGAAAAATCACTATAATACATTTATGCCTGTGTAAAGAATTGACTCCAGTTGTAGTGTGGAGAAGTTGCTACTTTCAATTCCCAGGAAAAAGTCATTACTATGGACAGCATTTCTTACCTCTACTAGGAAATTAACCTGTGTTTGGCTATACAAGAGCTCTAATTTGAGCATTTTCCCAATAGAGACATGGTTATATTGACTAGACATACATGTCTTTGGAAAGAGCAGAGTACCATCAAAGTGATAAAAATCCAACAAACTAAATAATTCTACAACATAATGAAAAGCAGTTAAAGGTGTTGAACATCTAACTGCAAACTGCAATGCAAATTAAAAGCTGCTTTAATTTGCGCTATTACAGAAGAAGAAACTAAAAGATAATAAAGCAGATCTGGATTATGTCTGTCTGGCCTAGATTCAGATCATCCTGCTGAGTTTCTTTCTCTTCATACTTGAACAAAGGTTTATAATTGTATTTGAATTGCTTGGCTAAAGCCCTCCTTTACTTCTGCTTGGAAGAAAGTACTTTTTAAAAGAATAGTTAAGTATTTCAACATTTTTAGATATACTTTCTTTTTGATTGACACTTACAAAGTTGCATGGAAACATGAGGGAAATGTAGAGGAAGGGATGGTCTGAGACATGGTGAATGAGAAGTGTCTCATGAAATGATTACTTAAATTATTAAATAAGCTTGAATGTCACATCTTCTTATACCTCTTAATAAAAGAGCAAATGTTTCCATGTGTTAGACTATTATTTCTATTAAGATAGCATCAGTGTGTTTCTATTTTAAAATGTCTCCTTAGCTGTTATTAAACATACTTTTACACCAGACTGCTATAATCTCTCAAAAAGGAAATAAATCTAATTGTTTTGGCAGTGATTTTTACTCTGGAAAATTTATGATGATCTGTTCAATATCTGATGGAAGATAAAGAATTGGTCTTGTGACTCTCTTTATCATGCCAGCTCTATGAGTACCTTACCAGCATATCAAGTTATCAAAGTGGTTGGACCTGCACTTATTTTGTTGATATTTCTGTATCGCTGCCACTGATTTTTTTTTTCTCCCTACTGATTTACAGTCTACACAAAGCTTGTCACACAGGCTAGTGTTATGCTTGCCTTTCTACGCTGGTCAGATTATCCTCCAAGACATTTAATGTAGTAATTTGTCAGTTCACTAAAAAATGTTCAGATAATCTCAGAATCTGAGATGTCTAATCTATACATCTACACATTTTTACAGCTGATGCTTTGAACAAAGGACTTGGTCCTCTTTCCACTGCCATCAGACAGATTGATGTACTTAGCTATTTAAGTCAATGCCTTATTCAGGCCTATTAAAACTGTGAAGTGACTATTAATTAAAAAAATGGTAAAATTTCTTATTAGATTATTTACTTGTTGTTTTGAAGATATTTTACTTTTTACTTTATCCTTATTCAGGCTGCCTGGAGCCTGAAAACACGAGCTTTGACAGAAATGGTGTATGTGGATGAAATTGATATGGATCAAGAAGGAATCGCAGAGATGATCCTAGATGAAAATGCCATTGCTCAAGTTGCACGTAAGAATTACTTTCACTTAAGTACATTGAATAAACAAGAGCTCTTTTGGCCAGGATCATCATCTAGCATAAAATAGTACATACTGAGGTAACCTGATATGGCTTTTAGCTATTGCTACAAAAAGAGCTTTAGACTGTTTTATGGTTGCATGGCAATGTTCATGATGTGGTGCTTAGACCTGTCAGATGGGGGTTCAGACAAATAGTGTTTCGTCAGCTTTTCCTCTACATCTCTGTACTCACTCGCTCTTTTCCATCAGGATGTTGATTTCTTTTACTGCCTTCTGGCTTCTTTAGGCACTGTGGGAAACTAGAGAAAAAATGCACCCTCAGGGTACTGTGAATCTTATCCAAATGGCTGTACTGTAGACAACAGTCAGACATCACCTTTTGGTATCATGTCCTGCAAACATTATCTGAACTGATTTTCTTCATTTCTCTGCTTTTCTCTACTTCTTTTCTCTCTTCCTTCACAGAGCAGTTCTTCAGCTCTGTCATTGTTTCTCCTATTCAACTCTTTTTCAGCTTCATTGTCTCTTTTAATTAGTATTCCACTACTTTTTTGGCATTATTGTATTTTTGTTTCTTTAGTGCAGTCCACATGGAAATTTTGATGCAACTTGTTACATGTGGCCCTCAACCACTGACCTCATCAAGGAATTCAAGGGAAGAGATAGACATGGGCCAGAACTAATATTTGAAACATAAGAAGCTTTTCTTGTCAGTATAGATGTAGGCAATTTCATATCTATTTGATTACATTTAAAAAAATTTTCATTGCATGATTAGTCAAATATAAACAGTCAAGCAGTACTGAAGTTTTGTTTATACATTATGATAAGCTAATTACATGTGTCTTAAAACAGCATAGTAATATACCTTAAAATTTTATTTGATTTAATTTCCCCTGTAGTAGAGATCGTCTGCCAAGAAAAATCATTTGATGAATATTATGTAAAATAAGGTATTTCGGAAAAATACATTCATACTACATTTAAACTGAATAAAGATGACTTTCTGGATAGTGTATACAGATTTCAAAACCAAAGAAAATCATTATGATAGTGTAGCATGCACTCCTGAATCATTGAGATAAGACTGCTATTTGTGCTTCAAATCCACTAGATGTGCCTGAGCTAGTATATAATTTTTCAGAAAGTATAAGAACTTCCCAAAGATAAACCCCTGCAGTCTTTTCTAAGTTATTAAATTTGATAATTTGTATCAATGTGTGCCATATCTTTAGTGGGAATTATCAACTATGACTTCACCTGTTGCTTCTTTGTGAGAATTTGATGCCTGATATGAAGTTTGGGGTTTTTTTCCAAAGTAAATAGCTAAATCTGTCATTAAGTCATCCAGTGATCTTTTCTCTGATAAGCTAAATGATCTTCTCATGGTGAGCTATATCTTTTAATTTTTGAGTTGTCTTGAAACTCTTTTCTTAACCATTTCTAGTTATTCAGTTGTCTTTTGTAGTCACCAAACCAGACAACAGTCCATTGACACATACATTTTTCTTCTATTGATTTTCCTTTGTTTATACATCTGAGGTGTTCTAATGTTACATTAGAATTACATTAATGTTATATTTTTATATAAAAGGTAAGCACAGATATCTGAACAGAGTGAAAGGAGGATGGAGCCAGTGGTGCCCAGTGACAGGACTAGAGGCAGTGGGCACAAACTGAAACACAGGAGGTGTTTGTCTCTGAACGTCGGGAAACAGCCTTTTTTGCTTTGAGGCACTGAGCACTGGCACAGGCTGCCCAGGGAGGTTGTGGTGTCTCCCTCCTCAGAGCTATTCAGAAATCATCTAAATAGGATCCTGGGCAACTGCCTTTAGAGGTTCCTGCTTGAGCGTAGTTGGACCAGATTACCTTCAGAGGTCCCTTCCAGCCTCCAGCATTCTGTGGTTCTGTGATCACTCCACTTGTACGCATGATTTAATAAAAATGGGTGCTTGCTGACTGTGGGCTTTTTCTTTAGCTGTTAAAGTGTGTTAGGCATAGTTGGTCTTGCCTCTGGGTCTTTCACTGTGGGAGATCTTCCGGGATATCCTCCCCCACTAAAATCATAGCTTACCAATTTGAAAATGTGTTCAAATCCTTCTGCATCCTTTACATATCCATTTCAATTTTACATCTGTCCTCATCTTAGTTTCCAGGTTAAAGTAGCTTAGTAATGATTTTGCTCTCAGTCTTGCGTTATTAATTAATTACTAAATTGTATAGGGTCCACTGGAAACAACTACTGTTCTGTGGTTCATCTTTACACATATGTAATGAAATCCATCTTACACACCAGTCTATTTTTTTGTAATTTTGCTATGTTAATTTTCCATCAGTCTTGTTTATTAAGAAAAATGTCCTAGAGCATAATATTACATAAAAATTCCATTATGTTACCTTTGGACCCTTAACACCATTAATTTTATCAGCTAATTTTGTAATCTTGTTTAAAAGTGTTTCCTTGACAAAAAACTGGGGAGTTAAAGGAGTCTTCTGCAGTCATCACTAGCTACTGAAATTGCGCTCTTAAATTCTGACACTATTAGTGGCCACATGCACTGCTGGGCCTTCTTGGTGACTATTCGTAGCTAGTTGAGTTGGGATTCTCAAAACAAGGACTGAGTTACCTGGGGTGAGATCAAGGGTCTTCCCATAAGCATTCTCCCAGTACACCAAAAACTCAAAACCAATTGCAGTTATTAAAAACCATCTCTGAAAAGGAGATTTTGATGTCCACCTCTTTTATATTACTGCAGTAGTTTAAAAAAGAGTTCAGAAAGTGAAAGACAAGTACATTTTTACCTGTTAGTCTGAAAAGCTAAAAGCCACTTCGTCCATTTCTCAGAAGAGTGCCCTACTTACCATGTTAGAAACTCTGCTGGGTAGACTGTCCACCCTTTCTGTTGTGGAGTGAAAAAGTCAAGATTCGTAGAATTATAAAAGGCAAGTAAACAACAGAAATCCTAGGTGTGGCCAACCAGAAGAGAGAGAATCTTGAGTCTTGTTCTTTATTTTAGCATCAGTTGCTAAAAGTTGGTTTTACCAAGGAGATTATGGTTAATATCTTTCTTGTATTATTTAACTTTAAATACAGCTGTAGTCAAATGGCTGCTATAATATTGGAGTCAGAGGTGCTTAGTATCATCGTGGATTAAAAAAAGCTAGAAATTATTTAGATTTAGAAGTTATTGATCTGGACAAGTCTACTAAACTTGCTTGTATCTCAGAGGTAATTACAGCCTGAAGGCAGGAGATGGAGGACTGGAAAAGGGCAGACTTGAGGTTTATCTTGGAGGAAAAAAGAAAGAAGGAAACTGTCTACCTTTTAACTTAAGTTCTTGGAAACGTTTGCAGTAAAAGCAGTTCAAAAGTATATAGAAAATAAGTAGACAAGTAACAGTGATTTGTCAAGAAGTGTCAACTTAAATCTCATTTCTTTCTATACACGGTAACAAGCAGTGAACAGACTGGAAGGTGTAGGTGTCATATGTTGGTTTTAACCAAGTGTTTAAAACCATCTCAGTAGACATTCACTTGGCAGGTTAGAAAACCTGACTGATTAAATGTCAGTGAACATGATGGAAAATCTATGTGCAAGAACTAGTAATTCTTAATTATCTGCTGTCAAAACAGAAATATGTCAAAAGGGGTACCCTTTATCAATTCACCTTGGCTCAAGCCAGTTCAGTGTTTTCACTGAGGACCTTTGAACATGGATGAGTTTGAACTGTACTGTGCCCTAAATTGTGAGTGGGGATCCTACATGGATTTAATGACATGAGATACCATTCTCCATCTGTTCTGCAGGTGATAGTTTTGGTTTATTTACTAAAGTCTGGGTATTGTTTTAGTCCCGGCTACAAAATATACCATTTCAAATTAGCATGGTCTCATTGTTCCAGTAACCTTTCTTACTTCAGGGCTATCTATTGTTCCTAAGATGTTCTTGAGAATTGGCATGGGTTAATCCCAGTAGGCAACTAAGCTCCACACAGCCACTTGTTCACTCCCCCCAGAGGGGATGGAGAAGAGAATGGGGAGGGTAAAAGAGAGAAAACCATGTTCATTGTAGCAGTAGTTTGAACAAAGAATTTTTCAGCTTATAGTTTATTGTAAAATACAATAATTTTTTAAGTCCTCAGGACAAGGGAGTGGTATCTCAATGTAAAGTCAGAAATGCTCTTATCTTATAGGACCAGGAACATCTTTGAAACTCCCTGGAACTAGCCAAGGTGGAGGCCCCAGCCCAGCTGTTAGGTATGTGATAGTTTATTTTTTTTTAATGTGACTAGTTAGAAATGAGGAAATCTTACATTTAACTTCTGAAAATGAAGTGCTTCGGGTACAACTGTTTAAATTCTCCGTCAATAAATACTTCTTAACATAAGGATAATGTACTTAACATCTTCAGGCCAGTAACTCAATCAGGAAGACCTATTACAGGATTTGTGAGACCCAGCACGCAAAGTGGACGGCCCAGCACTATGGAACAGGCGATAAGAACACCTCGAACAGCTCTCACAGCCCGTCCCCTTACTAGTGCTTCTGGGGGATATGTCAGGCTGGGAACGGTGAGTTGTTTGACTCTATTCTCCGAATGATGCATTTCTTGGTCATAGTATCTGGCACAGTGATGTTATAGTTTACTTAAAACCTGCATCTAAACTCCAGTTTGAACGAGGAGGGCATTTTTAGTTTTTTATTTAAATTATTTCTAGAGTTTGAAAGTGTTACTTATTGTTAGTTTGCTGGTCTGTTTATATAAAAGATGTACATAAATTCATAAGTTTGCTGAAATTCACATAAATTCCCAATTCACAGGCTCTTTGAGACACATTTTTATTCACTGAAGGCCATGAAAAGATTATGACATGATTTTATTATGAGTTTCTTGAAACCTTCTCCAAGTTTTTCAGTTTACTACAAAACAATTACAAAGTGCTCAGTGTCTGTCACTTCAAAAGATAAGGAAAATAAACTAGACTAGTTTTATCCCATTCTTTTGTCAAAATTAATAGACTGCAAGCAGCAAGAATATGTAGTACAGATAAACATCACGTTAATGGCAAAACATGGTATCTTCTCACTATTGCAGGTAGGAACTGATCTTCCTAAATCTTGCCTGAAAAATTTTTTTTGTTATGTATCCCAACTACCAAGGTGCATGTTTAGGCACTGTATGGAAATAGTGGAGAGAGGGAAGAAAAAGGAAGAGTCTGTACTGCACAGTAGAGCAGAGCATTTACAGATGTTTTGTTTGGGGTTTGGGAGTTTTGTTGTATACTACTAATATTTTGAAAATTTTCAGGAAAAGTATAGGGGATCTTCCCACTTAAAAGACTTCTTTTTCCCCTTCAGGCTTCAATGCTAACAAATCCAGATGGCCCTTTCATAAATCTGTCTCGACTGAATTTAGCAAAATACGCTCAGAAACCCAAACTGGCAAAGGTATGCAGCTATTTTTGGTTAACGTGATATCTTTCTCTTATTTTCTGGTGTCATTCTAATGTAATTGTACATGGGATTTGGAATAAAAACAATGATAAAATGTGTTGTAGAGGTGAAGTTCAGAAAAATAGTGTGTTACTTACCTTTTGACAGCTTTTACCAGCTTTGAAATTGAAAGAATGTCTAAAGAAGTTACATAGAAAGTATAATCTAGGAAAAACATTTGTACAGAATAAAATATTCCACTGGTAAATAACTTTGAACTGCACATATAGTAGTGATGAAGGGCAACTAAAAAAAGAAAAAAAAAAAAAGTCAGGAGCAAAAAAACCTGCAGAACCCTCCTTAATGTCTGGAAATTGCGATCCTGGCCTAAAAGGATTCCAAACATGTTCAAAAGGTTTGGATTTTTTTGCTTTGATTTTATGGCATAAGTTAACTCTTTTTATATAAAAAACATTTAATTGTTTTGTTCAGAATACGTCTTCATTTTCATTAAGAACATCTGGCTGATGATCATTGAAACTGAGACTATCTGACAATAGAACAGGTTTATTCACGTTATCTGCCCAACTTATTTCAGCTCTGAGTGGCAGGGAGCTCAAAGTTGTGTGATGATTTATCATTCTGTGGCCTTTCAATTGAATCTCTCCCCAACATAATCAGTTAGCTGTATGGATGAACATGTTTCAAAAAACAACTGTTGGACTGAGGCCAACAACTCATTTTGCACAAGGTGTCAGAGAACTACCAGACACCCTCTAGGGAGCTATATTTGGCTCTCAACCTAAAGTTGAAAGAACCAGTATGTATTCAGTCTATTTTAAGAAATGTAGTGGTGAACACAGTTAGAAGACTAGCAGTGCCTAATAATCTGCCAGTGGAAATTAGCTCTTCAAGTCTAAAACTTTGGTTAATGGTTTTTCATAAATGACTAGCAAATTTCTTTTATTTTTAAAGCCTGATCTAGACTGATGGCATTGCATTTCAGTGTGGTTTTTAAAGGAAAAAAATTTTGTGTGATTGCACTCTATTCTTCACCCACTCCTCACATCATTGTCCCTTTGCCTCCTAACCAAATTAGGCAGAAGAGTAGGTATCAAACATAGGTATATCCCTAGCCAGTGTATATCCCTGGAGAGATAATCAAAGACTTCCAGACTATCATCTGAGGGCAGTTACAAGTCAGTTCTTTATCAGTACTGAAAAAACTTGCATGGCTTTTGTCCAATTATGTCCTTGCCAGCAATCAGCCAGCAGACAAATTATTATAAATCCGTTACAGTCTGTAAAATAGAGGGGATGTAGGAAATCTGGGAAGGATTAAGAAATGCAAGACACATCCATAAGAAACAAGGCTTAGTTCTTCTGCCCGAAGACAGCTGGCTTTTAATTATGTTTGGTAACTACATGCTATTTAAGTAGATAGGTTAGCTTTCAGAGGACATATTTTCAGCAATGGCTCTCAGGAATGAGAAACATACATATTTTTAACTATTTTGGTTTTTAATTAGCATTTTCTGGGGCAGCTCTGTCTTCCTTCAGTTTCACATGAAAAGAGGCTTAAGCCAAAAAATGTAAAACAACAGTCACAGAAACATCCATAGGCAGCAAGTGAACTTGTCAGTATTATGAAGCTAATGCATTATGACATTAACATTTCACACAGAATGTAAGATCTAAGTTTAAATTTAGAGCTACATGGATTTATAACTTTTTTTTAAACAAAACAGCATTGAGGGTAAAGCCAAAGCACGAGGTGAGACTTCAGACTGCAGTGTGTGTTAAGAATAATTGATTAAAGTTTTAAAACTTTCTGAGCTGTCACCTCTCCCACATGCAAAAAAGATGATAAATCTTACAGCTATTAAATTCACATAATTAGCCTGTGTATTCATGTTTGTATATGAATACCTCCTATGTACTTGTTCCTTATGTATTTGCGAAGTATCCTCTCCGTACCTTTTTTCTAGATAGATTTTTTATCTTTTCATTGCATGATCAGGTTTTCCAGTGTTTTGAAGGATACTGGAATGTGGCTTTTCTCTTACCAGCATTAGCCATGTTAAAGACTATCACAGGAAACACCATAGCAGACATAAAAGGTATCACCTGTCACCAGAGAGAGCCTCTCGTAAATCTCAGTTAGCAACTGGTTTATGGCATGAAATAGAAAGTTTTATCTTTTTTAGCTCATGGATTTTTAATGGAGTTATTAAGATAACTCTAGATATTTTTATCCAAGTGAATGTTCAGTCACTTAAATCCTTTTGAAGGTCAGGCTGTATACATAGCAGCAGTAAATTCCTTGTGCCAGCCATGCAAGAAAACATCTTTTTTTTGTCACTTTAGATTTACACACTTTTACTGAATGCTTCCCTGTTACTGAACTAGAGGAGAAAATGTTCCACTACTACTTTATTGTCTATTCTATTCTTATCCACCGATTCTAATCTCCCTATGAATGTGTTTCTATTTATAATTCCTTAATGTCTTTTCATCATCTGTTCAGAATCTTTTCTGACCAAAACTAGAAGAAAAGTAGGTCACGGTTTACTTTTCTTACGAGACATGACAATTCATTAGTAATTCTCTGGTTTCCTTAAGTTAATTATTTCAAGAATTTTGTCTAAGAAAAGCTGGCAGAAGGGTTATGGAAGCCCTTAGGAGACTGAGGTCTCTTTCTTTCTTTCTTTCTTTCTTTCCTCATGGGGCAATATTTTTTTCTAGTTTTTTAGAATGAATTACTCAAATTTAGAAAAACGTTCTGTTCTTTTGAAGCAATTGAGATCTGGGATTTGGATGCTGAAAAAGTTCAAGGTTCAACTGAATTAAACCTTGTGTTACTAGCACCCACAATATGTTGCTGGGAAGAGAGGCTTCCAGTGTCCATTTAGTTATCTGGCATCTTTCAGTATCACGTTATTCGCTGAAAATGCCACCCCCATTACCTATTATATACTCGCCTATGTTCTAGTGCAGATCAGTATGACCTGACTGGCTTTATACATGACTAAACAAAAATGCAGTTATGTTGCTGTGCCATTGTGGGCTTATAAGCAGTTAACCACAGCACAGCTGATGCATGCAACTTCTTTAAGCTTTGGTATTATGATGGTGTATTTGAGTTTCAGCAGCAGCACAATATTGTTAGCATTTATCATTTACAAATAACTAAAAAAAAAGGAATTTTTTTCCTTTACAGATCCCAAAATTCTGTAGGGCTTAGGATTTTTTTCCCCTAAGGCAAAGTTTGCTCAGCTTACATTCTTAATAAACATATGTTTATTTAAGTAGGTTTAGCACCACATAAGCACCTGACTGTCCATTACAAAAAGCTTTTTTTAGATCACTTGTAACAGTTAAATAGTCATGAAAATTGTGCCAGTTTCTTAAATCTAAATTCACTTTCAAATTATAGCTACCTTCTTTGTTTTAAGGTGAAGTTAAGGACCAGAGAAAAGAGTCAATTCCACTAATCTCTTGCAACAAATTAAGAATTAAGATGCTTTCCTGTGATGACAATGTAGCACATCTATAGTTTTTGTCTATTCAAATCTTAAATAAACGTAATCGTCAGCAACTGTGATGTGTGAATGTGATTGCTTTCACAAAGAATTAATTTCTGCTTAACATAATCAAGATTCTGTATTCCTCTAAAATAATATTATCAATTTTTGTCTGCAAATATGTCAATATTTTAAATATTCTTCTGACAGGCATTGTTCGAATATATTTTTCACCATGAAAATGATGTAAAAAATGTGAGTATTTCATATGTCCATTTTCAGTTTTTATTATGTAAGATTCAGGAATTTCTGTCACTGTTCTGCTAAACTAAGGATCCACATATCCAGGTAGTAAGTACAGAAGTGAAGCATTAAAAGTTGCTTAAGAGAGAGAAATCCTTTCTTACAGGGGTGATAGTCAGGGATGATAATTTGAAAATACCAAGCTATGGATTGCTCTCCTTCTTGAGAAGCAAAACATTCTAATGCTTAAAACTGGGTCCCTTATCTATCAATATGGTAAGGTCTCTGCATCTAATTATTTCATGAATTTACTGGAGCCTGAGCAGTGGCTGAAACTACATGTTAGGTAGCTGAACTGCCTAGAAAGTTCAGAGTCCTGTGGCTTGAGAGTAAGCAGTAAGTTATGAAAGACTGTCTATTAACAGAAGAAGTTGGAAATACCTGACAAAACAGTGATTGAAATGAACATTCTTTGACATTTTAAACTCCTGAGACGATTGCTTATGCATTTGGATGAATAGAAAGGAAATGTATTTGGTGAAACTGCGTAAAAATAAAATATCAATGGGACTTCATTCCATAGTGCTTAGGTGTTTTGTGGCCTCAAGAGAAAGATTAAATTGTCTATAACATTTATTCTTCAGAAGTTTTCATAATTATAATTTCCCTCTTACCCTATCCAGATTTTTTCTTCTATGGTTCTTATGTTACTGCACTAAATGGGTAAGGTCACATTTGGGTACATATTGTTTAAACTTTCAGAAAGAGATAAAGCTTGCAGAAGTTTTTTGGCAGTTCACCCAATAATTAATTTATTCAATTAATAAAGTGTCAAAATATTTCATTGCTATATTAGATATATCCACCCAGTTGAAATGGAATCAAAATTTCTGCTTGAGGTTTGTTTGAAAGAAGTTTGTGCCAATAATGCATAGTTGACTAGTTGTTGAATTTTCTGCAGTACTACCAGCTGGTGTGTTATTAGACCTGGAGTTAAACTCTCCAGTTAATCAATAATACACACCAAAAATATTTTGCTGTTGTTGACATAGATGATAATTATTTCCAAATGTGCTGCTGCGTGAAGTTTTTTAATCTAGTATTGAATGATTATTTTTGTACACTGTCAACTTATTGTATAGCATTCTTTTAAGAGGATTGAATTGTAATGCACTCTTAATCCAAAATACCACTGAAATGGTAAGTAGAATCATCAGAAATGTCAGAGAGAAATAATTATTAACATTTACATATTCTGGTACTGAATATGAAGAAAGTGCCTGGGTTTTAGGCCACTAGTAATTAAAAAATTATGTTGTTTGTTACTGAAAGCACTAAGAATAAAGGAGTCGCTTGGTAAGATGCCACATGTGCCTGTGACCTACACTTTAAGGACACGCAGGATCTCTAGGCTATATAGTTTTATAGTTTTATATAATGCAGGTAATTTTCCAAGCACTCCAGAAAAAAATTGTAAGATGTTTTCTTCACTGTACTGCATGTATTTTGAAATCCTTCCTGAGAGTCCCAAATGAATGACTTGCAGGAAAAGTTTTGCCTATTTTTTTTTATACACCTGAGCCATTTGAATAAATATCTGTAAGCAAGGAAGCTCCAGCTTAGTCACCACCATTTATTATGTAATGAGAGGGAGATCGGCATGTTTGATTAATGATATCCTCTTGTAGGAAAAAAAATTCTGTCACACTTCACAGAATGAGGTGCCCTTATAATGTAATGTATATCTCTGAAGAGATTTTTTTTTTAACTGTTCAGTTTGCTTTCTGTCATTTGCTTTCATTGACTCTTTTCTTAGGTGCTTTCTACACCATTTTCAGTGTAATTCTATTCTCCAAACTGTCCTCTCTTCCTTTTGAACTTCATCTTCATTAATTTTTCTTAAACAAAAAAGAAACACTTTAACTTCCGCTTTAACGAGGCTGCATCAATGTTTATTCACTTCTCCTACCAATGGCATTTCAGAAATTCAATTTCTTGTCTCCCTAAAAAGAATTCCATCACTTAGGATTCAGCAGGAAAACAGCATGTATGTTAACTTTTTAAAAGTTAATCTGTCTCTTGCTTGATCACCCATTAGAACACTCACTGACATCTCTTACATCTTTATATTTTCTGCTGCTGTGTGAGGTTGCACATTCTTAAAAAAGAACCAAAATCCAACTCTTTTCTAGATGAGGTGAGATGAAAGAGCTTGAAATGCTTGGAAGCCTAAGAAATTGACTCAAGTTTGAAAAGTCTTTCTCCGGGCTTTCTGCATGAACAGCATACCAGTTCCTGCAGTTTTGCAAAAAAAATACAAAGTAGTAGTGACAATATCCTTCCTTTGTCACTGCTGATCTGGAATAGTCTGTACGGTTCTCATTTATTATTATTGCATTATTATTTAAGAAACAAAGGCAGTTTTATTATTTATCTTCTGTTTCATATTCTGCCAGTATATAGGAAAAAAAAAAGACTCAGCAATTTCAGTTGAGAAATGCTATTAATCCATGTGCATTCAACTGAATAAATAGTGCTAGGAAATCGGTTTTAATTAAAAGTAAATACATCTGTAATCTATCAATTATCAGAAACGTGGGTCTGCAAGTAGAGGAGAGAAGCACTGAGCTTGTTCAGCACTTGAAAATGTATTCAAAATTCTTTCATCTTATTTAATGAAAAATTAAACACTTCTCAGAAGAAAATACTATTATGCTATCCGTGATTGTTCTTGACTTGTTTCCTTTTGAACACATATGCTTAATAACTGACTTTCTGTACTCCTTGAGCTATTTCTAAAAGCCATTTTATGGGCTAAATGCTCTAAGAGCAGGACAGTGTGAAAGACTTGTCCAGAAATAGTTCAGCTGCTACTTTTTTCAGTAGACTGTGGCATCGTATTTTGCCATTATTCACAGGCGGGTAATGATGAAAAGACACTTTGTCCTGAGGAAGAACAATGAGTGTACAATGCATATTTGTGGCCAGAAGTCAAGACCTCTCATATTTCCTTAGTTCTTCATAATACTTTGTAGTTTATACTCTCTGATAGGAATCTGTTTAAAATGGAATTATGTTAGATTTACAAAATATAAGAATTCAGAGGACACTCACCAAAATAGATTGTATTAAATTGACTATTGCTAATGTCATTTGTTCAGCTGTCTTATAGACTATCTGGGTTGATTTGTCTACAAATAAGACTTCAGTCAGTAATTGTTGCTGGGAAAATTACTGCCATTCAACAGCACATGAACGAAGCAGCAGATGCTCGCAATTGTTTCCATCTATCTAATTTCTTGGTGCATACAATACTCTGTATGAAATTACTGTTTCAAACAACTATACATTTACCAGTTTCATTTTGCAATACAATAGTAAAGTTTGGAAGTCTCAGTTATGGTACAGTTTAGTTAAGGAGGGTACTGGTAAGAAAATGAAACTCAGAATCTTGCTAAATACAATTAAAGAATCTGCATTATTTTTCATTCTTTAATAAAAACTTTTTTTTAGAAAACAGAAAGTCCAACAAGTGTCAGGGGTTTTTAACATTTTTATTTGCACAAACATAAGAACTGAGAGTAAAATAAATTTGTTCTGAAAGGCATCTTGGGGTTAAGACTGTTACTGAAATGGACTCTGCATACGTGAGTATGCTAAGTGCTCTAGACAGTAACAATTTCAACTCATCAGTATCTCCAGATGATGAGTTATATCCTAAAGTTTATTAAAAGTTTTAGGACAATCAGTTTGGGTTTTGAACTGATATGTATATCAGAATCAAAAGAACATACCAGTATCTGCTAATCCCAAATCCTTCCTGGTTTTCTCTTCCAGTTATTAATATGACTGCACCAACATTCATCAATACACAGGAGGGCAGGACAGGCGTATCAGTACTGCTGTTATAGATTAGTTTTAAATTAAAACATCATGCAGATTGAACATTGATTTTTACCCTGACTGTGCAATTGAAAAATAAAGTTTGCACCAAACTGAAATTTAAATGTGCTAGCAGTTGGTACTGACAAGGTGAAGGCTTTTAAAAGACTATGAATCAATTTACTAACATTTCAGAGGCCACCTAGTCAAAAGATTTTGTGGTAATACTAGCCAAAATTCTTAATTAATAGCATTCACAAAGCCTTCTCAGGCAAACACTTTTTAGAAATATTTGTAACATTGATAGTATTTTTGGATTAAAGTTTTTGTAATTGCTTGTAGAGTATGAGAAACAAGATCTTCCTATTCCTTTCCTATTTCATTAATTGGAAAGTATAAAAACAATTTATTTTCATAAGCTAATTTCGAAATAAAGTCCTGCTCTGTTTCTTGATGTTAGTATAACATCCCAGTAAGAGTTCAGGATCTTCACTGACAGATGAACGGCTGATGTTAGTGTCTAGTAAACCTGAAGCAATCTTAGTTTCCACTTTCCAATCATAGCCCGAACTGTTAGCCTTGCATAAAATAGTTATCAGAAATAATTAGGGTAGCAAGAAGAAACCTGAATGTGCAGTTACAGAAGAGATAGTTTTCTGAAACTCAGTCCTTCTTGAGGACTTGCCATGAGAGCACCCTGAGGGAAGCTCTCCGAAGCATGCTATTTGCAGCATGATCATTACTTGTCTGAAGTGGCTGCTCATGCTGCATTAGAAGCAGGTGTGGTATTTGACAGACACACACATTGTTTATACATTTGTAAATGCAACAAAAGTAACCAACGTTTTAACTTTCCCAGATTTTCCCAGTACTGGGACAAAATTGCTTATGTACCTTCAGAGAAAAGAAAGGATCTGTCTAGAACGGAATCCAACAATTTGTCTTGAAGCAAGTTTATTCTCCATTATAGTTATAGTATCCAAAGGCCCTGTTGTGCAATTTGCAAAGCCATTAAGAAACAAAGGGCAACCAAGATAAGAGCTGCCATCTAAGGTCTTCAAGGATTCCACCTAACTGGAAGAAACAGTGAATTCAGAGTTGCAAGTTTTCCTGAGTTTTCTCTTTCCTGTCTCAGAGGCAGGGAGTGACAGCTGTCTCCTTCTCCTTGGGACAGCATCGATGCAGCTCCTTATCCTGAATTCCTATAGAAAACAAATTATTCTTTCTCACAGAGCCAAAAGAGAGCAATTTGCCTAAGGTGTCATAGCTCCAATGATTTTGCTGCACTATGTCAGATCTAAACCCATTGATTACTTGCAGCCTCATTTTGCTAGCAGGAAGAACAGGAATCAAACCTAGGTGTAGATGTGACTAAATTGGGCTCTTACAGCAATTCAAGTATTCAGGTTAATTTTTCCTGGGACTTATTTGTTCCTCTGCTACTGAGTGATCAGTGCACAGAACTTTTACTTAGTGTTCCTAATAGATACAAAGGTTCTGATTCCTGTGGTCTGCAAAATGTTTATGAAAACAAACAAACAAAAAGGTGACCTCTTTGTTATACAAACATGGCATTAGATCTTTTTAGACTATTTCTGATTATATCCCTGAAGTATAACAAATATAGCATGGCTTTGATATGTTCTGAGAAAAAATGGAATTAATAAAAAAGAAACTCTAACTAAAGTGCATCTATGGTAGACTGTGGTACAAACCACACATCTGTTAGTTTTAACACAGATTTTGAAATTATAGCTTAAACATGAAAAGCCATAGATTCTGGCTGTGGTGACTGATCAGAGCATACCTGCTTGTCCAGTATACCAGACAAAAGATTTTAGACCTCCACCATCTTCAATAGCTATATATTTCTTAAGATATTTCTCCTGTAAAATAACTCTTTACATTATAGTCTTCGTAAAGGAAGAAATATATGTCTTACTGTACACATCTGAGAATTTCATCCCAGAAGTGGAGGCAACCTGATATTAACAATGAGATGACAATTTCTACAGTATTTCAAACTCATTGAACTTATTTCATTTTAGTTTATTTTTACTTGTTTTTAACACCTTTTAGTGAACAGTGCTGGTAAGCTTGGAAAAAGTGTGTTGGCTTAAACAGATAAGGTATTCTGAAGCAGCACTGCAGGAGTCTGATCAAATTAATTTTCTATTTTCTCTTTGAATTAGAAGAAGCTCTTTGGATTGCATATTTTTATAGGGACACATAATCCTTTCAGCTGTTTTATGCACTAAACTACAAAAGTAATAAACATAAAGCGGTGCTTTCACCTAAAGTTTACCTGGAGTTTTTGGCAAAATTTTCTCTTTACAAAAATCTTTACATTATTTACTTTGTGCTTTTTCTTTGTGTAAACACTGATGGTATTAATTTTAAGATGATGGGTTTGTTTTGCAAGGCTCTAGATTTGGCAGCCCTTGCCACTGAGCATGCACAGTTCAAGGACTGGTGGTGGAAAGTGCAAATTGGGAAGTGCTACTATAGGTAAGTCATTGTTCATTTCTTTTGTGATGAGTGAATATTAGTTCAGGACCTGTACTGCCGGGTGTGTTGCGCAGTGCTGAACACTGAGAAATACTTCAGCAAGTGTTTCGTTGGAGAGCTCTGTGCTTACAGTTAAATCACCTTTAATATACAAGGAGAAAACTGCTTGAGATAAAGCTATCCAACAGTCTCTGCCAGAAGTACATTGCCCAAGAAGTATCAGTTCCAAAGATGCCAAGGCCTCAGGGCCAGCACCCCATACCCAGGCATCTCATAAAAATGACTTATGAGTACCCCGACACTGTGCAGCCATACATCTCTTAGAGGAAAGAATGGAAACAGCGGGGAGGAACAAACTTGTGGTGAGCAGTTTGGAGTGATTGCCAAAGATATAACTATGATGGTAACAGTTCTACCAAACCAGGAGAATCTCCACCTGATACAATCCTGCTCTGCCTAATTCAGACAAGTACTGAGGCAGTTCCCCTTTCATTCTTTACAGTGAATTTGTATGAACACTATATTGGGTGTTAAAAAACTGAAGCATCCTCTGCTATCTTTTCAATTCTATAAGCAGTTCTTTTATTGATAACACAAAGCAGTTAGCCCTTTAAAATTCCATATTGTATCTTAGCTTGAAACTATTGCTTCTTTTTAGATGGCCAAACTAATGAAATTTATCATTATCCTTAACTTCTATTTGATATTCTTTAGAAGATCAGACTGATTTTTTTTAATTTTTTTTTTTAGCTGTAGTGGATGCCAGGTACCCACCAAAGCTGCTCTGTCACATCCCTCTTCAGCTGGGCAGGGGAGAGAAAATAGGGACATAGGGGAAGCTTCAGCTTCCCACAGAAGCCACTCCTATAACCCCTCAGCTACCAAAACCTTGCCATACAGACACAATACATGAGCTTAGAGGTCATTCATTACTTCCAGGATTTTAAGGAATAGTGTTACAGAGACTAAAGCATCCAAGCAGGTACATGTACTTCCAGGATCCCAAAATACCTTATGTCCCCATTGGCTATGTTTCTTTATTTTAGCTGGCTTGTTCTGTTTGTGTTTTGTGTTTCTCCAGCAAGTATTTGTGCTCTTTGGCTGAAGGAAACAAAAGGCAATTTGCATATGAAAATGTACCTTTTTGCTGTTCTTGAAATGGCACTCTCTTCTTAATTTTGTAGTTTACGTAGCATTTATAGATTACTGTAAAATATTTGACGCTACAAAAGAAATGCCTTTGATATGAAACAGACTTCTGCGCAGTTCATGCACAGTGGAGAGTATCTGTGTGATCTTTGCCATGGGTGAGGAAATTCTGCTCCAAAACAGTATTGGGTAGAGGTTGAGACATAAATTTAATTGCTCATTTTCTACTGTCCCTTGTAATACCAGGAGGGAGTCCTATGAATACAAGTACATCATTATTCACTTGTCACCAGAAGGCTGCATGTACAAGGGGGGCCAAATTTCATGGTTTTGTCTTTTTCATAGTTTTGTTTTCTAAGTGTATATAACACCATGGGGTTTTTTAACATGCACACAAATATGTGGTCTTAAAGTGTGCTTTTGGGCAGTTCATATTTGGTTTAGGGTGCACTGCTTCATCATTTAATAAGCTTTTTTTAAAAAAAGCAAACAACAAACAAGTACCTTCCATATGTATCTGTTGTCTCTTTAGGTTGGGATTGTATCGTGAAGCCGAAAAACAATTTAAGTCAGCTCTCAAGCAGCAGGATATGGTTGATACAATCTTGTATTTGGCAAAAGTAAGTCATAGGTTTTCTTGTTTAAGAATGAAATGGAATTCTAGACTATGCCTGAGAGTCCATACAGTACAAGAGCTAAGTACTGAACTTGATACACCATTGTGTTTAAAAGTGTATGATCTCCATATAGTCCTGAGGCAATACATGCTAACAGTTGCAGTGGAAGTCTGTAGTTTACAAAATTATTTTGGAGTTTACAGATTTCACAAACAAGATTACAAAAAAAAAATCCCGTACATTACTGGATTCTTTGTTCTGAACTCCAAGGAGAATTACATAGCTAAAAAATTGTTGGAGTTCCAGTATGAAGGACAACATGGCTATATATGTCTCTTAGGAAACTAATGCAATAAATCTGTAAATAAAGAGTGAAGCTCAAAATCCTAGTTTCACAAGCAAAATCAAAACAAAGTAAGATTAAAGGAAGCAGAGAGACCTTGAAACAGGGAATATTCTGTCAAAATAAAGGCATTAAAAGCTTTAAAAGACCAAGTTCATAGCTGAGTCTCAGAACTACTTGTTTACCAAGAGATGCATTAGATTTTAAACATTTTCCAAGACATTTGAGAAAAGGTGGCCTATGAAAAATTAAAACTGCATTTTTCTTTATCCTGTCCTAGAAAAAGATGAAATCAGTTGCTCTTTATCAGCTCCCTGTTTTAAGCCATCTCTCAGAGGCCTGTCCAAAACTCATCACTACTAGTGGATAATGCCGATATTCATATTGTGACATGTACATTGTATTTCTTGAGCAATTTGTGTTTTGTATTTAAATGATCAACATTGCTATCTGGAGACTCCATTTGGCATTCATTTACTCAATTAAACTTAGTAATTTTAGATTCATGTCACTACCAGCAGTCATTCTGCAAATCCATAGAATCATAGAAGCAGAATGGTTTCGGTTGGAAGGGACGCCAAAGATCAACCTGGTTCCAACCCCTCTGCCATGGGCAGGAATACCTACCACTAGACCAGGTTGCTCAGAGCTCCATCCAACGTGACCTTGAACTTCAGGGATGGGGCACCCACAACTTCTCTGGGTGCTCCCCATCCTCGCAGTAAAGAATTTCTTCCTCCTATCTAATCTAAACCCTACCCTCTTTCAGTTTGAAGTCATTCCCCCTTGTCCTGCCACTCCAGGCCTTTGTAAGAAGTCTCTCTTTACCTTTCTTGTAGGCTCCCATCACATATGGGAAGGCTGCAATTAGGTGACCCTGAAGCCTTCTCTTTTCCAGGCTGAACAATCTTAGCCTTTCCTCGTAGGAAAGGTTCTCCATTCCTCTAATCATCTTGGTGGCCCACCTCTGCACTCGCTCCATGAGCTACACAGAATGGTTAAACTGGCAGAGTAATTGGATTAACAAATCAATTCGTTATGGGAGATATGCATCCCCCTGCATCATTACTAGCTCAAACAGGAGCTGTGTTTGAACCTCCACCTCCCACTCCACTGACCAGTTTACTCAAGTAATAAAACATTGCACAACATGATTCAATAACTGTCAGTGGACAAGCAACAGAGTAAGGCACTGAGATATGGTTCAGTCTGACAGAATTGGAAAGATAAGACTTTAGTTAAGCAGCCATTAAAAAATAATAGGATTGCATCAAGTTCTGTTGTGAACAGATACTAGTCAGTTTTGTTTATATTCATTATTGCAGCAGATATCTGGGTTTTAAAAAATATTTTTTGAAAGCTGTCTCTCCTTTGAAATGTAATTTATTAAAAGATAAGACAGCAATAGAAAAATAAAAATATTTGGAGTATTTAAAGTTAGGACTGCTGAGAAGTTAAAAAGTATTTCATGACCTAGCAGAATTAGAAATGGGATATTTTTACAAGAGATAAGAGAGATACCAAAAAGAAAATGGAGCCATTCTGCTTATCCATCTGTTTAGCATCTAAACCGTAATTACTATAACTGCAGTACTCTTAGAAAGCAGGTCTCCCCAAAGCAACTGGGAGTAGATGGAAATTGTCCCACCATTTTTTCATTTCTTCTGCCACTTATCTAGATAGCAGCTCTACAGCCTGCAGAGATGTTGAACAGCGTGATATGGCACTGGATATGGGAATTACATAGTAGAGTACTGTGGCTGTGTGGTTTTAGCATCTGTAGTGAGTGGTTCTTTGGAGTGAACCTCCAGATAAAGCAATAGAACAGACTTGAGTCATTAGTACTCAGAAAAGGTACTTTATAAACAAACATAAAAATATAAAAAAGGAGCAGATCTAGGGAAGTTTCCCCTTTCCTCATGTAAATAGTGCAGTTCTAGTCTGCTAAGCACCATGCCCTCCAAATCCCTCACTCTTTTATTGCTTTTACAAGAAGGCATTAGTTTTCTAGCTTAATACAGGGAATGCAAGTGACATTAGCAGAAAGAGTGTAAAAAATGCCTGTATTTTTTTCATTTTGCTAATGGTCAACTTGAAATGGCAGTCCCTTTGCTTGGAAGGCACTCACAGTCAGCAGCTCTTTGACAATTAAGAATGTCATTGAGTGGTCATAGGAAAGAATTCTTTGCAAATGTCTGTAGCAGTATATATCTATAGGGTTGCAAAAAAAGGATCTATGCTTTTGGTTGTTGGCAGTCAGAAGTCCATGAAGCTCAAGGGCAAAAGCAGAAATCATGTTTGGAGGTTTCTCAAATGTTCAGTTAACACTGATATTTTTCTTACATTTCATCACAACATGTTTGTGTCAGGATACCAGTCACAGATTCTTTCCCTTTTTTAGTAGTATCAACTCAGAACCCTTTTCCACTCAGTGGAAGACAAATTAATCATTCTAGCCATCTAGTTTCCCAAAGCATATGTACAGGGTTTTGCCCTTCGCTGTAGCTGTATTTACCATACCCCACAACAGGAGGTCTTTACAGTTGTACTCTCAGATAGCTGCAGGGATGGTCTCTATCAACATGTTGCAACACATTGGAGTTCACTTCTCACACAATTATTATCCACATTATACATTTTCATAATCAACACAGAAGCCAAAATCACAGAGGCAAAACTGCCCTCTTTCTGTAGGATTTTACTGTTTGTGATGAGAGGTTGGTAGAGCAGTAAGGAAACTTGAAAGTTCACTGCTCTGTGCAGTGCAGTCTTATTTGACTAAGTAAAACATTTTGGTATTCCAGCACTACCAACTTGAAGATCCAGTTCTTTCAAGCCTAAACACAAGTTTTTAAAAATATATTAAACAGGGCAATATTCAAGGTGATACCTTTACCTCAGTGTCAAAGTATATTATTTTGGTATGAAAATAAGTAACCAGATTTTTTTTTAGTAGTAATGTTCAAGTTAATTAATAATGTATAGATGGTATGTATGTAAATTTAATTATTTTAAATAGAGCTATTTTATCTTCATTACACAGATTTATTCAGTATTCACTCAGTTATTTTCCCAGTGTTATTCATATCTCAGCTAATGGTTTACTGCATGAATGGAGACGTCATCCCTTCTATTTCTCCCCCATGTTAAACAGCAGTATTGGTATAAAAATCAGACATTTAACATGTATATACACTTTTTATTTCCTTAGGTGTATTTGCGCTTGGATCAGCCTGTAACAGCTTTGAACCTTTTCAAGCAAGGGTTAGATCGATTTCCTGGAGAAGTGACTCTTATTTGTGGAATTGCCAGAATCTACGAGGTATGCACCCGTTATACAATCCTTATAGTGGCCAAATTTAGGTGCTTGAGCTAGAAAAAAGAGCCAATAGTTGAATATAACTGTAATATCATCAAAAAAACTAACTATGCTGATTTGCAATACCACTAATGCAAAGCAGGTAATTTTACACAAAGATAGTGATGTAACATCAGAGGAGGCTCACAGGCTTACTGGTTTCAACAGATAATCACACTGGTGAGATCCCATTTACCCTTGGCATGCAGAAACAAGTCCACATTGAGCCAAGTGGTCCAGATGTTGTCCATGTAGCTGAGGCTAGTTTATATATGTCTCGTCATACTAAAACTGCTCAAGTCACCTGCCTGCTGGCAGAATCAATCACCAAAATAGTTTACTCATCAGTGTTGTTTTTATTAGCATTATGTGTTACCATTGGTTTCTTAAGCCAGTGAGAACAGTTGAAATGTGAATGTTTTTTAGTTAGGAAGTAGATGTCATTTTAAGTAGGATTAGTTTTAAAGTAGTTTCATTTTAGCTTGGTAACTATGCATTTTGTATTTTAAAAGTGTGTATTTTCATGTCAAACAGTGGACTTACTATTGTTTTTCGCTGAAAGTTGGTAATGATGCTATTCCAGAACAAATGTTTTAAACAAAGTCATGAATTTATGGTTTTTTTGTTCTACATTCATACTTGGCATTCTATCCTGTTCTCATCATTCTCATCTAACCCCTAAGCTTTAATCCATTTTCATATTAAATCCTATTTGTCCTTCAGCAAGGAAGAAAACAGCTGCATAATTTTTGGAGGCTTTTCTTTCTGTATTTTTAAACAGTTATTAATATGGATATTATTTTGCAGAACCATATATAACATTGCATAACCTTTTAAGGAATTATTAAACAGCAGCATATAGTTGATAGGATCTAGTTTTGCACTGACACCTGATTGCAGGATTATAGCTTCATTTGCAAAAGATTTGTACTGCAACACAGGGCTGTTCTCATTACATAGACTCCCAAGTGGAATATGTGCATCAGCCATCTTAATCAGAGCTTTTCTTCCCTATCGCTAACTTTTTACAGTAGGAAGAGTTGTAGAGCTTTTTTGATTTAAAAAACTCCATAATTTTTAAAGAGACTGCTTTATTACTATCTCCTTTAATCACAAAAAATCCACTTTTTAATAGCTAAACACACTGCTGAGGTTAAACAAAAGCTTATTCTTTAGTTATGTTGAGAGCATAGTGTATCTAAAGCGCACAGGTACAAGTTATTCCTTTCTAAACACAGAAGTGAGCTTGATCTTTTTTTCTGGTGTGGGACAGGGTACTCTGGGCCTTGCACTCATCAGAAACAGTGTGTCATCATTTACAGAAGTGAGTTCACCCTAATTCATCTTCCAAGTAGCACACATCCAAGCATATATTTTTATACAATATAGTTCTCTTAACTGGCATATTCTAGGTAGTACAAATTTTGGTAAATTCATGATTCCTGTTTACAAAGGCACATAATAATTCTTCATATGCAATTATATTCTCGTTTTTGTACAGAGTGATTCATGATTTGATTTACAAAACATTGAAAATAATTAAGACGTTGACAGGGGAAGTAAGTATATTCTGTGTTACCATTCTGGGAAACTGACTGCACAGTTCTGTGTATCACAGACATTGTGCAAGAAGTGGCAAGTGCCTATTGCATGTGTGTGGTGGGGTGACCCTGACTGGATGTCAGGTGCCCACCAAAGCTGATCTATCACTCCCCTCTACAACTGGACAGAAGAGAGAAAGTAAAATGGAAAGCTCATGCGTTAAGGACAGGGAGAGATCACTCACCAATTACGGTCATGGGAAAAAGAGACTTGACTTGGGGGCATGCCTTGAATTTATTACCAATCAAATCAGAGCAGGATAATGAGAAGTAAAACAAATCTTAAAGACACCTTCCCCCCATCCCTCCCTCCTTCCTAGTCTCTCCCTCCTCCCTCCTCAGCAGTGCAGGGAGATGGGGAATGGGGTTTACAGCTCACGGGTCGAGCGCAGAGGGTAATAGTGAATGGGGTAATATCAGAACCGTGACCTGTCACTAGTGGGGTTCCACAGGGCTCCACCTTAGGCCCTCTGCTCTTCAACATCTTAATAAATGACTTGGATGCAGGACTGGAAGGGATGCTAAGCGAGTTTGCAGATGATACAAAACTGGGAGGAGCTGTTGACTTCCTCGAAGGCAGGGAGGCCCTGCCGAGAGACCTGGACAAATTACAGGACTGGGCAATCCTCAACCATAAGAAGTTCAGCAAGGGAAAGTGCCAGATTCTGCAGCTGGGATGGAGCAACCCTGGATGTTTGTACAGACTGGAGAATGAGATACTGGAAAGCAGTGCCACAGAAAGGGACCTGGGGGTCCTGGTCTATGGCAAGTTGAATGTGAGTCAGCAGTGCCCTGGCAGCCGGGAGGGCCAACCGTGTCCTGGGGGCATCAGGCAAAGCATCGCCAGCTGGTGGAGGGAGGGGATCGTCCCACTTTGCTCTGCACTGGGGCAGCCTCACCTTGAATATTGTGTGCAGTTTTAGGCACAACAATATAAGAAAGATATTAAGTTATTAGAAAGCATCCAGAGGAGGGCAACAAAGATGGTGAAGGGCCTTGAGGCGAGGCCATATGAGGAGCGGCTGAGGGCATTTGGTCTGTTCAGCCTGGAGAAGAGGAGACTGAGGGGAGACCTCATTGCACTCTACAACTTCCTTGTGAGGGAACGTGGAGGGGCAGGCACTAATCTCAGTGGTGACCAATGATAGGACCTGAGGGAATGGCCTGAAGTTGTGTCAGGAGAGGTTTAGATTGGGTATTAGAAACAGGTTCTTCACTCAGCAGGTGGTTAGGCACTGGAACAGGCTCCCCAGGGAGGTGGTTACAGCACCACGCCTGACAAGAGTTCAAGAAGTGTTTGGACGATACTCTTAGGTACATTATTACATGGGATGGTCCTGTGCAGGGCTGAGGGTTGGACTTGATGATCCTTGTGGGTCCCCTCCAACTCAGCATATTCTGTGATTCTGTGAAGTACTGTACAGGACATAGGTAAAGCACTTTGTAGATTGACATTTTAACAAGTTTCATGATAAAAATAGATGATAAGCAGTAGAAGTAATTGGAATTTTTGTCCAATTGTATAGGAAATGAACAATATCTCCTCAGCCGCAGAGTACTATAAAGACGTCCTAAAACAAGACAATACTCATGTGGAAGCCATTGCATGCATTGGCAGTAACCATTTTTATTCAGACCAACCTGAGATCGCTCTGCGGTTTTACAGGTATCTAAACTTGTGGAGAGGGAGGGAGGCAGGGAAGGTGGGAGGGAGGGGAACTAAATGTGTGGGAGGGTAATATAAGGGGTTGATTTTTGTATTGCTGATAGCAAAAATAAATTAGGAGATTGGCATAGGAGGATGAATGAGCATTTGGACAAATATCACCATGAAATCATCTTACCAACTTATATATCTTCTCATCCAGTGATAATTACGTTACTCTTTTGTCATCATTACATGAGGAGTATGTAGAAGTTTCAACAAAGATTATCGTAATGGTTATTCAACTAGTATACAAGTAAAGTTCTTTCACAGCATGAGGCAGTTTGAGAACAGTGGATCTTACTCTCAGCTTCAATTGCATCCAAGAGTCATAAGGACTTCCTATTTAGCCCTTTGAAAAAGAGTAATCTTGAAAAACTTCACCTGAAGTGACCAGGAGTTGTGACCACAAAATCCCTGACCTGAATGTGAGCTGGGCTTCCCCCGTGCTTTACTGGAAGCAATAAAAAGATAGTGTTAATTAGTGCTGCTTACTTTTTATTTCAGTACAGTCAAGAGTGCAAAGGAGCCTGACTCATGTTCTTAAGTCTAAGAGCAAATTAAGTCAATAAAAGCACTACCATCTCATTTCTGTTGGATCTGAGCTCTTTTATGCTTTAGGTTAAGGAACTCACAGTCGTACTGCAGACAACAGCCTTTTTTCCCTAGCCCTCAAAGCATTTCTGTTTTTCCTAAAAATATTAACAGAATTTTTATAATATTTTATAATATATCTCCATTCTAAAAGACACATTAAACAACGTCAATTTGAATAAAAATCTGAGTTATGCTTCATATGTAAGATTAATGTAGATTCACATCTAGATGTACTACTACTAATTAAAACAGCACTGAAGGATGGGAATCAAGCAAAAAAATTGAAGTCTGAACTGTTATAAAAAGTAACTGCAATGAATTACAGCTTGATTGAGGTCAAGGGATTGGAAAGAGGAAAGTCTGTGTCCAGCTGTCTTACAGTAAAGTCAGATCATGTGACCCAGTCAAAAAGACAGAAGTTACTAATTTACACAGACTGTTTTGCACAGCTTTGATTCTAATAAAAAATGCCCTTCACTGCCCTTCATGAAACTACCAAGTGTAAGAGTATAACACTTGTTTTTTACACCCTCTCTGAATAAGGAGATAGTAGGAGAGAACTTTGTCTTTTAGAGTAGAAATTATTTGAAATTAATCAAAAAAATAAATATTTTCTTTCAATCTAGACGGCTCCTGCAGATGGGTGTTTATAACTGCCAGCTCTTTAACAATCTCGGCCTCTGTTGCTTCTATGCCCAGCAATATGATATGACACTATCTTCATTTGAACGGGCACTGTTTTTGGCTGAAAATGAGGAGGAAACAGCAGATGTGTGGTACAACTTGGGACATGTGGCTGTGGTATGACAAATATTAACAATCTTTCTGAATAAATACAATTAAAAAAAAAAAGTAAAAAAATAACTAGGAAGGAGTAATTTCCCTACTTGGAAATACAAAACCCAATAACCAGTAACCAATAACCCAATAGTGTACAGAATAAAATCCAGTAGAGGTAGAATTTTATTTGCACTTTGGCAGAGAAGAAGCAGCAAAAGAAAAAAAACTCAGTATTTTACAGAATGTGGCTTTCACCTGCTAAAAGATGCTCACTCCCCACTGTCTTTAACCTTCCCACCTTTCTAAAAAAATTGCAACATGTACCCACCTTTGAAGGCCTTGACTACAATACAAAATAATCTGACGAAGAGAAACTGAATTCAAGATATTTTTCTGGGAGCTGTTATTTGTGTTACATGGAGCATTAGATTGATTCTGTTGTCATAAAAATATACATTCAGCAGCAAGTAGCCAATACTAAAGCGCTAAGTATGTCATAGTTGAGAAAGCATATTCCTCTGTCTCAGAGGCAGCTGTAGAAATACTGTATAAACATGTGATAAACTTTGTTAAATTTCTACACAAATTTTCATTCTTTGCCCATTTTTGCAGGTGTTTTTCCAGAAGTTGTGCTAGATTTCTCTTTAGCTGCATGCCCAGAATAAGTTTACTGGATAAAGATTTTGACAGCTTTCTAATATGAATTGTCTTCAGATGATTTCTGATAATGATTTAACTTGAGTCAGAGAGAAACCCAACTGTTTATCTTGCTTGTATTGCAACTGGGATAAACACAGTAATTTATACCACTAAAACATTGAAATTTGAACTGATGTGCCTGTATTTTTTAGCATTTGTCACTTTTGATTTTAACCTGATGCTGTATCAGTGTTGGTCATAACACTAAAGTACTAGTCAGCTGCTCAATCCAAGAAATGAATCTCCCTTAATTTTTAGCTTCTTTTTTAAAATATGCGTAGAGACACAGAGACTTCCTCTCTGGAGACATCTTACCCTGCTATAGACTGTAGAAGATAGCATAGTCTTTAGAAGACACTTCAGTCATCTAAGTTAAATTAGATGAAGTGAATATCCCTTGGGGCATGAAATGATTCTGTTTAGAGAAAGAATAAGAAACAAATGAGAGGGTCTGGGAAGAAAGCACATATGCTTCTGATCAACATGTTTTTATTGGAATTTGCATTCCATGTTAGTACATATGGGTGAAAAGATATTACAGACAACAAAACAGATGCATGATGTTTCCAATCTTTTCACACATTAAAACACAGTCTTACTTTTAGGGGATAGGAGACCTGAATCTGGCTTACCAGTGTTTCAAGCTAACGTTAGTCAACAATAACGACTATGCAGAAGCTTACAACAACTTGGCTGTGCTGGAAATGCGAAAAGGCCACATTGAACAGGTCAGTGTTGAATCTCAGCCTAAGCAGAATGCTTCATTTGGCCCTCTGGTATTTAACAAACGTCATTTCTCTGAGGCTGAGGTATCATATGAATGCCTAACTTACTGTTACAGGCAGAAAACACGTTATGCATGTTTCACTGTAACCTGCACGTTGTCATGCCATCTCCCATTAAACTGCTCATTCTTAGGCTTATCCAAATGGATCATCAAAGGCGTGCAACCTTTACAGTTGCTTTGCGGTTTTTGAGTTGGGTTTTTTTTTGAGTTGTGGAAGTTTTGATTGCTAATGACTAGCACTGCAGAACCTTTCCATTAGAATCGCTTCCTGTCTACTTCAGTTTTTGGCTTAAAATTTTCAATTTACTTCTTGTATCACATCTATAATTAAAAATCAGGATCATCATGGAAACAAACTGTGCCAAAAAGAATAAAAAAAGTGAAGATGTTTTGCTTATCTTGGATTTTGTTTCACAATATTCTTTCATAAATACTGTTATATGTACTCAGATTTTTCAGATTTAGGGAGTTTTAATAGGTTCTTAACTTTGCCTTCTCAAACACTTTACAGATACTTTTGTTTTTAAAAGTTTTGGTTTCTTCCCCGCTAAGTTCTCCATTTTCTAGTAGAAGCATTCACAAGTTGACCTTAATTTTGTATTGGATTTACAGCATGAAAATATACACCCTGATACTTAATTTCTTTTACTTTTTTATGCCACTATTTTAATAGTCAGAAAAAAAAAAGCTGATTTTATTAAAAGTTTTGAATGGGAAAGCTGTCGCTTTTATGCTAAAATTTATGTTTTCAGAGATGCTTAAGACAGTATTGTCAGAGGCAACAGATAAATACAGTGGCATGTTCCTTAAATGCTTGTTTTTATTTAATATACCTGATATATTGTCTTCACTGTTTAAAATTGAATTGCTTAACTGAGTATGTCCCAGTATGATTTTTTCTGACTCAGCCAAGAGTCCTTATTAATGTCAATGCTATGCAACTGTATTATGCCAACACTATTGGTGTAACTATGTTGAAAATTACTTTCTTAGTAAATGCATAGTAAAGAAAACACAGGATGATTTCTTCTAAGGATTATTAATAATTCACAATATTATTTTTTTATTCCTCTGTATAGGCGAGAGCTTTGCTGCAGACTGCTTCATCATTAGCACCTCATATGTATGAGCCCCATTTCAATTTTGCCATACTCTCAGAGAAGGTAATGCACTGTCCTGTTCTTGTAATCTAAAAGCTGAGTCTTGGTGAGGCAGATGGGGTTTTGTTATTAGTACTGAGAATTCCAGATAGGAAAAACAAAAGAATACAGACTGCACAAACTCAAGGAAAATGTAAGTTACGTTTTCGTTTTAATACCCAGAAGTGTGTCAAAGTAGTCATTCCAGTGTGCTTTTGAGAATAAATGAGGCCAACTAGCTATAATGTTTTAATTGTCCAAATGCCTGGAAGATGAACAATTCGTTAACAATTCCATCTGCAGTCTTTACAGCCATTGGCTTTTTCAGAATGTGAAGTGAAATAGTATCATATGATTTATCAGTAATTATAGAAAAAATATCCTTTATTTATCCTATGATCTTACTGATCTCAAAAGGAAAGTCAGTTCTTCAGCTTTACAACCTTTGAATTTTTTGTGTTAATAGTTTATTTCATACAGAATGTCTAAGACACTGTATTAACAGTGTGCAGCATTCCTGTTAATAAGGAGAACTTGTATAAGTCCTTACATTTTTCACAAGAAAAGAATTGCTTCTTTGCTTGTGCCTACACCTTCAAGATTCTTTTATGATTCTGTATTGTGTGGGCAGCTCAACTCCTACAGATACTAAAGTACATGCATCAAGAAAGAGCAACCCATTAATTTGTAAGCGTATCCTCTCCATTGTGAAACATAAGAGGGTTTTGAATAATGGCATATTTTACCTACCAATTAAGGAGTAAATCCTAGTCTGCAAATGTCTTGCTCCGTTGCTTTTGCACAAGGAACCCTCATAGGTTATGGGAGAAGACAGACAGCCACACAGCCAGGTGTTGATGCAGAGGGGGAATGCAATCCTTAGATTTGGTGTAAGGCTGTGGTTTACAAAGCATGACTTCACTGGCCAGGACCTTGGTTTCTTCTCCTTCAGAGAATTGTTGCTTCACCGAAGCTCTACGTTGACAGATACACAGGCAACAAAGGCCTCCTTCTGACTCTGCCCATAGCTCCTTCCTTTCCATCCAGGAGTTATCACTTTTACTAGATGTATTCCCAAAGATTTGGATTCTTTTTTGCTGAACCCACTTTCTGAGATGCTTTCTTTTTCAGCCTTCTAAAACATGATGGCTAGTTAGGAAAAAAATTAAGTTCCCTAAGTAGGGAACAATTACTTATAAAAGGAGCAGAGGAGCAACACCAGTTCTCTAACTTTGTGAGGAAGCAGGAAATCACGTGGAGTTGCAGTTTTTACAGATGCCTTATGGGTTGTGTTTTTCTCATACAAACAACAGCACTTTCATGAAGTTTAAAAGCAAAACTTTTTTTTTTTATTCCTCGTTACTTCAAGCACTGGGCATGGTGTGTACCTTGTCCAATCTCCAAGAACTCGGGTGAAATGGGATATGTAAAGTTGCTGTCTTGAAGCATCCCTCCCATGAAAATCACGTCTATCTTTTTCTTCTTGTCCCTTGGTGTAAGTGGGACATGATCCTGAGTTCAAAAGTCTCTCTACTGACTCTGTTTGCTCTTAGGACCATCTAGGTTTAAACATCCATGAGCATCAGAAATGTACTGCATAGAATGCACAGAATACATGATGCGAACACTGCAGTGTTTGGATTTTCAGAAGTGTTCTGTGTGTTTCTTATAGGTTGGAGATCTTCAGAGGAGTTACACAGCTGCTCAGAAGTCAGAAGAAGCATTTCCAGGCCATGTTGATACACAGCAGCTCATCAAACAGTTAAAAGAGCATTTTGCTATGCTCTGATGAGCATGTTTTATATTATACAAGAAGAGTTAGCCAGAGCAAATGTCCCATACAGCATTTTGAAAATACCAGCTCAAAGTAGATGAACGATATTTAACGCATTCCTGTGGCAAAGCCTGTGTTACTTTGAGTAGCAGGAAAGGTTTAGGTTTCAATTTCTTGTCATCTTAAAACATAACACTTATTAAAAGGCAGCTAGAACACATTGCAACTATGTACACGAGATTACGGAAAAGGATATTTTTTCTGCCTTGTATGCAGAATAAGAGTGGTTTTAAACATTTCCATGTGACAATCTGTCAAGTAGCAGAGTAAGAATACTTCCTACCTGGTCTTCAAACCTGGCTTTTGATATTATACTTTCTTACTGAATGTTAAGTTTTAAAATTAAAATACCTAAAAAGAATTTAAAATACATATGTAAAGCAGAAGTTCTTATATTCCTTGTTGTATTCCTTGTGTATGAATTCAATAAATTCAGTTCAAACGGTTTGTCTCATTTGCTTATGTAAGTTAAATTACATCCTTATTGCCATGAAAATCAGGGTCAGTAATCTTAACAAATTTTGATATGGTACAAAATTGCATAAATGTATGTGTTCCTCCCTATCAAGGAGAGAGTTTGTTCTGCATCTCAATGAGGGAGAAGGGTATCTAGAAGTTTGTGGAGTTAAGAACTAATAGTTGAGAATAAGGCATTGGTGGGGTGATTACCTGTGCACTGTTGCAACATGAGCACTGTTGCTAAACAAATACTTGGATTATCAAGAATACTACTAAAAACAGCAAATGAAGACTTTCTGTCATACTTTGTGTTTTAACTAAAAGGAATAAACTTGCATGAATTCCCAACTTGACCTTTTTAAAAGACCTTTAAGAAATGTGCGATGTTAGGGCAATCTGAAATGGCATATCCTGAAACAGACCTTCAAAATCTTTTCATGTTTCTCTGATATATTATGGGAGTCTCTTGGCTTAAGGAGCAATCCTAAACATGCTTATTAATCTTATGTCTTTCTTTTTACTATTTGTTGCATCTCTGCCCTCGTCTTTGTGTGTTGTAGCTGGTGAAGTCGGATGCTGGAGAGCTTAGAGAATTGTGCCCACAGGTTCCCCCACAGAGCATTCTGTAGGTGACACCTAGAAACACTGTCATTGACTGCTGCCACGCAGTGTGAAGTGCAAAAGCATTATTCACTGAATAGATGCAGCCTCTTTAATGGAATTTTTTTTTTAATCCTCGTGGATCTTTATATTGTTGGAAATTCATCATAAACTAATTAAAAGAGAATCTTAGTTATCAGTAATTTTCATTACTTAAGTAAGACTACTTGCCGCTAAAAAGGATGAATTTATAGGGAAATTCCATCCTTTGATATACTGTATTTATGTCTTTCTAGCTGACATTGCTAAACTTAGGAAGCCACCAGAAAAGAAAATTTGTCTTAGCAGTTTAAACACAACTGCTGAGAATTTTTGAATGTCATATTATTAACTCAAAGTAATTTTAAAATTTCATAGTAAATAAGATTATTCCTATGTGAACTGGAACAGAAACGAGTAATACAACTTCAGTTTTTAATCTAGTGTGGCAGTTCAGTAGTTCCTCATAAGTGCTTATAAGATGCCACTTACTGTGATCACTGCTCACGTTAATGATCTGAGTAACTCTTTTTTTTGGGGAAACAGTACCCCTTAGTATATAGACTGGACATGATTGTTCTTTTAATATTGAGGAATGCATGGAGATTAAAAGAGAAAAGGCTCATGTATGGTAAGAAATCCTTTACACAATATGCTTGTGCAAATTAGAAATAAAAAAAAAAAACAAACCTCCCACACAAATACAAGTTCTAAACAAGAATTAAAATCTTTTTATCTCCCTACTTTGCAGCATCTGCAAGCCATTCCAAATTTATCTTACGTGGTATATTTTGATTTCCCCAAAAGGCAGCAGCTATTTTCTTTGTTGACCTTTCATGCCCCAAAGCAAGGGTCTGACAGTATATTTTTCATGATTAGCACATGTACAAGTGAAATCAAATGTAATGAGTAGAGCACCACAGTGAAACAACAGATGAATCAGCAGGCTGTTTGTCGAGGAAGAATCTTTCGATTTTACTGCATGCTAATTTGGTGCGAGCTGCAGCAAACAGCTGAATGAGCAGGCCCCGGGGCAAACCACCTTCGGTTCATTGGGGACAGCAGAGCACAACACAACGCGTAGGAATCCGTGTTCATCTCTGCAGTAGGATCATGTTAGGACGGTGTGACCTTAATATTGTAAGCAGCGTTTCTGTAACACAGCAACCATTTTTCCCCAAACCTGTAGCACAGCTCCAGGTATGTCCAGCCAGCGTTTAGGAAGCCTCTTCAGAGCAGAGAATAAAATATAAGGAAAAAATAACGCAATGTTTTAATCTACAGCGGTGATAGTGTCCATAACAAAGCTGCCTGGAAGGAAGCTCAAAGCAGATGGCTGGGGGTTCTTGAAGTTTCTGTGTCCCTGCACGAGAGGTCTATACAGTTTATGGTTGTTACCACCAGTTCCGTCCTTCTTTACCAGCCTTCTTACTGGGGTCTTTCTGATGGATGAATCCAGTTAAAAGTTCATAATGTAGGGTTAGGTTAATAAAGGAATTTGGTTGTTCTGCTAGATGTTATAGCCACAGCACCAGCCACAAAACTGTTGCTGAAATTAATCATAGAATTTGCAATTAAGGTCTGTGGATCATTTTGGCTGCAAAAAGCATCCTCAGAGATCATTGGGCAGGACAGGGTCAGTTTTCCATTAGGTGCCAGTTCAGTCACTGTAAGACTTTGGATAATGATCCAATTTTGTTGCTGCTGCTGGTGGGCTTTTTCTTTCATTGCTTCCTGTCTTTGTAGGCTAGAGGGAGAGATTTTGGGGTCATTCAGTCTGATCTCTGGTATGACACAGGCCTAAACTCTGATATTCAAGGCGTATACAGACTTGTATCTCCAGTCAGTCTCCAGTAGCATTTGAACTCCTGTGCTGGTAAGACGGTGGCATTACTAATTTTCCTGAATAGGGGAGCTTTCAGAGTTAATGAGTGCTCAGGAGCTGCAAATGCTCAGAAGCATCTGTAAGGAGCTTAAATTTGGAAGATACGTCACCACAGAAAGCAATTTTTGTTGAAAAACTATCAAGTAAACATACCCTGAATCATGCTGAGTAACTGAAGGATCTGTACAAGTACTATATTTATGTTCTTTCTGTTAATTAGTTACAGCAATTGCATAGTGCACAGCCTTCTCCTTTCTTATATTTAGTTTATTAAAAGGTCATAAAGATTTAGCTGCAGAAGATTTCCTAGTTAGACACTAGATCTTTATAGAATACGTAAAAAAACATCAAGTCAGTTAGTTCATAGTAAAAAACTCTCTTCCCAACACATAGTGCATTGTGTTAATTGTGCATAGGAATATATTAGCACACACAAATGTGGGGCTTTTCCCCATTTCCTCTTTGCTTTTTGACAGGTATTTCCAGTGAAACCAATTATATTGCTTCAAAAGTAAGTCTTGAAGCCAATTAGAAATGAGACACAAAAAGAAACAGCAGGATGCAAACCTTGCTCAGCACTATGGAAAGGGCAAAGTCATTAAGAGCCAGGAAGCTCAGTTCCAGCAGGTAGACCACCCCAACAGTTTCATCTCATTTTCAGCTTATTCAGTTTACATAACCATAAAGTAATTGCCAAGATTGTACATTTTAGCTTTGGTATCATTTTATACTACTACCAGTTCCATATTTTTCCAAGTCTATATGCTATAATAACGCCAAGAACCTTTAAAGCTATTCTACATGTTAACTAATTAATCCTTTCAACAATAGTTTTAGATCATGCTAGCCAAGGATCATAAAACCTTCCATCAAGAGCTTCTGGTCTAATTGTGTATGTGATACCACACAAAAGCCAATTTAGGAACATAACCTTAGACTATTTTTCTTGCTGTGAATTACTGAAAGCTAACAGCTCGGGGTTCAGATAAAAACATAATCCTCTAAAATATATGGTCACCGATTCTTTTTTTAGTACAAAAACAGATGCATGTATCTGTCCTAGCTTTCAAGGATGTAATTGTTCGTTCCTCAAGAGATATTGATGGGGGAGATCCAGTACAAAAACTTTGAAAGATTCTGACATCTGCCTGCAATCCTGCAATGTATAATGGCTTAAAATGCTATGTCATTACCAGGTGTTTATTTATTATGGTATGAAATGGTAGCTACTTGAATAAACATAAGATTTGAAATTCAATATAAATCCTGGGAAGGCAGGCTCATAAGCAGAAGACCACATATACCAGAAATCTGTGTGTATAATACATGGATATCATTACTGCATATGTTCAAGACATCCACAAATATCTTTCAGTCAGGCAGTAGCTATAGAGAGTGAAGGAAATAATTCTCCAAGAGTACCTAAGACCCCAGTGTAACTGAACACTGGGAAAGGAGGGTGAAATGGGAGATTCTATTTTGCAGTGGTATATGTATATTAGCAAAAAGTAATTAATATTGTGGTAAATAAACATAATGTGGCTACTTATAGATGACTGATGTAACTTACACTTTTCAGCCTCACCTTTTATAGTCTTTATTATCTTTATTAGCAGATGTATATGTATTTTTCAATTATTAATTTTTAAGTAATTACAAGCAAAGTTCAAAAACTTTAAAACCACTGGCATTATGTGACAAGTCTCATACGGTCTACCTGAATAGAAGATCATCTTTAAAGAAAAAAATAGATATACTCAGCAATCTCAGAAAGTGGCTCTTATTAAGCTGAAGCTTCAAGTGCTCCAATGCCTTTAAAATTAAAAAAAATGCCACTACCAGAATATACACCTTTCTGCTTAGATCAAAACTTAAAATACTTTAAACAAAGCCTAAGGTAGATATTTTATTTTGAAGGAAGAGAGAGTTGTTTCTTGGCGTAGACCATGTTACATCATCACCTGTAACTTCATACCATGTTATCTTGGTGAACACTGTGCTGCAACATAAGCATATTGTAAAGTAACATACATTGTTAGCAAATTCCCTTCAGGCTAAATATCTGACATTTCTGGGAAAACAAGGTAATTCAGGCACAAATCTCTTGAATGAGAAAGAGAAAACCAGAAAAGTGTTATTTGGATTGGAAACAACATCTCAGTGTTATACCAAGAGGCACGTTTGGATATCTTGGTGTTTTTCCCATAGCAACATGGCCAACTTTGCCAACATTAGATTGCAGCTCAGTATCATTTATAACAATGAGCAAACAAACAAACTTTACCCATACAAGTCTGTTCAAGCACCCTGAGGAAAAACAAATGTTCTTGTTACATGGGACTCTAAGATGTACATACTATAAATAAATTCTCCTTTCTCTCTGGAAGTTCCCCTTTAGCTTAGGTTTAAAACAGCAGGTATTTTGACAGGCTTCAAATAGTTTGTGGTTTACTATAAATCTATTGGTCTTCAAGGGGTCCACAGAGTGGAGGGGAACTTCCTGCTGCCATGCTCCTGGGAACAGTGCCATCCTTGTCTTTGTGACCATGCATGTTTGAAAGTCAATGCTGGACACGGTCATAACATTTTTCTGCCCCTTGCGGAGGTCATAGCACCAGACATGCTGAGTATAACGACTCTGTTTTAACAATATCAAAGGAACTACATACAAGAAAGATGAGAGCTTCCTTCATGCTCTTTTTTCCACTCATATCCATAGCAGGTAGTCAGTGGTGTGCTTCCTACCAGTTGATTATACCTGTAGTAGAACAATTTTTTTTTCATCAATCCTCATTTCAGGGATTTTTATCAATGTTTTCATCTCTACTTAGATGGTGAAACTGCTTAAAGCAGAGAAACAGTTTAGGTTGGATATTAGAGAAAGGTTCTTCACTCAAAGGGTGGCTGGTCACTGGAACAGGTTCCCCAGGGAAGTGGTCACAGCACCAAGCCTGACTTCAAGAAGTATTTGGATGATACTCTCAGGCACATGGTGTGACTCTTGGGGATGGTCCTGTGCAGGGCTAAGGGTTGGACTTGATGATCCTTGTGGGTCCCTTCCAACTCAGCATATTCTGTGATTCTGTGATAATAGCCCCTCATAGCTGCTGAGAAATGAGAACACTTTCAGGCTGAGTACATCTTACTGGGTAAGGAGAAGTCAACCATCCTGTGGTGCTCTTGGCTGCAGTCAAGAGCTGCTCTCTTATATGGATAGGCTTCAATATGAATATAGCATTTCCAGGCAGATTTTTATTAAGCTTTAGGTAGCTAAAGATACACTTGATAAAAACCTCAACAGATGGCCCAGGACCTTGTTTGAAGTCTTGTCTTACCTTTGAAAGGAAGTTGTTTAGAAGATGTGGATGCCCCAGTGCTTTGCAGAGCTCCCAAAGACTCAGAGACTGCTGCCCCTTCCATTGACTGGTATACTGCTGCCACTGAGGGAAGGAAAGAGAGCTGTCCCCCTCTCCTGGAGTTACAGCCCAGCTGTGTGCCTGGAGCAGGGTGGCACATGACTGACAGCTGAATTTCTTCAGTTTCTGCAATAAGATGTGCAAAATTTGAGTTTTTCTCTTAAAAGTGAGCAGAAAGCAGGAATCGTTCTGGTCCCTGTGAAATCCATCTCTGGATCAGACACTTGATCTGAGATGCCAAGCAACCTGGAAATCATAAATGAATGATAAGTGTGCTTTCTCCTCTTTTCTCAGATTTTATGACCTAGTTTCTTCTCTTCTCTCAGGATGTGTTCATCCTGCCTTGCTGCACTTGCACTCTCTGTGACTTCATGTTCTGTTTCCAGGCAGTTTGGTCTGTATGACCCCAAAAATATTCCTTTCCTCCTCCAGCTGCTGACTGTATGAGCCTGGCTTTTTCCAAAGAAATTCATTCCTCAGACAAGCTTCAGCTCCATCCTCTCGAGCTGGCACTGTGCCAGGACCAGCTTTGCCACACAGCCACCAATAACTCTGGAAGTGGTTCAGATTTGCCATTTGCTTGAAGAGAAATGAGAACAGTCCATTTTGTCTGGGCTTTGGGTTTGTCCTGGGCATACATTTGGAAAGCAAATTAAATTTCATTTAATTGATCATGCTGACTAACAGGAATGTCATCCTTTTCCAGCCTGATAACCTGTATCCACTCTGGTGTCCTTTTCCTGTATTCTGAAGGTTGAGAAGGTCACAACAGTAGACATGAGTAGTAGTTAATTTTATCAGTCTCCACTGTCTCTTGCTGTAACACACTGGAAACTCCAGAACATTTAAAATATCTAAAATTTCTATAATTTATGGTGATTATAGAGTTCACAGCAGCCCTGTCAAATCACCCCTGCTAAGCACAAGACAAAATATTTGGGCACCTTCCAGACCCATCTCCTCTGCAGTACATTTCACTGCAGCAGAGCAGGTGCCCAGCCAGGGAGCCCCCACAACCCACACGAGCTCTGGAGACTGGAGCTTCAATGTATTGTTCAGCTTTTACAGCAGCCGTAGGGTGCTATTTTCCACAGAACATATTGGTATGTATAATTTACATAGGGTTTCCCAGAATTATTCCATGTCTGGTGAAGCTACAGCATCCATTAAACTTTCTGTTTGGCAGCTCTCATGTCTCCTTACGTTGTGGCATGTTGTCTCTGTGATTTTATCCTTTTCATCAACTTCCTCCCTTAGTGCTGGACTGTGCAAAAGGAACAGGAGCTAAAACATTGGTACAGGATGCAGTTAAGCGCAGTAGCCTGCAAACATACTAATGGGATGTAAAGAAGGGATTGTATGAGCTAGGTCATGCAAACACAGCCACTGAGCTGCCAGTGCAATAATAATGTTCATTCAAACTGCTTGATGTTCCTCAAGAGGCAGCACAAATATTTCTGAGGATCAGTGAGGATACGTGAACCTCGAAGAGCTCTATAAGGCTCTCCTGGCAAGTTTTAGTCACATTTAATAAAGAATATCAGGCAGCAATCACATGTTGGGATCACAAAATCTGGTCTAGTCATTAGAAGAGAGGCCTAGAAAGGGAAGCACCTGTGTTCCAGCCCCAGCTGATGCTCCCAGCTTCAGCAAATTATGCTTTTCCATGTCTCTATTTCCATACATGTAAAATAAGGCTATTGGAATTGTTGCTGCTATTGTAATTATTAATTTTTGCATTTTTGGCATTTTCCGTCAGCTGACCCCATTTTTCAGTGCTTGCACCTGGTGACCACCGAGGTTTTTGTATGAATACTCCTCCCTAAGCAGTGGTGAGAGGCAGTGTGCAGAGGGGTGACAGGACTGAATTCTTAAAGGATTTTATCTTTGATTTCCCTCAGTAACACTCACAAGCACTGGGAGTATAAAAGCTGTGCAGGAAGCTGAAGCGCTGCAGGCATGCTGGGCTCACTGTGCTTCTCCTCCTCTTGGACAAAGGCAACATCTTCCCTCGCCTGCCGTCACCTCCCATTAATGTCAGGAAAGTTCACTTGCTGCAGCTTTTGCAAGCGCAAAGCTAATATGCTCGTGAGGAGGGAGAAGAGGCCATTTGTTTGTCTAATAAGATAATGCTAACACCACAAATGGCAAGTCAGGGTTCAGAAAATAGCATTTCTTTTTGAATCATGCAGGAGGCCCTCTTCATTTTATTTATTCATGGGGCCTAAATCAACAGCTGTCCAGACAAAGATATTTAGAGAGAGCAAACAAAAAGGAGGTTGTTCACCCTGGGCTCCAGATACAAATAGAGAAGGAAGAAGAAAATGTCAAATCTGCATAAACCCTGTATGCCTCCCTGATGGGTATAAAAATACCTCTTTTGAATACCATCTTGTAACTCCAAAAAGTTGAAGTAACCTTTTCTTATTTTCAGCAAATATTTCCCTTCTAATCCTAATGTCATATTTCACTTCCTAAAATTACAATCAAATCCCAAATCCATACCTCATTCTGTTGTTCAGATTTTACAACTGTTCTGTTTATTCACAAAAACATAAATGTTTTCTTGCCATATCTTTATTATAAAATATGAAATATATAGTCTATTGTTCAGTCTGGAAATGTGTAATGCAGAACGGCAAAATAATTGCTGATAGTGTCAGAAAACTTCTGACAAGTGATTATTAATGAAGAATTCTGATAAAGTAAGTAAGATTGTGTCTAGAAAATGTGAAACAAATGTAAGAAAAGAGCATATTGCCCTAGAGGCAAAATGTGCTGCTTGGTAACTTCTGCTTTCATAAGGATATAAGACTGTGTAAAGATACAAAACAGTTTTGTGTCAAAGAAATTATTTATATGGTCATTACTTGGCACAGATTTCCTCTCTTCATGCTCTTCCACATACACACAGAGATAAGAGTCAGTTGTTCACTAGATTATCAAGAATATCACAATATTCATTAAGCCTTCAGAGAACTTGGGCTGGGAGTCAGAGTTTCCTGCCTGACCAACCTGATCTCCTTTTATGACAAGGTGACCCACTCAGGACATGAGGGAAAGGTTGTACATGTTGTCTACCCAGATTTCAGTAAAGCCTCTGACACCATTTCCCACAGCATTTTCCTAGAGAAAATGGCAGCCCATGGCTTGGACAGGTGCACCCATCACTGGGTAGAAAACTGGCTGGATGCCTGAGCCCCAAGTGTGGTAGTGAATGGAGTTAAATCCAGTTGGTGGCAGGTCACAAGCGGTGTTCACCAGAGCTCAGTATTGGGGACAGCACTTTTTTTAACATCTTTGTTGATGATCTGGACAAGGGCATGGAGCTCACCCTCAGTCAGCTTGGAGATGACACCAAGTTACATGGGAGTGTTGATCTGCTGGAGGGTAGGAAGGCTCTACAGAGAAATCTGGACAGGCTGGATTGATGAGCTGAGGACAACTAATGAGGTTTAATAAGGCCAAGTGCCAGCTCCTGCCCTTGGGTCACAACCACCCCATGCAGTGCTACAGGCCTGGGGCAGAGTGGCTTGAGAGCTCCTCAACAGAAAGGGACTTGGAGTTTCTAGTTGACAGACAGGTGGATATGAACCAGAAGTGTGCCCAGGTAGCCAAGAAAGCCAATGACATTTTGGCCTGTATCAGAAATAACATGGCCAGCAGGACCAGGGCAGTGATTGTCCCCATGTACTCAGCACTGGTGAGGCTGCACCTCAAATCCTGTGTTCAGTTTTGGGCCCCTCGCTACAAGAAGGACATTTAGATGCTGGAGTGTTTCCAGAGAAGGATAACAAAGCTGGTGAAGGGTCTAGAAAACACATTTTATGAGCAGTGCCTCAGTTCCTTAAGAGAAACTGGGGATGTTAAGTCAGGAGTCCCAAAGAGGATGTCATCACTCTCTACAACTACCTGAAAGGAGGTTGTGGTGAGATGGTCTGGTCTCTTCTGCCATGTTTCAAGTGAAAGGATGAGAGGAAATGGCCTTAAGTTGCACAAGGGGAGGCTCAGATTAGATATTTTTAAAAAAATTGTCACTGAAAGTGGTTAAGCATTGTAATAAGTTCCTCAGGGAGGTGTTGGGGTCACCATCTCTGGAAGAGTTCAAGATGCCTCTGGGTATGGCATTTCGGTATATGGTTTAGGAGGGATTATGGTTGTGCTGGGTTGACAGTTGGACTCAATGATTATAAATGTCTCTTCCAACCTTGATGATTTTGTGATTCATATAATCCATTTTATGGGCAGTTCTTGTAGTATATTTAACAGCTAAGTCAGTAGAAGGCTGCAGGAAAAGAGCTAACAAAATATTTCCTGTGAAAAGGATGGTGTTTGGAGACAACTTCCCTGCATCTCTTGCCCAATATAGTCATAACAAGCCTCTGGAACACCTTAAATAGCAGCAAAATGAGAAGGAAGCAACAAAATTTGTCAGGATCTGTGTTTTCAGATATTTAAAATATAACAGGTTCTTCCTACCTGCCTATTTATCAAGAAAGCCCACCACTTTCTGGGGAGGTGTCTTAAATGCAGAGATTCATTGCCTCTTTGAAACATGATCTGATAAACCCCACAATTTTAGGAGGAGGAAAAAATGTTCGCATTAAAGTACAGTACCAAAAATAGCATTTTCTGCCTTCAGGATCTCACTGCTGCTCCCTGTGTGACACAGTGAGCAGGTGCAGAAGGCACCAACCACAGAATACCTTCATCTGTGCAAGGACAGTGATGTAAGGAAAGGTTTACATATGTTGTTTCACAGAAGGACTGCTATTGCCTGATGAGGAACAGAGTCATAGGATACCACAGGTACACTGCAACTTGATTCAGTTGCCGATGAGAAATAAAATAAGGCTGAAAGCTGGGAAAGGAAAATATCTGCCATTTGCAAACCGAAGCAGCGCAGGGAAAAAGAGGGCAAGTCACATTCTTCTGCTTTCACGGGGCTCAGATTCTCTACCCATTACGCTTCCCAAAATACTGCTTCCCACAACACTCTGCAATGCAGTCTACAAAAGTGGAAGTAATCTGGGCTGCACAGTTGACTTCAGCTCTGATAGAATACTCAGTTGTGTTATGTGTAACGTTCATGTTATTGTCAGTACGCCAGTAAATGTCATTGCCTTTTCTGGGAATATACCATGTCAGAAAATCATTTGGGGTAGGATTTTAATTTTCCATTGGGTTCAGCAGCAGCTGAATGCTTTCTGTGCTGCATGTCAGGAGATCAGACAAGTACAGCCCTTCTGCCTCTCGTCAGCACGTGGCACAACAGCTTCCAATCTCGGCAGTTGCAGCTCCCCCATCTATGAGTTAAATCAGCATCTGTGTATGATGGCCTTTTTTTGCCTCTGCAGTGCAGCATTATGATTTTTCAGGTTTCAACAACAGTGACAGGAGCCCTCAGCATCCTGTCACAGCACTGTTCTGTGTGATATCTTTTTGGCAACTCCAAGTTTCGGGATGATGGGTTGGACAGCCTGATTCCCATGGAGTTAGGGGTGCTGGAACGGTATCTCAGTGAGAAAATCTGAAGAGCCCACTGGGCCACACTCCAGCCTAATTCAGGACAGACAAACAGTCCCAGCTCCAGGAGCTAAAACCTGGAAAACCAGCCTGGATGCCTGCCCACCTCACTCACCTGGTGGAGTACCTTTTGGGGAAAACTCCCTGGTGCTATTCAAGAGGGGTCTACATCACTTTAAACACTTCACAGTGTTCACCTCAGCTCTTTGCTCATAAAAACAACATGGCATTGTTCCTTCACCTACGTGGAGTTGTGAAATTAATTATAAATGGCTTTGAGTTCATTATCTGAGAGGAGCTATAGAAGTGTGACTTATTTTTAATAATGCATAAGTAATAATTTATTTAACATTTCTGTGTATTCCTCATCAGGTTCCTGAACCTGACTGCACTTTCCTGCTCTGTCTGCAAGTTCTCTTGTGAAAGCTGACAATAGGCTTCAAACTTTTTGTTTATTTTTTTTTTAGGATAATGAGATACCGTGTCTTGGTCATTAAAGTTGTGGCACCTGTTCTGTTAAAAAAATAGGATATCAAGTTTAATTGGGACAGGATATGACAAGAAATTAAAAGAATCAAACAACTACTTTGTAAACATAATCTGTTAAATCCAGTAACTAGAATTAGTCTTATTTCTCCACTGTGAGTTTATGCTGTGATGTAGCACATTTGTTTCAAGGCCATGGAGTCTGGATAGAGCTAAATAGACAGTTCAAACACTGAATGCTGTGTGCTGTGCCCTCTGCAGAATCAACCTGTGTTTCAAGATGACACAAAAAGACAGCAACTGTTTATTTAGGTGCCATTGAACTATACAAAAGGAAAATATTTTTCCAGGTATAAAAGAAACAACTAATTTGTCCTCCCTATAATCTGCATTGCAGGGATACATGTGTGGAGTGAAACAGGCAAATATTCAGAGGCTGAGGCTGGTGAAAGCTGGCGGGCTTTGCCAAGTCAAGCACAGAAAGTCCTGAGTCAGCCTTGCCTCCAAAATCAACTGTAAATAGAAAGTTGTTTGGATCTTTGATATTCTAGGTGTTCTGGAGCTTTCTGTCTTCTGTAACACCAAGAAACATCCTGAATATTTGGTTTCAAATGAAATGTGAGCTTGTTCTCTCATTGAAGGCAAATGGCAGGCCCTGGGGAACACCAAGGTCCCACTGGGTTTGTGGGTGCTGTGGCTTGCTGTGCCTGGAACAAGAGGAGGAGAGGCTGGTGGCCACCTGGGCTTTAAACTGAGGTAAGGAGCAGCATGTGTGCCCTTCCTTGGGGGTAGCCTTCCTCACAAAGTTGCACTCACCCTGGGTATTCCCGGAATGAATGTTGCAGCATGGTTGTTGCTAGTGTACCTTCTCCATCCAGGCCGCTCAGACAGAGGCAGCTTAGAAAGCCTCCAGAGTCACCAAGTCTTTTCAGTCCTATTTCGCCAGCTCAGCAACGCTTCCTCAGAAGTGCTGTGGGTATAGACAGAAAAAATGGGGTTTAAGGCATTAACCTTTGGCACCACCTGAAGAAAGGGGGCAAACTCACTCTGGCTCTGCAGGCTGATGCACCCCAGGGAGGCTGAGAGACTGCCCATGTAGTGAGAGGGAAGCAGTGTGCATGGGGCCTGTCTGTATCCCTGTATCCTTTTGCCTGGCAGCATCCACAACAGCTAAGAAGCAATAGGTTTTGAAAGCAAGCAGTGCCAGAGTCCAGTAAAGAAGCAACTAAAAGAGGTTTCTGTTACTGGAAGACAGGTTTTCAAAATGCTGCTCGTAGGAAGGATATCCCACTATCAGTTCGGTCTGTGTCAAGGACTTTGATGATGAGAGACATCTTATCCGGACTTCAGCCTCCCCATTGACGCACTGGTTAAACAGGAAAATGAAGTGAAGAGAGGAGGATAAAGGGGCACAGCAAAACTTCAGGATCCAGTTGGTATGAGATGTTCAAACAAATCGTTTATTGAGGCCGATATAATAAGGTGACATGAGCTGTTAAGAAAACCATTGTCTTAGAAATAAATTATGTGATAGGATAATGCTTTTGAAAATGTTTTCTAAGCAAGCTTATAAGTTGTTTAGAGCACAACTGCAGTGGGACAATGATGTGCTGGAAATAAGAAAAGCAAACAGCGGTTTGCTGTTTGATGGAGCATTGAAGGTTGCACTGAAGCTCCTTGGAAAGTCACTTTTATTTTTTTACTAGTAGGAATAAAGCAATGGACACTGTTCGGTGCAGCTTCCAACTGGGGAGGGATTTTTCTTCTGCTGGACTCAGGGAAGGCATTATTTCTGTCATTAAATCTCCAGTTTAGACATGTGGACTTGCTGCTTCTGCCTTCTCTCCACTCTTCTGAAAGGACTGCAAGCACATTTCTCTGTTTTTATGCTCTTTCTTGCCTTCACCCATAACAGAGACTTCTGACACAGCTCAGGAAGCACCACACTGTATTATTCAAGGGATGTAGCCTTTCACAGCTGGTTCCTGAATAGAAACCTAAAGATAAATAATAATAAAAATTTAAAAAAAAAATCAAAGAAGAGGAGAAACAACCTAGAAAACAAATACAGAGAAGAAGAAAATGGCAGCTGTTGCCTTAGAGTATTTTTCTTCCACTGCAAGTGTAATCAGAGCTGCAACACTGTGTTCCCTGGCAGTCTCCAGATACTGGTAATGAAACCCGGGCATATAACCCTGCCATTGTTTCTGCCAGGGATGGCAGAGGACTAAGCAAGGGTCAAAAGTTTATGAGAGGCTGTGGCTGTGCTGACACGTGGAGGGGAGCATGTTTCCACAGCACACACGCACTACATGCGCTTGAAAGGTCACTGCAGCCATCAGGCTGAGCTCCAGCCCGGTGGAAAAGAGGCTGAGCGGGAGCTGCACCAGGAAGGAAAGAGTGGGAAAGTGGCATGCAGGGAACCCAAAGGGGGCTTCTGCGGGAAAGGAGCTGGTGGCAGAAGGGAAGACACAGAAGATGGAAATGGAGAGATAGAGAGAAAATAGTGGCAGAGGAGCATCACGAGCTGGTTTGACAACAGATTGGACTCACGCAGGCAGATGTTGCACTTGGCAGAGCTGAGCAGGGGACTTGTTTGATCTCCCAGGACTGAGAAAAGGTCAGTAGCAGAGAGATCATCCTACTAACAATATTTAAGTAGTTGCTTTCTGTCTGCAATCATTTTGAAAAGTAAGAAAGAGTGTGATGCGGGGAAGCCAACTGCACCGTAGCTGTTCCGCCATGAGGAAGGAAGCACTGCTCACTGCTGCTTTTGTGTCCAGAGAGAAATATCCCACGCCAAACAGACTATCTGTTTAAACACTAAGACAAAAACCAGCAGCTGGGCTTCGGCTGTCTGCAGCAACCCACAGGCTGTAACCTCCAGGAGGCATCCCCAGCTGTGCTGCCCTTGACGGCAGCTGCCAGTGCTGCCCCAGCAGCCAGACAGTCTCTTCGCACATAAAAACCTGACAATAAAAGCTTTTGACACCAATGATTGCAATGGTGAGATGAAGACAAGATGCACTTGGAAATGTATCCCCCTCTCCTGTAAAGAGACAACATGGAAATACTCAGTTTTCTTCCATCCTTGGTTGTTATACTCCCTTACCTCCAAGCAAATGTAGTGCAAGCTGGAAGTGCCAGCCCATTACACTGACATCACCCTTTCTTTGTCCATTAAGTCTTAGGTATAAGAACTTAAAGAAGAGGCTTAAAGAAAAATCAAAGTCTTCACTCTGTTGAAATGAGTTTCAGTCTCATCTTTGGCTCTTTCATTTCCTATGCTAATAAATAATTCTTCTTACTAATACCAGAGGAGTATTGGAAGGCAGAATCTTCATTATCTGTATCTAAGAGAAAAGAAGGAAGATTAGTGATCGACCTGATTGATCTGAGTATTAGTGTTCCACAGCAAGAGGCTCCATTAGCACAAAATTGCCTTCACTCAGCTGAGACTGGTACTCATTGTGCTAGGTACGGACTGTCTACAAGAAACAGTCCTTGTCCTCATGAGTCATCTAAGTGGATAAAACATTTCAGAAAGGCAGGGAACAAGCAGATCCCTGAGCACCAGGACTAGACAGACCTGATTTCCCAAGGATATTTTTGCCTAACATGATCAGGTTTTGTCACCTTCTACAAGATGACCTTATAGAAGAAAGTATAAATTCTCCATTTTTGGTTGGCATACATAAAAAGACTTTATCGCTTGAATCCTCTGCTGTCGAATCATGCATGAGATTCCCAGTCAATGCACTTAGATTTAGCCTCCTGCACAGAACTACCCATGTTTGAAAGAATTGTGAAGACATCATCTCCTTCAGACCTTTACCTCTCTACCAAATGTCACTGAAACTGGAAAGCATACTGTGAGACGTACAGACAGACAACACAATCATGCCAAACCTCATTCCCACAGGGAAACAGTAACAAATTTCAGGTAGAATAGAAACCAGGATGGCAGGACATATCGCAAGGTTTCCTTAACTGTTTTTAAAAGTCTTATTTGTTTTCTTATTTACATCCATCTGTGATTTCATGTTGCATCACTTGTTTTCCTTTTAGTAGAAGTCTTTAAAAAGGCTGACATCTTATTGCATAGACACCAAAGTAGTCTTTGCAGAGCAGGGCTCCAGAAACAGAAGGCCGAGTAACTCTTTAAACTCTTTCGGATATAAATCACTAAATTTGAAGGGAGATTATAAAAAAAACCCAAACCACAAATCCCAAATCCTCTTCAGCTCTGAAGAAAACTGCCATCCACTGGAAAGTGATCTTTTAACTTTTACTTTGTCCAAATCCAGAGGAATAATTGTGGAGTTTCTGAAAGTGCAGAAAGTACAATATCAGACTAAGGCAAAAGCACTTAAAATTGGCTGGCAATAACTAATTTCACTCTTGGTCATTTCTATGGGCTTCTAGTGTTCATGGCGAGACTTAGGATAGAATATAAGATATACCGCAATGAGTGCATAGTAAATTTTCTTGGCCATTATTAAATATCTAAATCCAGAGAACATCTGCTTTCTGACATTTTTACACCATGAGGGTCCCTTTCTTTTTGTGAGACCATTTTGATGTTTTTGCATCATGAGAACAATTAAATATCACTTTCTGTGTCTTTGTATTGACCAAGGGTGCAGCATTTAGTTCACAGATCCCAAGACATTGAAGTCTCAGTGATCTTTTGAATACTTCAATTTCTCTACCTGTGAAACAGAGCTGAAATATTTTTGTCCATTTGGAAATTTAATATCTTTAAACTGAAAGCACTTTGAGATTTTTCAAGCAAGCCTTACAAGTATGAAATTTAAAAAAAATAAAATTTAATAAAATGTAAAATAAAATAAAGTAAAATAAACCCAATCCCCAGTTTCCTTTTGTTAGCATGTCAAGTTTAAGCATGAAGCATCAGCAGCATTTTACCATACTTACATAAGAATGTGTTTATTAATTTATCTAGTAGGCTAACTCCTGCTCCCTCTGAGGAATACATAATCCTTAGCTATTATTTAGAACCTTTCATCCACAAATGTCAAAATGTGTTACAAATGCTGCAGCGCCTTTTGTCTATGCATGACTTTCATTAACATCAGTGGAAAAAAGGATTAAGCTCAATATGTTTCCTTGAAATAAATATTTATTAAGAAATTACCTTGTTTGTTCCACCTCACTGTCTTTCAAACGTGAGTGCCATCATAGCATTCACTATTTACCCGGGGGCAGTGACTCATCCTTGCTCGGAAGGAGACAGCTCTCAGAGGCCAGTGGTCATCTTTGTCAGAGGACAGGGAGCACTGAAGGAGTGACCATATCCCACTGTCCATCTCCACCAACTGCAGCCTGCACAGCAAACAAAAGCACAGCCGTAAATTAATCACACAATTGCATTAGTGCCCTCTGAACCAGCACACTCAGCTAGTCCTCCACTGAACTCTGCTGTACTGAAAAGACCTTCAGCTGGATTATGCTTAAGCAAAAGCATTAGCACTGAGTGCAAAGCAGCACCCTCTCCCTCCCACACAGACTCCCGTTAACCTGACATCGCCCCAGAGCCTTTGCTGGGATGGCAGTGCCTGTGAATGCTTGGACATAAAACAGTTTATATGCCTTCTTTTACATCAGTATCTGGTAGCCAACAGACAGCCCAGTGTCCAGGCTGAGAGGATAGGTCAATGGTGAGCAGCCAACCCAATGGCTTGAACCCTCTCCTCCAGAGCATCATCAGTCTGCAGTCACTTGGTGCTGCCACTTCTGCCCAGCGGGTGAACACACACCTTCTAGCCTCATGTAGCCCTGAGGATTATCCTCTTGCCCTGCTTGGTGTCAGGATGAGCGCAGCCCTTAGGTACTCTTTTGGGAATTCCTACATGGTATTTTTGCTGCTGTCTTCTCCATCCTCAGGATGCAAGACCCAACCGACTTTACATAGATGGGTTCTGCTGAGGTGCACTGGGACCGTGAAACACCTCCCAACAGGATTCTTGCCAGACAGCAGGTCGATGAAGAAGTCTCCTAAGGCAGAAATGTTTAATAAAAGGTGTCAGAAATGTGTTTTTTCACCCCTGAAAGGCTTTTCTCTGTAACCTAAGACTGGTGTCTATGCAAACCTGGTGCTCAAAGCTCATCATCCACTTTGGACTTAAACATCTGAGCCATTTTCTTCAGAACAAGCAGTGGACTTGTTCTTTCAAAGCACAGACAATACTACCTTCGTCTTTGCAGTCTCTAGAAAATATGGATGATTTCTCCCCGTTCTTCCCTCAGCAACACTGCTACTGTTTTGAAACAGTTTGATAAACTTGATAAACTTTATCTTGACTTCAGGACAGCAGCTATCTGTACTAGCTATACCAGGTAGGGCATTCATGGTGCCTGGGGGATTAAACTGAAGAGATTCAGATTTCTAATCCAAGTGCAGAAGCGAGATAAGCAGGAAGATGTTCAGCCATGCACCAAAGAATCATGGGCAGTAGCAGAACACCAAGAGCTTAGAGGCTTGTGACTTTTGAGTGTCCAGAGCACAGACAGTGGTTGTGGGGCTGTGCTCTTAACTTGAATGTTGTCGTTATTCTTGTGAGAATATGGGCCTTGGCTGCAGCTCAGTAAAGCAGACTCGAGAAGTTCAGCTCAGGTGTGAAGCACAGAGTTGCCTCTCTGAGCCATCCTGAACCATAGAATCACAGAATCACAGAATCACAGAACATGCTGAGTTGGAAGCGACCCACAAGGATCACTGAGTCCAACTCCTGGCCCTACACTGGACCATCCCCACACAGGCACGCCATGTGCCTGAGGGTATCATCCAAACATTTCTTGAACTCCATCAGCCTTGGTGCTGTGACCACTTCCCTGGGGAGCCTGTTCCAGTGCCCAACCACCCTCTGGGTGAAGAACCTGTTTCTAATATCCAACCTAAACCACACCTGACACAACTTCAGGCCATTCCCTTGGGTTCTGATACCAGTCACCACAGAGAAGAGATCAGTGCCGGCCCCTCCTCTTCCCATCAGAGGAAGCTGTAGAGTGCAATGAGGTCTCCCCTCAGTCTCCTCTTCTGCAGGCTGAACAGACCATGTGACCTCAGCTGCTCCTCCTACGACTTCCCCTCAAGGCCCTTCAGCATCTTCGCTCTGTAGACTTATTTGATGGAGGAAGAATTCTATTTAATGACAGATTTTTTTGCAACATTTCTAGTGTGAAGGGAAGACTGATTTCTTCAGTCCTCATGTCACAAGGGTGTCTGGTGTCAGGTACAGCAGAATGAGATTTAATTCAATTCTAAAACTTGCTTCGCACTGCAGATGTTGAAGGTGCAATATGGAAAGTGCAACACAAGTCAACGGTCCTTTATTCAAATGCTTTCTATCCCCATTTCAAAGCAGTTTCAGCCTAAATCAATATTGACCTAAGAAAGGTGGTTTATTTCAGCAACAGGTTCATCTGTATATTAATGGATAAACTGACAATTGGGGCAAGCAAACATAACTCCAGTGAGACCAGCACAGTTGATTCTACTTGTGACAGTCAATGTGGCCTTTGAAGAATTTTAAAGCAATCAGTGTAACTGGGCCTCTGGAGCTTGCCAGCTCTTATTAACCTTGATCAGCAGGCAGGCAGGCAGGCAGAACTAAGAGGCCCTCATAATTCAACGTGGCAGAATCTGACCTCTGTGTTTGCCTCCTGTGCAAATTCATGCAGAACAAATTAATGCTTAAATGCTGCATCTCCACCAGAGACACAGAATTCCAAACACAGCCAATTCTCCCTGAGCTATTCCCAGAGTCCAAAGCCCAGACTGGGACCCTGCATGCAAAAACACAAACCCCAGCTGCCATGGCATCCTGGGTCTGTAGGAAACTTGCGGTCAATGACCACTGATTGATTTCACCAGGCAAACCTGTATGGATCTGGAAGCAAGAAGAATTTCTTATGTTGCCCATAGCACTGCAGGTGAGAAGCTGCTACCCCTCCCCAGGCCAGGAAGGGTGCTTGGCAGTAGCTGCAAGACAGCAGAGTTGGGGGCACATGGTATGTCAGAGGTTTTTGCAAAGGGCAGAGGGTGGCTATAGGAGGGAGAGGAGGAGAGGCAGAGAGGGCTGCAGGGAGCACTGTCTCCTCACTTTGCAGGGAGGGCAGAGGGACATGCACAGGGATGCGGCCGACACCGTCTTTGCAAGAGGCCCAGAGGAGTCACTTGAAATGGCAGGTGTCTGGAAAGGAGGACATTTAAGCACCATGAATTAATTAGGAAGCCCAATGACACAGGCTGCTCTCGGCTCTTGCAGCAAGTGGTACCTCGCGCTGTGGGGCTGGGAGCCGGTTATGCAATGAGAGGCAGCAAGCAGCCAGCAGCACCAGCCACAGAACGGGAGTCCTGCCGGTCCTGGCATCTCTCCAGAGAGAAGTGAAGTAAAATAAAACAAAAAGTGACTCCCTGTGATTCAGTCCTTGACTTGTCCTAAAATAAACAGTTCTCTGAGGCTCACAAATCACACATTAGAAAAGCCCCCGCCAACCAAAAAAGCACATATTTGTCTCCCTTGAATTCTCCACAGTGCTTGCAACAACTAAAATCTGGAATAAATTTTCACAGCTTTTCTTTTGTGAACAATAAATCCCTTCCTAAATCATGTAATAAGATGGAATGGGCAGCACGTTTTAGAAAAGGATTTTGATCTTTTTATTGTTTTTTTCCTGCGTTGTACTTTGTATGTTATTATCATATTAAATTCAGTCCCATATGAAACTGTAGCATTTAATATTTACCTCTAGAGTGTGCCTACTTATTTTAAATCAACATACTGTTTTTTAGGTTTTAATGTTAAGCTGGGAGCTAAGATTTGCTTTGATCAACTGATTTTTCTGACTGAGCATATAAGTGATCCAGATTAACCTGAAGATTAAGAAATAATATGTAATTGTATATATGGAACTGGGAAACATCTTTGCTTTTTGCAAAATTTTTACTGTTTTATACAGAAAGGCATAAAACTGTAATTTTTTTCTAATTAACCGCTGTTTCTTCTATATAGTTTTTAATTATAAAACATGTCAGAGATATAATCTTAGGATATAAACAGAGAGAAATAATTTTGTTTATTTTTAATCAACAACATTTTTAAAGGATTTATACAATGGTACTGCCAAGGGTTCTACACTTATACGTGATGATACCAGGTGCTGTACAAATAACAAGGTAGAATCAACCCCTGTAGAGAAAGAAGATTTAAAAAAATAGGTCTTATTTAGTAGCAAGAGGGACAGGGGGTTGTTTTTGAATCTGTGACCTTTCCCACTTTCTAATGTCTCACTTTTTCCATCCCTAAGTGTGTAACTCCCAATCAGCTCAGGTTTTGGGGAGAATAACACCTGAACTGGGAGCCTCTGCAAAGGGAGGAATATGTGTAGAAAACATATACAGTCACAGCTAGAAAATGGGACAAGCAGGGTAATATATTCACCATCTGTGGTACAAATAGAAAAGACTGAAGACCACATCTAAATTTTCTGCCTGAAAATGACTGTGGGTGAGCATTTGGCTCACATTTAAATGCAGCAACATGAGCTTTCTTCCTCCTCCTCCTTAGATAGAAGCTATTAGCAGGTGCTGCCAGTTATCTGTGCTGGCCACACGTCCCAGTGGGTGACCTCCATGTTATCAGGCTGTCCTTCACTTTTCACCATGCTCTTGCATTTCAGCTCTCTTGCCTGCTTGCCTGGGGCCTGGGAGGTGGTGCCAGTGGACTGGAGATGGGCAGACCGAGGGCTCTGCATCACGGTGGGGATTGGCACCAGGGGAAGGAGGGAGCGCTGCTCCCTTTCTTGCAGCTCACTCACTTGAGCTGAAAGAGAGGGACAAAACCACAGAAAAACTCCAACCTCAGGGAGGCCCTCCCAAGACAAATATAGCCTTGAAGGGAAAGGACCTTGTGTTTACAATGCCACTTTCCAGACGAAAGGCAGGCGAAGGCAGCTCTGAGTGCTGAGATGTGTTCCCATCACCTGCACTGCTGCCAGTGAAGGTGGAGCAGATTCCTGCTGTTGTACAGAGCTTGAGCACCTGGCTTCTTCCTGGGGCTCTCAGAGTACCAGAGTAATAATGATGGAGCAATGTCAGGTCAGACCTGCAGTGAGCACTGGAGGACTGAAGGGGGCTGACATGCAGGGCTGCAGGAGCAGCGGCACGCAGACCCTCAGGCCTGTGGGTGCAATGGGATGACACAACCAAGAAATGACCTCTGGCGTTTATTTAGCAGTGTATGCTCACTACACATACATGTTCAGGGCAGTTGAAGCACCTGCACAAGGCCAGCAGATATAACATGGGACCTCTGGAAGATCAAGGAGGATCCTCTAAAGCATCATGGCTGACACTGGGTTACTGTGTCTGAGCAGTGATTGCCACATTGCCTTGAAACTGCTGTATAATTTCCTGATCTTTCTTATCCAGAAGCCAGAGGTGGCTGCAGCCTGATATTGGCTGGACTGAACCCCAACATCTCACACAGACAAGCATTTCTCATTTAATTGCAAGTAGCACAATGCACCCCTCCACAAATGGGCCTAAACCTACAAACACCGACTGCATTAGGAAAGAGCAGTGAGTATTCAGTAGATCCTTGGCTCAGGCCCAGCACCTGAGTCATCGAGTTGGTATCTCCATTTGATAATCAGTCTCCAGTTTCCACAGAAACAGTTGTTAGAAATACTTGTTTATTGATTATTCCCTTATTTATCAGACATTCTCAGCACCTTCTCTCATGCTCTGTTTATTTATTTCGTTTTGCTTTGGTTGTAAGTGTAATTAGCAGCAAAGCTGCTAGCCACACCTCAGTGTTTCTGTGGATATTGTAAAGAATAAAATGCTCTCAATTTCTAAAGAAATTCTGGTTCCAGTGATGTATCTGCTACTATAGATGGCAATATATTTAACTTGCCAAGAGTAGGAGTAACTGCAAAAGCAGTCCAAGTTTCAGATATCCAAGAGCCCTGCATGCAGGGGCAAACGCGGGAGTGGGGTTAGAAAATTTGGTCTGGGATGATAAGCCAAGTATTTCAGACCTAACAGCATTTGATTATAGTTATACCACAAACACAAATAACTTCTAAATGAGTTACAGCTCTTTGCATAATAATTACATAAGGGCATGTTTCCTAATGATAACTTTTGTCCTGGTTTAACCCCATCTGGCAACCAAGCCCCACACAGACACTCACTCACTCCCCCACCAGTAGGACTGGGAAGAGAATCGTAAGGGTAAAAGTTAGAAAATGCATGGGTTGAGATAAGGACAGTTTAATAGGGAAAGCAAAAGCTGTGCTCACACGTGAAGAAAAACAAGGAATTAATTCACAGTTTCCCATGGGCAGGCAGGTGTTTAGCCATCTCCAGGACAGCAGGGCCCCATCACACATAATGGTGACTTGGGAAGACAGAAGCCATCACTCCAAACATCTCTCCCAGTTCCTCCTTCTTCTACCCCACTTTATATGTTAAGGATGATGCCATATGGTACGGAATATCCCTTTGGTCAGTTTGTGTCACCTCTCCTGGCTATGTCTCCTCTCAGGCTCCCACGCACTCCCAGCCTCCTCGCCAGCATGGCAGTATGAAAAGCAGAAAAGGCCTCGGCTCTATGTAATCCCTGCTCAGCAATAACAAAAACATCTCTGTATTATCAACCCTGTGTTCAGCACAAATCCAAAACACAGCCCCATACTAGCCACTGCAAAGAAAACTAACTCTACCCCAGCCAAAACCAGCACATTCCACTCCTTATTCCATACTGCTTACACTGTGCTCAGGTCCCACACTATTCAGTGCGACTTCATTAACCACCACCTACCCTTCCCTTTCTTTGATAACTGACAACTTTGATAACTTTTCATCAGTTCCCATAAGACTATTGAGAATTTCCTCAACTGAGGATCAAGTCTGGTGGAGACACAGATCACAGCTGATATTCATTAGAACATCTTTTCTCAATCACGCTGTTCTTCCAAATGGAATCCAGCTATTATTATGGAGACCAGACAACCATCCCTGAGGACATTATTACTCCCTTGAGCATTCACACACACTCCCAGTTATCTGCTTAGAGCAATAGCTGGTTCCCGAGACACAAAAGCTCACACTGACTCACTAGTGGGTTCAGCAAAGCCCTTGGGGTCTGTTGTTTCATTAGATGTGTAAAGCCTGTAGTTTTTATCTACAAATAGCAGCCAACACCTTTTCAAATGTTGTCTCAGTTATACGCCATGGTGAACATTAGTGCGTGCTGGTGGCTTCAGACAGATTCCATGCCTTTTTGTGTCCTGAGCTGATTGACAGTGTAGCCAGTCATGGTAAGAAGCATGCTTATATACATGCCTACAGAGCCCCAGTGTTTTCAGATGCTGGGCAAGTGAGGGTTGCCATAATCCAGACTTTACAAAGAAGTAGAGATCACGTGCCTCCTCTAATCTCTATATTTCCTTGATTTCTCCTACCTTAAATCAAAATCCTTCTCTTCTCCTAATTGAAGGAGTGTGTTTTGGCAGAGAATATAAACTGCAATTTTGTCTTTGGTTGGACAGTCTTAAAATAACTGTCAGCCTTAGTTCTTTCAGAAGCTGGATGCTGTGGATATTTTTAGTAAAACTGATTTGATGGCTTAAGACTTAGAATTTATATTACATTTCAAAATATTACTGTACAATTCTGAGATGCTGCCATGGAGACTGCATCATTACTCTCCTTTGCATGTGCATTCAGTCACTAGATCTCCCCAGGCTTTCAAAGCATTTCAGCCACAACCCTCTTCCAGCTTCCAACTATGATACTCCAATTCAATGTAAAATAGGCCTCAGAGCCATTGCAGTAGCCTAACAATAGCTCTCCAAATGCTTCCCATCTTTGTCCTCGCTCTGCTCTGGACCTGGTGCTCATGATTAGAAAAATACCAACATGCTTTCATGACCCCCAGAACACAAAAGAAGGGCTGGCAGCACAGCAAGTCATGCATGCTGCCTAGAGAGGCACATACATGGGACCTGAGAACAGCAGGAGCAACATTTTTCATATTTTCACAACTTCACCCTCTGGCCTGCACTCCCCTGGCGAGATGTTTGGTCTTTCTCAGGTGATGTGATGGATTTAGGAACAGACCCTTTCTAACAAAGGGTCAAAGACATGAAGAAATAAGCAATCCTGTGGCACATAAGATGTGTTTGTGCTTTCCACCTTGAATTTCATTTGACTCCTATAATGTGCAGGGGGCTTCTTGTTCTTTTATTCTCTTTATTTTTTTATCTCCTGAGCCTTCATTATAGCAGAACATTATTGATGCAGTTATTCATAAAATATCTGTCCCGTTATCATACTGGTCCCAGTGGCAGCAGCCATACAATCCAATATATTCCCAGCAGCTCAAAGCATATAAACCAAGATTTGCATTTGAAGATGTCAGGCAACTGCACTGAGCAGAGGCTGAGCTGAGATGACAACACCAAGACTTTTGGGAAAAAATAAAGGAATAAAAATGTCTGAACCAAGTAACTAGGGGTTTTAATTCAGTAGATAGGTTTGAGGAGGCCACTAGCCTGATCATGTGAGACTTATAACATGTTATTCCTCACATACTTTATTCCTCTGTACCTAAAACAGACATCCATAAATATCTAAAGTGAGGCACACTTTTCTTCTCAAACACAATAACATAGTGGAAGCACTTGCAACTTAGTATCTTCACTTGAAGTCCACTGGCATCAATGAAGTCAAAAAGGATTTGAATCAGGGTCTGATAAATTTACCCCTTCAAAATCCATATTCTCATCAAAGAATAATGAATTTTACAGAGCCTGGAAATAGCTTCACATGATAAGGGCAGGTACAATCTTCTCTGTTACCTATTTGAACAATAATTACTCTTGATTTCTGGCAAGGTCTTATGCACCATCAAACAAGAATAAGATATAACAAAAAAACATACAACCTAAAAGTTACTGAACTACAAAACTAGACAATAATCTAAATCAGTGGTATTATGGCTGTAATACTGCTGGTGACCTCAATGGTGATTGGGTTAATCACCTGGAGCTCATTATCTCAATGAGTTTCCCAAGCTTTTTATTTTTGAAAGGCGCTCTCATAGCACACTTTTCACAAAATTTATTTCCTGCAATGGTTTAACATTATGGTTTAAGAAGTTCGTGAAAAGCGCTCAGTACCTGTGGATAGCCATGAGGCTTCTGGTTTTATACTTGCCATTTGAATACTTCTGTAGAGGACTATAACTGCCTAATTCAGTGGGAATGGCCTGGAACACACACTGCAGTATGGTCAGGCTTCTCATGCTCACTGCTGGGCGGTCTCTGAAGCACTCTGCTGAGCGTCAGCTATCAACAGCACTACATGGGTTCCTGATGCAATGGCAATGGAGATGCCCTGTAAGAAAACCCTTTCCTCAAGCCAGCACAGAGAAAACAATTTGCTATTAAATGAAAATGCTTCAGAGCGTGGGTCACTTGCCTAACTCCAGGTAACAGAGAGGATTTAATAACTGCAGCAGTTGTTGCCTGAGCATCCAATATACATCTCTGTGGTGGGGAGAAGCAATGCTGTGTCAGTTCCTCTCAAGCCGTGTCATACCATGTCATGAAGCACACACTGATGTGACCTGATGCAGTAGGTAATAAGATCTGTGCCAAGTTACTGAATAGAAGGAAACTCTTTTTGTTTCGTGGAGACTATTTTAACATGTTGAACCCTGCTGTCATGTTGAGCATGTTTCTGAATGTTTTTGTGGCCAAATAAAGCATTTATGCCTGGTTTATATGTCTAGGGTTTTTTCCAAAAAAAGAGAAGCAGCTGGCAGTTACTGCCATTGTACTGGATATTATCACCTGCCCTCATAGGATCAGATATCCAAATGCCAGTTCTGTCTGGAACCCCTAAATTAGAACTGTGCCACCAGGAGAGACATCATGAATCATCACAAGTGAAGCACAAGGCAGTCAGACCTGCAATGAGCAATCATTTAATAATCTTTTCTTTCCTCATCCCTAGCCTGTGGATCTGTAAGGGACATGAGAAAGGAGTCCCAGTGTATTAAATTGCATTTTGTGCATGAAAATCTCAAAGGAACCATCTGCTACAGCACAGTCAGGAGATGGAAACTCTTGCTGTCTAGATGTGCCATGCACATATATTGCTTTTGAACTAGGACTGCAGAACAGGCACCTGTAACATCCTTGAAAAGGGAAATAATTAAAATGTGGACTTATGTCCTACTTGGAGGTCATCACTTTCTTCAGTATAGCAATCTGGACTATAGTTTAATTCTGGAGAGCACAGAGTACCTGGGTTTTCAGCTTTTGGGGATGTTGTCCGTCAGCTGCCCCACAGCTGCATTGCGTACATATTATCTCACTTCCATGGAACAAATTATTTGTCCCACTTCAGTGGGATTTAATAAACCATTTTCAGTAACCATCCATATACCTTTAGTATCATAAACAAAACCAATACCTGAGTAAAATAATTACTTCTAGCTGCTTCTAGGCAGAAGGAGGAGCATGCTGGGGAGTATTCAGAGCATGAATGCAATGTGGTCACATTCCAAACACAACCACATGCACCCCAACATGCTCAACATGCAGTGCAGTTTCCATTTTTTTTTGGCTTTGACCCACTTTTTACACATGCAGAAAAAAACCTGAGCCACTCCCATGCCCAAACACACAAGAAAAAGAACTTCTGCTTAGATCAAGTGCATTGACGTGATGAACTCATTGCTCTCAGCCCCATAACTCTGGGGGGATTGGGAGAATCCCTCACTTGCTAAGACATTTTTAACACTTTAAACAGTTCAGAGACTCAGGAAATTTCAAAGAAATCAGCTCCACAGCAGTTGGGAGAAAATATTCCCAGAAAACTCTGTCTCAACAGCTTTCCTAGCTGACAAGATGCATTAATTTGTTCTGAAACCCCAGAAGCCAGAGTGGGAGGGCATCAAAGTGGACAGTGCTGCTTCAGTACTGACCCAACAGCACAAACCCTGATGCAAATCCTATCAAATCAACTCATGCAAAATACACATCTCTTCATAGAAGGTACAAGGCCTATCTCATATTGTGAAGGTTGTCTGCAGATACTTATAGAAATTATGCCTATTTACTTAGGCAGAAGAATGATTGTTGTAATCAGGAGGACACAGCATTACTACTGATAAATATCAAAAGAATTTGCATCCCAGATATGTCATTGCTAAAAAAATTATCACTGTTATTTCCTTTAATGCTATCTTGCAGGTGGACACAGCTGATATATCTTCCCTTGGACTGTGTTGCAAGGTCAGGGAAATCAACAGACACAAGTAGCTCAGGACATGACACCTTTCTTGATTTCCTGCTCTAAAGGAAGCTCTAGGGCATCTAGAGCTCCTGCTAAGCTTTTGCTACTGTTGGTAGATAGTCTAAAAAAAGTCTTTGTAGCTTTGAATTATCATCATCAGGAAAAAAGTACTGCCTAAAGCTGCAGCTTTATGATGATGGGTACTGGTGATGTACAGAAGTGCTTTCCACATGCTTCAAGAAATACATTTAAACTCACCTTCTCTTCTGGGCAAGGTATAAAGAACATTCAATATTTATTGCTGGAACTTCCATCTACAATAGTGCTTTTTTCCACCATCACCAAAGAGATACAAAGAGGCTGTCAAAACATGTGGAAAGTCTTGATCTTTTAGGTGGAACAGTCAATAATAATTACTGTTACTTCCCTTCACTATGCCAGAGACGAACTAAGGAAGCTGACAACAGCTTCAGTCACTGACTTAAACCTGAGAATCTCAAAATTCATGTCTAGAAAATATGAGGAACAAAACTACTGCCTGGCATATATCTGAGATCATATTTACCACCAAAAGTATATTCAAACTACATCTGTGTTCAACATCAGCTGTCTGTAATACACATCAGAAAGACAAAAGCAATTAGCGTATCTTTGGAGACAGCTCTACATGCTGGTGAAAGCATGTTAAGCATTCACCTGCAGGGAGGTGACAAATAATTTTTAGATTATCATTTTCTGATTCCTTTACCTGTGCTAAATACCATCATACACCTGGGCTGCAAAGAGAAGAGGAAGCTTTTGTGTAGCAGTCATGAACTGCCCAACATATGCACATTACTGTGCATGATTCGTATTTACAGGATGAGCGACACAATTTCTCCATGAGTTCTAGACATCAGGAGAACTGTTAAAAATTTTCTGCTGAAAAAGAAAACCTTTCTGAAGTACACATGCAAGCCGGTGTGGCTACTCCGGGTTGGCACATAGTGCTCAGTGCCCCTTTAGAGCAAAGCAACAGTCCCCACTGCCAATTTCTTCACCTCCTAAAGAGCAACTCAGCTAAAAGATGAGTGCAGCCAGCTACTAGTGCAGCTAACTCCTTGCTTCTTCCTTTTTCCATCGATAGTTTCCCTTAAAACAGGACAGGGAGGATTTTACAATTGATCATCCTCATGAGACAGTCTTTGAAATACGAACAGTATTTTTCTTAATGTGATTGTATAACATTGTCATGACTTGAATATTTTTGACAGTGAAATAAGCTTATCTAATAAAGTGGGTGCTGTGTTGACTTTTCTTCCCTCCTTTCCTCAAAGGCAGGTGTGTGAACAGTACAGAGAGAAAGTATTTGCTGCTCTTCTTGTTTTTCAGAAATGAAAAGACCTATCTGTTCATGTAGTCTCATTTTTCTCCTCCTACAGATAACTAACATACCAGCTTATTCAGTGTTGTAAGGATGGCAGGCAAAGCAAGATCAAACCAATGAATTCAGCATTTTCAGTTTTCAGAGTGAAGTCTGATTTCTGGTAGAATTCATCGCTTGCCACCAGGACTCACATGCAGAAATGCACATATGAAACAGCGGCTTATTGGGGCAGTAAGCCATCAAAGTCCTGCCAGAAAGCACTAACCACCAAGTTTCTATGCTGTTTAGCTCTCTATCCTGGAACAAGGATGCAGCCATGAAGACCTTAGTTAATCCCTAGTTTCTTTCCCTCCCTTTTTGACAAGTCATCTTGATGTCATCTACTCAAATAGCAGTCAGTACTAACTGACTTTGAAGAACTTAGGCATATGGCCTAGCTTTCATAATCCTACCATAGGTTCTGATTTGCTAAAGGAAGCTTATGCAGGGGTGGTTTCAGGCATACTTTTAAATATTTTAAACATTTTTATCGGTGATTCATCCTGCTTGCCTTGAAAATTGTTTTTTTGCCAGAGGGCACAGTTTTAAGTTTGTTGCATTATTCATCCACAATGTCAGTTGACACTGCTTCCAGCCAGGTAAGTAAAGTATAAGAACTAACTGGCATATGAACCACAATGCTTAAGCAGGATCATTTGGGTGCGGGGAAGAGCCGGAGATGACATAAGCAGCAATTGGTATGTCTGAGTGTTCCTCATTTACCAGGACCTGAATGACAGTCTCAGTGTGTCCCACCTTTAAGGAAAAAAAAAGTATTTTTTATGTTTGTCTCTAACTAATTTCCTGACCCATCATTCAATTATTATTTTCAGGGTGTACAGCTTTGGTTTGATGACAAGCATTGAATAAGAACTTTCTGAGAGACAAAGCTTTAGTCCAGGCACCTGAAAGCACATACGTGTTCAAGAAATATAAAATTCATAGTTCAGATTTTCCAGCCAATCTATTACAATCAGAGTTTGTATTCCTCCTTTATCAAATAACAGGTACATCCAAATCAGGAATTAAGTCAATTTAGACCATCTTTACTACCTAAAATTTAAAAAAAAAAAATTATACAAGGTGGTACCAAATTTCCTTTCTCTTCCCTGGTACCATAAAGAGTGGTGCTCCCTATAGGAAACAAGGGAAAAGCATCAGTCCTGCTTGACTGAGAGGTCAGCAGTCTTGCTGCTGCTGGACAGTCTCATTGTAGGAAAGTAAGTCCTTCAGAATCAGGGTCAGGAACAACACCTAGGACAGTTTTGCTAACTGGAGCAGTTTCATCCAGGATTACCTGACCTGTAGCCCTCCTAATTTCTTAATTTGACTCAACCCTACAATTTCAGGTGGGGTTCAAATAGGACTGCTTTCCTTGTCTTTGATACCTCAGAATAATTTCACAGGATGCCCCTACAAAGCTTCTTTTATTTATTTTTTTACTATACCTTCGTTAGGGCCCATTCCTCATGGTCTGTAGAGTGAATTTCCAGAATTGCATGCCTACTGTGCCAGGAGGCCTTTCTGTAATTCAGACAGAGATGGAGTTTGTTGGATCTCACTATGCAAGCATTCTAATGCTGAAGCATCGGATTCAGTTGCTTAAACACCTACAGACCTTGGGAAACACGTACCATGTATATAGAGCCAAATGGAGGCCAGGCAGCATATCCTAAGAAATGTAAAATGGTGCTAGAAATCTAAGTCTAGAGGATTGAATCCTATCCACAGACATGTGGATATAAACAAGTAAAACTCCTGTAAAACTTCCTCTACTTATCCATGACAGGTTAAGTTGCACCATCTCTTTGGCAAAAGCTAACGCTTGAAAAGACAAAACCCCAAGGGGAAAGAGTCTTAGAATAGATTAGAAATTTACAGATGAAATGGATGCCCTGACAGTGGTACCTAATTTGTTTGCATATATGCATGTGTCATATCCATATTACAGCAATTATAGGAACACATAATTGAATCATGAGGCTGAAATTACCACAGGAATACTCTTCATTAAAACTCAGAGATTTCCTTTATACCTGTTTTTAAACAAGCTTTTGTGTGGGTTCTCAAAAAAAAAAAAAAGATGAAAAAATATGTTTTGTTAAACACAGCAGAATTATCAGAGAGGATAGAATAAAGCTGAAGGTGAGATCAAGTGGATATGGCATAAGCTGTGTGAGACAAGCCTGTCTCAGGTGTGGCGTTGCCCAAAGATGAGCAATGATACATAGGTCCAGTGAAATGGCCTTCTTTTTTTAATAATAGGATAATAATATACTTTGGTTTAAGTGATAATAGACATAACAGTCACTAACAGGACTAATCTCAAAGTTAACCTTGAATAAATTAGATGAGAATTTGGCCCTTGATCTGGACCTATTAGACTGAAATATTCTCAAGTTCTAATTTTATCTTCAATCCAATGAATGTAACTGCATTAACTTCCAGTTATCTGTAGAGAGCAAAATCTTGGACTAGACATACTCTGCAGTGCAACAAGTTATCTGTTGCCAGTCATACAGTCAGTGAAAATCACCTGCTTGAATGTTGAGTTTTTCTTTGAAGGTGTCTATATTTCATACATGGATCGGCAGGTATCCTCCTAATTACAGTATGGTCATACCAAGTCTCCACAGGTGAGAAAATCACCTCAATGGAACCATCTCTGCAGGAATCCTGGAGCAGTGATGACCTTATCAGCATCATTTGATCTGCAGTTTTTATTTGTTTGGAGTGAAACCCAAATGCCAAGTACATGATTCCTAACACAGGCTCCAGCTTTATGGCTTGAAGCACATATGGTTTGATCCTACACACCTTCCACTTACTTTTGCAGGAAGTCTGGATAATTAAGAAGAAAGCATTAATAAGAGCAGTAGTGCAAACAGGAGAATCTGTGCTTGGCCTCTAGCCCAGGGTGATAAAACTGGAATGCAGCTGATGCTGTTTGGAAATCCTGGAGAAATCTGCTGGCAAACAACCAGGAATGATTACCCTGAGATGATGTTAAGACACATTCAGGTGCACGCCCAGACAGGCTGGCTTGGAAACACTCATGAATTCGTCTATATGTTTCTTCATTTCTTGCATCTTCTTATCATCCTAATTGCAAGGGGAAAAGGGCATGGCCACTTCAGAGGGAGAGACTGTGGTTTAGCAGCACGAGGCAGAGAATCAGAGAATCACAAAATGGTTTCAGTTGGGAGGGACCTCAAAGATCTCCTAGTTCCAGCCCACCTGCCATGAGCAGGGACATCTTCCACTAGACTATGGCAAATATGGGTGCTGAAAGGATTGGAGTTGCACACCACACAGAAGTCGATTTCGGGATTTGTCTGCCAATCTTTTTTTGGTGTTCCCCTTTTACTAGGGTTCCTTTGTAAAAAGCACCTGGTGTTGGCATTCACTTAAACAGAATTCCCAGGATTTTGCTAAACTGGTGTTTTGATTCCACACATTCACACTGTATCATGTTCGACTGTTTTCAGCCATGGCAAAAACATGCAGACTGTGCAGACTGCTAAGCAGTGTTCTGCTTTGAGAACACAGCACTCTCTTTATCAAAAACACGAGTCAAGGCCAAAACACTCCTTTTTGATCCTAATTAACTGAATGCAGGTGCCTCCATCTTAACTTGTTCCACAGTAGACCAGGCTGATCAAAGTCCCATCCAATCTGCACTTGAATGCTGCCAGGGGTGGGGCATCCACAGCTTCACTGGGCAACCTGTTCCAGTATCTCCATGCCTTCATAGAAAAAAAAAATCTTCCTAATATCTAAACCTGCCCTCTTTCAGTTTAAAGCCATTACCCCTTCTCTATCCCTCCATGTCCTTGTAAAAAGTCCCTCTTCATCTTTCCTGTAGGCCTCTTTAGGTACTGGAAGATGCTATAAGGTGTGCCCACAGCCTTCTCTTCTCCAGGCTGAACAACCCCAATTCTCTCAGCCTATCTCTATAGGAGAGGTGCTCCAGCCCCGCTGTGGCCCTTCTCTGGACTTGCTCCAACAGGACCACATTCTTCCTATGTCAGGGGTCCCGGAGCTGTGTACAGTACTCTATGTGGGGCCTCACCAGAGCAGAGTAGAGGGGAACAATCACCTTCATTGGCCTGCCGGCCATGCTTCTTCTGATGCAGCCTGGGATCTGTTTGGCTTTCTGCTCTGGAGCAAGGATCAGAAGCGGTCTAGGACGTGACCCACAACTGGTTCACAAGTTGACAGCCACAATTAAATTGGGGAGGTGGATTTCCATGCCCTAACTTATACCTCCTGGATTTCTAAGACAGAACAACACTTCAATGCCAGTGGGTCACATCAGATACAGTAAATCTTTAAAATTGCTAGAATTGCATGTGGTCAAAATACAAGACTGGGAAGCAGAAGAGCTGTCTTCCTCTCCAGACTTTAGCAAATGAACAAATGGAATGCTCTCTTGCTCCTCAGCTTCCCTCCTTTGAGAATAACTGACAAAAGCAGCCTACCTGACAGATCTTTAACGAAGATTCAACACTTCCTTTTCATAAAAAGATTTGAAAACTTGTGATCACAGATACTAACAAGCCCTCATATATGATAATATACTTGATTTTAAACCAGATGACATTTTATGCCTTTTCAGAACTCTCATAGCAACATGATTCATTAGAGTAGCTAATAAATAACACACATTTTTTATTATTCAAAATTTCTGAAGTACTTTTTTTTATCAGTTACATTAATTTATGCAGTGAAATAGTCAATAACTGTTTCTGCACCCTCATTTTCAATTTATAATGGATTTGTAGAGGAGCACAGGGAATAGAAAGTCATAATCATGAACGATTTTGTGACAAATAGGTCTTAAATACTTTTCCCAGATTCCCCCAACTGCTATGATGGGCATTCTCCAGTGCCTTCCTGTGAGAGCACCTTGCCTAATAGAGCGCAGATGTTTCAACATCAGGAACTTAACAATTCATTGTGTGGGAAAGAACTGGTGAAGCTAAATTGGCATTACAGTATACATTGTAAAGGGTGTTGAAAATGATTAATCAGGGTCAAATTGCCCTAAACTTGGAGAATGAGTCATAAGGTATTGCTTCACTTCTCCTCCAAAGTCACTTAGATACGAGTGGAGGAGTCCAAAATCAGAAGGAATCATACCTATAGCTTTTCAAAATTTAGAAACTACTAAAGTACAGGTAGACAAATACCACATTGCATCCTCACAGTTAAAACTCTGCCCTTGAAGGCTTAGCTTTCCAGTTACATATTTCGACTTCTAGCAATTTTTCACCACTGAGGCATAAAGCCTAGGAAGAGCCAGCAGAACCTTCTCTGTACAGCAGCAGCACAAACACTGTCAACCACAATACTTTTGTAAGGGCTCCCCTTCCTCTGCCCTTCTCTTACCTCCCAGACTGAAGCTGAGCTGATGAGCTCATTTGCCCTCTTTGCACTTTTTTTTTCCCAGGTTTGGAACATGATTGTCTCCTTACTTGCAGCTGTTCTTAGAGTGAAGTGTATCATTTAGTGAAATGTATAGTTTTTGAGAATTCCTCTGAGACATGGATTTTGGATATTGGTCATAGGCAATGCATTTTCACTGTTCTAATAGCAGGAGTTCTAGTAGCAAAAGTTTCTATCCGTGAGAAGCACAGCAGAGACAAAAAAGAAGCTCTTAGTTTGTCTCTTACTACTGTGTAAGTATATCCCATGTCAGATAAACTGCAGTTGAGCTGGTTTCTGCAGTATGGAGAGGGCATTGTCAGCAAGGCAAAGTGGATAGTAAATTATATGAAAAGCCTACCCTACCCTACCTCTGCAAATGTCCTGGCAGTTTAACCTTTCCACCCCCTTCCTGTGCTCTCAGGATGCTGGCTGTCAGTCAGAGGATTGGACAAGGTAGTAATTGATCTGATGAAGGGGATTTTTGTTGATGAGAAAAGTTAGACTGCCATTTTTTACAGCTGTTTTAGAAAGACTTGAAGGACCCTGAGGCATAAAGTGGATGTCGTACAACTAAGATAAAAAGAACAAATCAGAAATATTTTTTAAGAAAGAGAGAGAAAAAGAAAAAAAGGTAGGAATTTTGTCTCTTTGTGAACCCCTGAATTCAGAAGTCCTTAATTTCTGTTTAACAAAAAAGACAAATAATGAGTCATTAATCCTTTCTACTGCCTTAGAGCAAAGAAGACATTTTGGTTTCCTTATACATACACCAGTCCCCTTCCATATCTAGACAGCACCTGAAACTGAATCATACAAAATTAATTATTCCTGCAACAGCAGGACAATTAATGTGTGCAGCTAAGGCAGCAAAGACAGAAAGAGAGCTTGCCTTAGGAACCAGTGCTTTATTGTCAGCCTCCTTCCTGTTGAGAATCCTTGGGGCTCACTGAGGCTTGAAAGACAGTGTGCTGCGATAAGCATGTGATAATATCCCCACTGAAGAAAGCTCCCCCTGTTCAGAAGTACTTCAGGGTTATTCAGAAACAGCAGTTTCTTCTAGCCTCTAGCACGCACCCTTTGTATTGTTAATATGGCCAAGAGCAATACATGCACCACTTGACAAGTTGGAGTGATTATTTCATTATTTATGCACAGCTACATCTTATAGACATCCTATAGACATACAGCCTTCTTACATATTAGCACTTTGAAGATGTACTTACTGCCTTGCATTCATGATACAGATACTTAATTTGCAAAAAAAATGACCCAAACCCTTTGGAATACTCAGTCTGTCTCACTATCTATTACTCCGTGCATTGCCCTGTCCCACATGCCTGGATCAATCCAGAAGTTTGATCTCGGAGTAATATTTTTATCAAGCTACCAGAGAAAAAGCTGTATTTCTCTGAGTCCTCAATAGCTCCTGTGAAGTGCAACAACACACTTACATTCAATGGCCCATTGTTTATAGTGGTTTCCCTCACCTCTTATCTTCTGACATAAGAACTTCACCACAAAAGATGTCCCATGGTGAGTATAAATGTTTCTCTTGCTCTTGGTGTGTCTCAGAGTGTGATAATTATCACAGAAGATAAAGAATTTCCAATGAAACCAGATATTTTCCATCTAAATCAGACACAGCAATAGAAGGAGCTACGAAATAGCATCTTTGCAATGAAAATAAACCATCTGTCAAGTCAGACAAATAAAGCAGAAGGTGCAAAGTCATTAGCAAACTGGATTTTGTGCAGATTTCAAGCTAACCCCAAGACATTTTGCTTACTGCAGTTGTAGCTCTACTTACTAGGAAAGGGTCATATTTCATACTCCGTGAATACTCTTGGTTCAATACTCTAGGTTATTTATCACTCTGAGAATTGATGAGTTTTGAATATTAGATTAGATTAATATTAGATATTAGTCAAGGGGCAGGTACTGTTAATTAAGGCTAGTGAGTCTTACGGCCATACATGGACATGATTGATAATTTTATAGGATACACCTTCTATGCAAACATCACACTTTTCTGCCACACCATATTAAGCCTCCATGTGATAGAATCCATGGCTCAAATGCTACATAGTGGTCTGAGGTCTCTTATTCCTCAGAACATTTCCCTATGTTGTCCCTTTTTAACTCTAACTGCAGATGAGGGGCAGAAATATTTCCACTTGAGTTTTTTATCATTATTTTGGTAAGTCATAATTAGGCTGTCACTCATTCAAATCCATCTGGCAATCTGAATATTTACGTTCATTACGGGAAGGAGTGATTACGATTTGTTCCAAATAACTGCTGTTTGAATTATCTGAGATGGCAGATAAATGCAGATTTCCTCTACTTCAGAGACCTTGGAGGAGGTTTAGAGTTCAGAGTTTGTTTTTGGAGATACTTCCTCTGCACTTAGCAGGGAAGGCACAGTCCTCTAAAGGATATGTGCCACAAATACTTTATGCTAATTCAGCATCAGCTGAAGGGTGTGTCTACACTAGTCTTTAAGCTGAGATCAGGAGGACACTCTGGAAGTGAACTCTTAGTAATTCTCACTTCACTGTGTTTTTGGCTACACCACAAAGTTGTCTCGGTACACACAACCTGGATTCTGGAAGATTAATGGATGAACCACTAATAGGAACTCAGTTCTCATGACTCATCTCGAAAGAGACTGAAGTGAAATCCCTGAAAGGTGTACACAGTGGACAACTGATCCACAGCATCAGTGGTTTTGTTCTAGACATGAATTCTCATTGTGCTGCACTATTTGGTAAGGACAACTGATCCACAGCATCAGTGGTTTTGTTCTAGACATGAATTCTCATTGTGCTGCACTATTCTAAAATGTTAGGTTACTGTCAATTGAAGAAAAGTTCACAGAAAAAGCACTAGATAAATCTGGTAGTTGATGTGCTTGCCTACACCTGATCCACCTTGGCATGAGTCAAAGATAAACTCTAGATATGAAAGTTATAGACATAAGTCCCTATTATATCACCAAATATATTAGAGGGTGATCTATTCAGTTTCAAAATATTTTCCCCTCACATTTTCCCTTAATGAACAGCTAAAACATTAGACAGAACATAACATGAAGGCTATTTTAAAACATAAAGATTACTTCATCAGGCATGTTTGAGTAAAGAACCAGTTCTTGTTTTGAGTAATGCCTGTTCTTAATGATTTCCAAGAAGCTATACCATATTATGCCCTGATTCACAGGATGATAATTATTATAAATAACCTGAAGTAGTCAATGGGTGTGCTGCTTGCCATCACATACAAAGCTAATGACTGAGCCAGTACCAAAGTAGAGGAATTTTGACCACAAGAGTTCTTGATTGCTTTAACCATAAATGTCACTTTATAAAGTCACTGGCTAATGAAAAAAAAAACAACCACAAACAAACAAACCCTTATGCTTTAAAACCTCTGCTCCAATTATTCAGCAATTAGTGGGGGAAAGCAGAGGACTGATCACATTGAGGCACAAATCCCTCCCTGCCCCGGTTCGTTTTCTTCTCATACCTTACAGAGTCATATGAGTATTTAGCAGGATTCGCCTTCCTTTCTGCTAGTGCTACACCTTCATTAGCCAGACGGCTGCTCTGGCTCCAGTCTTACAACATATATTGCTTGACAGAGTTCTCTGCCTCCAGAGCACAGCCAGCATGGCATTAGGCATGAAGCAAGGTGGGTGAGTTCCTCCATTCTCCTGAGGGGAAAAAAGTTTAATTTTAGTAGGTTTTATCAAAGGGCTCCTTCTCTTCAAAGTGCTTTCTAACCTGAACAAGTAGCTCCCTGTTCAAAGATACTGTTGTGTCACTATCTCTTACCTGTGAAGCACCACCAGGACAGGAAAAGCTATTGAGGCTACGTTTTTTACTATCTCCCATTATCTCATTACAATGAATTAATAAAAGAATAACTTGAACCAAGCAGGGTGCTATATCAGTAATTGGTCTTGAAACACTCTTCTTTTTAAACAGGAATGTTTTAAATGAGAGACTTCAGCATAATGAGAAATGTTGCCACCAATTTCGTATCATGTGTACAATGAGTTTTACAATCAGATATCTGGGAACAACTCCCTTTCTACCCAGAACTCAGACTCAGCCCCATTAAACTCAACAGGCAATTTACCACAGAGTACAAGAAAAGTATTACAGGATTGCTGATGGCTTTCTCTCTCTTTACTTTGTTGTTTCACTTGCCTTCTTGCCCTGCAAAGAGCTTTGATTTAGCTGCAGAAAGACAAGCGGTTACCTTGAAAAGTGTGTACAGGTGGAAGGCTTTGTCCATGCAATGTCAAGTAGTTCTGCAGGAGCTGGTGCTTACACTGAGCTACTGCAACCTCTGAGCACTGGGCTTGAAAAACTTAACCTCACATTCCCGTGGAGAGATAATTTGTGTCACTTAAACAACCTCATCCTTCACTGCTTCCACTGCAGGGACCGAGATAAGCGTTTCCATGGTGCAGAGCAGCTCTGCGCATGCCTCAGAGAAATCAGAAACAAGCACCTCTTCTCCCTGTTGGGTAAGTCCCACTATGCAGCTGTACCTGCTGATCCATTAATCTCGGATCTTCAGAGATTAATTTTAGGGTGCATTTCTTTTTTTCTGTTTTCTTTTTTTTCTGCAGAACAGCTGGTAATATATGTGGGTTTAATATGGAACTTAGGATAAGTAGTTATACTGTAATTAGTACAATGAATTATGCTAATGGAGGAAGTGACAATGATGAGAAAAAAACTAATGAAAAATATTTATATCCATGGAAAACTTTCCTATTAGCCAACATGATGTGTTCCCAAAGTTGGAAGGAAACCAAAGCAAAATATGAGCTTTCTGGATGGTAGCAAAGAATCCATGACTTCTCTTTCCATAATCTCTTAGCACCAGTTTCTACATTATTTCCACAGGGACTAAACAGAAAAAGAAAACTGATGCAAAGGGCCATTGAATCATTCTTGATGTTTCAGAAAATGGAAATTAAACCTCTAAAAAGGGTAGTTTGATGAAATGAGCATAAATATTTTTTGTTCAACATAGCAAATAAATGATTGCTATCTTGAAATTGAAAGATTATAACATTTTAGATCTACTTCTCAGAAAGGAGGGGGGAAAAAATTGCTTTGAATACCTTATAGAGAGGGTTTCTTTATTCTTGTATCCCACCAAAATTACATATTGTATATAACAAAGACTTTTCATAATTTTCAAATGGTCTGTGTGTTAACATAAACTATAGTGCTCAGTTCTGGTCTCCACAGTTCAAGAAAGACAAGGAGCTGCTGCAGAGGGTCTGTTGGAGGGGCACAAAGATGATTAGGGGTCTGGAGCATCTCTCTTATAAGGAGAGACTGCAGGAGCTGGGCCTGTTCAGTCTAGAGAAGAGAAGATTGAGAGGGGATCTGATCAATACACATAAATATCTCAAAGGTGGGTGCCAAGAGGATGGTGCCAGACTCTCTTCAGTGGTTTCCAGTGACAGGCCAAGGAGTAATGGCCATAAACACAAGAAGTTCCACCTGAAGCTGAGGAAGAACTTCTTTACATTACGGGTGGCAGAGCACTGGAACAGGCTGCCCAAAGAGGCTGAGAAATCTCCCTCTCTGGAGACATACAAAATCCACCTAGACACATTCCTGTGTCACCTGCTCTAGGTGACCCTGCCTTGACAGTGGGGTTGGACTGGGTGATCTTGAGGTCCCTTTCAACCCTAAAAATTCTGTGATTTTGTGATTCTGTGAATAGCAGAAAGAGCACAGGTAGAACTTCTGACCAAATTCAGTCCTGATAAATTTGCCCTCTTTCATAAAATTTTATAAACATACCTTGTGAACTAAAAAAATTAAGAAAACAGAAGAAAAATATGAAGCAATCTACAGATTTTCATAGTCCTACCACCAAGACTTGGCAACCTCTTTTCCAAAGCACCCTTCATGGAAAGGGTTGCCAAGCACTGGAATAGGCTGCCCAGGGACATGGTTGAGTCACCCTCCCTTTAGGTATTTAAAAGACATGTAGATGTGGCACTAAAACACATGGTTTAGAGGTGGATTTGGCAGTGTTAGGTTAATGGTTGGACTTAATAATCTTAGAGATCTTTTCCATTGATGATTCTGTGGTTCTACACACTGGTGTGACATAATGACAACTGATAGAACACTTACACTATAAAAGGTGTAAGTGTCTATTGTCTTTGTGTATTTATCATGGCATACCCATATTCTAACATAATATTTTCCTTTAGCCTCATATCAATAGTGAATGTTTTCTGCTCAAGCATACCTACTTTGGACAGAGTGCAGACATACATTTGTTGTTCCTGCATGAACTCCTCAAAAGCCTAAAACAGGGTTAGAGGCACCTGCACAACTCTAATGATCAAGCAACTGGTGGAATGATACTTCACAAAATCAACTAGCATTTGATTCTGGAAACACAGCGGTTGCTTAGACTACTTTGACAGCTCTATGTAGAAACACAAATATTGCAGAACATGGCATCTCCATAGGTTTATAGAGACAGACCATGGAGATAAAAGGAAATCTTTTAGTAAGAAACCTTAGAGGACAAGGTTGCTGTGCTCCTTAAGTCTGTTTAAAAAAAGAACTCCAGGAAGAGAAAACAGAATGGAGCACTAGGCTGACTATGCCTCAGAGACCCAGGCTGTAGACAGACATGCTTTTTCCCTAGACCTGTTCTGTGTAATATTAGCTTACCAAGTGGTAAATTAGAGTTTTGGCTATGTAACACCCATGGCATCATCACTGCTTTGGAATCTGCCCCTTTGGGAGACTACTTTTTTTTTCAGAATTGCCAGTGAAGATGCAGCTTTAAGACATTAAAGTCCACCAGTGTGCAGGGGAGAAATTACTGCACATGAGGACATTTTGCTGTGAATCTGTGGTAAGTAAAGATTAAAGAAATGTTTGAGGCATTTTTCTCCACAGTACTGCACCTGGCAAATTTCCAGAGAGAAATAAACCCCAAGATCTAGGAGACAGACTGAAAGCTTCTCAAAGATAAAAATGAAAAGATACATTTGGCTCCATTAAAAAAATTACACCATTTTAGAAGAAATGCAGAATATAAATTCAGTCAGAATGAAGATAGGGCCTGACTAAAAGCTAGATTTCTCTAAATTTTGTGGGTTTGTATTTCTATCGCCATATTTAATCTACAGCATAAACATAGAAAATACAAATTTTAATGCTAGATCTAAAAAAGATTTAAAGTTATTTCCTTTTTAAGCAATGTTTTTCCAGCACTATATATAAAGTATCTGCAGATTTTAAACACTGTTCATTAGACATACAGTTCCCATAAGTCATCTTTTTTTTCAGACAGTCTAATACTTCAGCTGCCTTGCAAAACCTTCTCTTTCAGGATTTCTAGTTGAAATATTTCCTTTTTTATCACAATGATGTCACAGATTAGCAAGGGCAGCTACTTCCTCCCACCCCCGTTATCCAAGATTTTGTTGTATGTGTGGTTAGTTTCATTTTTCACCCTCTGCTCTCAAAATTAACTCAGCTGTGGATGAAGACATATATCCTATTAGCTCTATCCCTTTGGGGAATGCCTACAACAGCTGCAGCTGCCATTTCATTTCTCCTTAATACCCTTGTGCCCTAGAATACAAATAAAACAAATGTTGGTATCTTGTCCACTGCACCTCACATGATATTTTTTTTTAACATTCTGTAAAGCTACACAAAATGCCTCTGATAAGATATTGTTAGTCACTTGCAACGAAAGTGTTAGAATAACAGTTTGTGCCTCCATAATCCACCCTGGAATAATGAAATTCCACACTGAATACTGATAAATGATCCAAGATCTCATAAGCCTTCTTAACTCTGAACAGCGAAATATTAAAATACTGCAGAAACCATGGCAGCTGACAGGTGGAGTCATTAGAAAAATGTATGCAAATCCAATAGCAAATGACACTGCATAAAGGGCTTTACAGCTAACGACTTGTACTGATGCAGTCCCATATTCTGAAAAGAAAATGTCTAACATTTATATTGATGACAAGCAAAACACTAGTATGTTTAAATTCAGGTATCTTTCGTCCTGCACAGAACTCAAGCTTGGGAGATAGACTTAAAAAACTAATAATAGCAATCTCAGATCTTGCTTATACTTACATTTTGACATGTCAGTTTATGTATTTAAAATTCAGCTGAGCATAAGAACCCAACATATCATCCACACTGAATTTCCATCTGCAAATAAAAATACTTTTACTGACTCCAGCAAGACTGTGTCTTGTTCCTGTGCAGTGAAGTAGCAAAGAAAAAAATTTAGTCTTTGGCTGATATTGTCTCATCTTGGCTACTTCCCTGCTCCAGTAGTGCTACACTAACTGGGAGAGGAGCTGACAGTAACTAATAAATTAACAGAAAATGTAAAGGCACATTCAGTGAAGTAGTTTAAACATGATTGCAGGAATGGAGTGCTACATTTCCTCTGCTGAAAATGGGGATTACAGACTGGGACCGAAGACTGGGATTCACAACCAAGCACTCCTGAATGGAAAGGATGATGGGGAAGAACAGCCAAGCCCAGCTGAGAGGATAGAGCTTGAACAACAGCCTCTCTAAGGATGCACAAAACCCATCCTGTGCAGTACCGAGTATCATTCATGCCTTAGCACGACTGTGGCAAGAGTTGTATTTCTATAGGACTTTCAGCCTGAGTGCAAAGAATGTTAAGGAATTTATCTTTGTAATACTGAAATAAATGCTATCGTCTTTAAACTACAACTAAGGACACCTTGACTTTTCTAAAGTGAGTCCTAAAGTGAACATATTTAGTCTCTGACAAAATCAGGAGTGGGGAGCAATTTCAGCAAATATATTGTACCTATTCCAAAGGACAATGACTTACAAAGGAGAGAAGCAGAGGTCTATTCAATTATCTTTCTCCTAGAAGTGAATTCTACTTGGATTATGTGGAATTTCCAGATCAAAGGAAAACTGATTCAGAAACCTAGCCACTTTTAATTGCTTTGAAACTAGGTTTTAATTATAACACTTTCTCCAATTATACCTTTATTTTCCTTGAACCTGATTTTAAAAGTGTACAAGGTAGTTTTAGTGGAAAAAGATTATAAAGTTAATATTTTGAATAATATAAAGTCCATTCAAAACTGCAAAGAAAGACTCCATGAGCATTTCTTTCATCTATTCATGTAACTTGTACCTTGCAAACTGGTATCATCAGCAGCATCAGTAACAATCTCAAACATAGGTACCTCCCCACACTCCCCAAATCTGTGCAAATTACCTAATAAGGAAAGTTCCTTGTGAGTTAAGATACTCAAATGCTTAAAAATTCCCAAACCAATATCCAGGGAATGTTTCTTCTTGAGATCCCATTTATGGTCTCAAAAGTGAAAACACGTAAAGTAATCATAATAATCACTTTCCTTCAGGGTTTTATGGCTTGGCAACTTTTACTCATCGTCTCAAAGTAATCTGCAAACAATGGTACCACAAGCAGTGCTGATTCCTGCCAGGGCTACATCTGTTTATCAGGTAATAACTAGTGTGGATTTCCATGGGTCGCTTTCAGTCCTTGGTGATGGCAGAGCCCCTACAGAATATGGGAGAAGACTCGAACTGGATTCTTTCTTCCCTTTGCAATTCAAAGCATAAAGCAGTTATATATCTCACAATAACTGGCATCTCATTTTACAGAGCTCCTCCTCCACTATACCTGTTAGCAACTATTCACAAAATTCAGGTGACCAACTCCTTCACAAAGGAAAAGAAATTAAGAGAAAATGACAGACAGGAGGTATGCCACCATATTAATGATAATTTGGGGTCCTCCAGCTGTCGTAGTTTTATTTGTGTCTTTTAGAATACAAACTGTTTGTGACAAAGATAATTATAATTGAGTAACACTGTTTCAGCCATTCCCCAGACTATTTATACATCCCCAGAATCTGCTAGATAGTTTTGGCCGGGTTTCCAGGGCTAGACCCACAGCACAGCTAGAAGGGCAACCCTGGTGATGATACAAGACGGAGCCAAACTGTAGGAATCACATTCTAGCCTCAAGAAAGCACCTCAAGTCCCAGATCCAGGAATAGGTTAAGTATTTATGCAAAGTGAAACAGGTCAGCCAGAAGTTTACCTGTACAGAGAGGAGGAAAACCAGAAAACACGGGATTGATCCTGCTGAAAAGGGCAGAACTGAATTTGAGTTTCCAGTACCTTGGAAGAAAATCCTCACCACACAGTTACTAGCTTAAAGTCTCTAAGATTGGAACTCATCACATTTTTTAGTCTCGTGTACTCACAAAGCATATTTTATTGAAGACCCAGTGGAACACCCCGTGCAGAAATACAACTCTGATTTCAATGTGAAAGAGTTCCATTTCAAAATGCCTTTGTCCTCATCACTAATCTGATAGTCCTATTATTGGCTTGTTCTATTCTAATGGATTTATTTTGTGATTGAGAAGTAAATAATTGCTTGGTCATTCATAATGTAATAAACTTTCAAATAAACTAAAAAGCTTTCTTAAAGAGGAAATTTGCAAGAGGAATAAATAGGCAGATAAATCAGAACTGTTATCTCTTTATAGTTTAGGAAGATACCAGACACCTGCAAGTGCAGACAGGAGAAAAAAATTTACCCTTTTCAGTAACTGCATTGAGGGTTATTCTTTTTAATCTGCTAACAAAGGAGCTGTATTGTTCCTTGGGTTTGCAGAATTCCTGTGGGCATCATAATAACAGATCAATCTCAGAAATATAACCTTCAATTTTACATGAAACAGAGATAGGGCATCATTTCCACTCTTGGTTGTGCTGACAGTATACATTATCAGCAAAGTGATTCCCAAAGAGAACAGAAGGCAGAGAGCTTGCAATGAGAAACATGCAGAATCCACAGATAAAAACAAGAAATGGATGGGCAATGTGTGTGGTAAAATATGCTTGGGTCTCAAGCAATGATGTATCATGTACTTGAGATATGACATATGGCACTTGCCTACAACCCTGGCTGGCTAAACGCCCAGTGCAATGTGGATTATACATAATTGCTTCACACCAGTGAAAAGCCCCTTCTGCACATTATAAACATATTCATAATAAATCCTTACTAATGAGACAGAAGATAGTGACTTGAAAAAATAATTTTAGAGAGGAGTACAGTGGGTTGCAGTACAATTGGTGCAATATTTTATGCAACATAGTACATTGTCTATCTAAATAGCATATCTTGAGACATGGCAAAATAGCAGGTTCTAGTTTCATGTTCTCCATGTGAATGTGTATTATCAAATAAACAAATTGCCCTTCTATATATAGTGCAGAAGTAAGTGATTGTTAAAGTATTTCTTAGTGGACATAAGACAAGACCCCATAGCACCTGAGCAGGCCCATTTCATAGACTTCTTCAAATCTTCTATAGTGTGGAAAGAAGAAAATAGCCCAGTATAGCTACCTTATCAATTTAAACCAGAGCTGCTTCAGCCAAAAAAGAAAAACCCTGTTCCCTACTTCTTACTGATTTTTATTTCATTTTCAAAAGTAATCTATTAAGAGCTACTTACACAGCCACAGCCATCTGCCAGCCTTGAGCTCCAATCAGAGGACCCCGTCCATATCTCCTAAGCTAATTACGGGCCAGTCACACTTGAACTCCATTTTATGCTACACGTTTTTTTCTAGGATATGTTCATTGTATGTTCTTATTTTTTCAAGATTTCCTTTAATGGCTTCTGGGGACATTGTGGAGCTCCAGCAGCAGGAGGACACTAGCTCTCAGCTCTGCTTGTTTAATGAAAAACATTTCCATCACCTCCTCACAGCACCACCACTTCCTTACCTATAATTATGCTATTTGGTTCTTACTATAAAGTGCTAGAATTATAGAAACAGCTCATATGAAATGTGCAGACTGATTGCTTGTAAAACATTTGGCTCTGCCCTTGCAGGAATAAAGCTGGTTTATGCTCTAAATAAGGAGTAGGTTGCAATGCCACATGGCTGCTCATTATCACTACATGAAACTAGCTATAATAAAAAGCACATGCTCCTTGAGTTAACTCCTAAATTGACTGGGCTCAAGTTCCCTGACAATTCCATTTCCACAGCTCAACATGTGTGTTTCTGAGACACCCAGCAAGATGGCAGGAGGGGTAGAACAGATGTCTGTCGCTTGTCAACAGGAACCAATCACAGCAAGGTCACTGGATTTTTTTATCCAAATTTCTTCAACTGCTTTCACAAACTGTATCCTCTGACTTTTATTATATATTCACTTGCAGCCTTTGCTGCTTGTCTGCTGTTCCTGGTATACATCTGGGTGTTGTCAGGGTCCATAAATCTGTCTGACTACTGCCAACTGTTACCCACATGAATTCCAAAACACGACATCATTAGATTTAGATGTATCAGGAAAATAATCTGATCCTATTTCCAGAAAAGTCTACCTAATTTCTGTCATGGATGTCAAGGGCAACCAATCACCTGGAGAAGCCAATCACTGGTTTGTAAAAAAAGCATGCATTTGAAGCCCAGTTTTTTGGTTTGTTTTTTTTTTAAGGAAGTCTCAGTTCCTTAATGCCTTCTTATTGTGGTTTCAAAAAACCTCAAAGCAGTGATTATCAATTTATTTACATCTTCAACATACAGGGAAGCTACAACTGAATTCTCACTGCTTTATTGGGAAGCCATTAATTTCCTTAATCCCGTCCTGCAGATAAAGAAACGGAGGCACAAAGCTGGTCAACTTTATCACGTGTATTTAATTTGTTAGATTTCTCAAGATTTGCTCATTACACTCTTGAGACTTTAGTCCTTTGTTAAATCTTACATTATTTTTTATTTCAACATCTTCAGAAATATTTTGAAGTTTTCTAATTACTTCTTGAACAGAAATAATCTCGCAAATGCACCAGTGCATCTGCATCTGATGAATACATTTTCAAAACATCCATGAGCAGCAGGAAGTTAAATAAAGCAGAGATGATAAATAAAACTTTCCAGTGGTGGACAAAATTTATTTGATGTCTTAAACACTTTACAAATATGGACAAGTGAAATGTTCCTCTTTTTAGAGATGGAGAAACCAAGGCACAAACTGATTTAAAAAAAATAGACAAATAAGAAGAAAAATATGGATGAAAGCCCAGATTTCCTGATTTTCATTCAGTGCACTAAGTCAGAACAGCCAGACTGAATTCTGATCTGGCTCTTAGACGTTAATACATATGCAGAAGCATTTGAAATTTTCAGGCCTTTTTAATAAATTTGAATAAACAAGTAGCATATAAAAGCTACCTTTTATAGTGATACGGCTAATACTGCTCTCTATTACACATCATGTTTGAAAATTTCTATCAGTATTATGTCAAATGAGCAAATAGTAAGAAGGCCATGTTAAGCAGTGCACACCATGCTGTGAAGCTTTTAAACTGTGATTTACGTTTTTATTCTTCATGGTCCCAATATATTAATCTCCGTATTGAGAAATCATCTGCATTTATAACATTGCAGATTCAATGTGCACATGTGTATGCACACACACTCACACGCACACTCAAAGCTGAGACCCATGCCAGCTTCCAGATGAATAACTATCAGTTTGACGAAAACTCACTCTTGTAAAGGAGCTGCATGTGCCTTGGACACTCCCAGGTGCCTAAGATCAATAAATATATTGATCCAGGTCTTCTACAATGACATTTTATTTTTTTTCCCACTGAACAGAGAAAAAAATAGATGGGTCAGACAAGTGAGTAACTGCTGCTGATTCTGGCTTCCCTTGTCATTGAAAGACAATGCTCTCTGAACTTTATGCAGGACTGTGAAAAATGTGGATGGCTGCTTCTATGTGTGATAGACTTTTCGGTCCCAGTTTATATAAGACCAGCTAATGTTTGATTGCTTTCTTTATACTCATTCTGTGAACTCTGCCACTTTGAGAAACAGAACATTATATAAAAGAAAACACTGAGAGATTTTTATCACGGACACTGAAAATGTCCAGCTTTTAAAAGGATTCATGATAGATTCAAAACCCACATAGTGTATCTTGCATATAGGCACTGCATATTCTAAAAATATTGCCCAAATGGTAGTAAATAAAGAAAATCTAAGAAGCCCTTTTTTCAAGCTTGCCAAGTTGTTCAAGAGCATATAAAATTTTATTTCTTTATGGCCAATTGATATGCAAACAGCAGCTCAATGTAGGCCCTATTCATAATTTCTATGACTAGATTTGTTTTTGTTCTTGTATGAAAGGCAGTTAACTGCTGTATTTTAAAATTCTGTTTACATAACATGATCCTGGAACATTGAGACAAATTCTAGGAAAAAGACAAGTCACAATTACTGATAATATGGGATAAAATGTCACCAAAAAAGTTGTAAAAAAATGTCAGTTTGGGACAAGGGGCCTTCCAAAATGAAACCATGAAGCCTGGAGCCATAACAGAAATATCTGGAAATTCATAACTTTCAGCCCAAAGAAGCAAATTTTTATTCCTTCCTTTTTTTTTTTTTTTTTTTTTTGTAAATTGAATTTTGCTGATCCCTTTTATACCAAATTACCATTCAAGATGTTACAAGAAGTCCCCAGGAGAGAGATCCTGGACCATTACATTTATATAAACCAAGTACAGTATGACTTGGGATAAATCAGGGCATGACATGCTCGGTACAAAGCAAAGCAGTCATCTGGAGGACCAGCTAAGCTGCGTGAATCATCCAGGCCATCTTGGGAAATCCACACAACAGTTCCATCTCCACTTCTGCATTTACCAGAAATATGATATACAACTTTAAGTGCATGTCAGTCAAATCCAATCTTTTTTTCGTTGTCCCTTACAAAAAAAAATTTCTTTCCTGATAACTCTGAGTAATTGTCATTGCTGGAGTTCTCAGTGAACCTGTTGTTCCTTGCAGAATGGCAGAAAGAAGAAAAGCTGTAGATGGTCCACAAACAGCATCAATAGTATGGTGTTTGTTCCTCATCTTGAGTTTAGTGCCATTTCTAGCTGTGTCTGTATATGAAACTGTAGCAGATTTACACCATTAAAAAATGTACCTCAAGTATTTTAACAGAGGTGGTAAGATGTTAGATTATGTGTGTATAAAAATATGCACCATTGTTTGTGCCTAAGCTGCCGTGAAAACTAATAGAGAAAATTCGTCCAAATCAAGTGGCATTTTTCCTCTGTGTCCTTGTGATTACCGAAACACGACTATTTGAGTAGGAGGTGTCTTCTGATTACTGATGTTTTTACACTTAGAGTTGATTTACATCAAAATGCAGAATCCAAACTGAAATACTATTCCTGTGCTTTAGCTCACAAGACTTTCAGGTGTTCAAGACTAAGACTCAGATATTGGGAATGCAGATTTACCTCTGTAAGAGACTGGAACCTGACTAGTAGGACAGCTGCATTCACAGCTTGCTGCTTTCTGACTTCAGAGAAGCAGCAACATCTCAGAAACTATGCAGCAAAATCTGCTCTCTTCTGTTAACTTGGCAGCCCTCTAGCAGGCGTGGGTGGCCTCCCAGAAAATGACCAGCCAAAGATCAAGGCAATCAGTAACTCCATCTGTTCCCCCACTCTGCAGCAGCCCGACATCCCTCACTCCAGGACAACCCTTGGGCGTTAAAAGTTCAAACTTTCGTGGATGGCATAAACTAAGAAAAAATTTAAATTAAAGAGCACTGAAGTGAAAAGTACATGGAGGAATCAGCTGGGCTAGGGGTTTTGAAATGAGATGTTGATACATTTTATCTGGATATGCAAGTTAACATTGGGCCCAGTCCCTCAGAACAAACAGGTTTTCAGGGAGATTTCTCTGCATGTAAGGCATGGAAGAGCATTCCCAAATGAGCTTTATGGTGACCTTTCTTGTAAAAAGAAATACCCAGCTGCATTTCACATTTTGTTAATAAAATCCAGTGTGAGCTGGAAGTGGGACTGACAGGACACAGTGGGGTGCAGGCATAGCTGACAGTTCCCTGTGGTGTGGGGTGCCCCAGGGCAGCAGGAAAGAGCCTGGCAGCCTGGGCCGATCCCACTGCCCCAGCCAGAGGCAGGACATCAGGAGCAGCAGGAGCAGGCCCGGCTTAGCAGGGCCCATAGCTGAGCAGGGCAGGGCTCTGGGTGCTGACATAGGCTGTGGCTGAGGTGGGTGAGACGCCAAACTGGGCAGGTGGAGACCTGTAAGGCCTATTAATGCCCTGACAAAGAGCTCCTCATCCATGTCTGCCTGTTGCTAAATCCAACAATCCATGTTCAGGAGAGGAAATGCAGAGCAGCATGTGCTTAACTGAAGAGTTCAGACATAGGGACCCTGAATTTGGGTCAATCAGAGCTCCACCCAACCCATTCCTGCATCTGGCAAACATGCAGTCCAAGTTCAAATCATGGTGATGATGAAAGCAACTGAGTCGGGATTTCAACAAGGTCACTGAAATAATCAAAACAAGATTTAGGGTGGATACTAAATACATAGTTATTATGTAATGTCTATCATATACATTGCTCCCTTCCTCATGGCAAGGAAATTTCCACCTCGCTATTACCCTTGTCCAAGGCCAGGATAAACCTATCATGCTGTATCTAATGGATAGTTTCAAATTCTTTGACTTTAAAATTTAATGAGCCACCTACTCTTTCACAACAGTAATTGTTTTCCACATACTGCTTATTCATAAAATATGTATCTTATCCTGACTCTTCACTTCCTATTTAGTCTAGTGAACAGATCCTCTGTTCTGCACAGGCAGCGCTGTCACCACACTTTAGGTCCGAGGACGTGCAAAAACCTTTGTACAATAATTATGTGAAGTTAGTGGGGTAGAAGAAAATGTTATCAGCCATTATCTCTTGCTCTAGAGGATGTGAGGAGAATATAAATAAATCCAGACACCGCAAAAGCTTTGCTGCAAGCTAGGCGATTAAAGTATTTCAGATTCCTACAAGTCTATTTAAAGCAACTTAAATCTTTTTGATGGCCAGTAGTTCACTCCAGCCTAGCTGCTTGCACAGATTAAGCTTCCCTAACACACTGCACAAGAGGGCACAGGAAAATGGCTTCAGCTCCTGATGAACATTAATACAGATAAGACATTAAACTACAGATAGATCTTCAGAAAATGTTTTAGGCTACTTTTGTTTACTTTAGAGATAGACAGCCCTTGTAAGGCTTAGTACTGTTGCACAGGCTCATATACTGCAACCTTCACTTACACTGGTAAGACTTCCACATTCAGGGCAGTAGCAGGTCAGAGGTTGTTTTGCAACAGCTTGCAGAGCTTGGGAACAATTTAACTCTCTCTCCTCTCTGTCTGTCTGTCTGTCTGTCTTTCTTTCCATCTGTCTGTCTGTCTCTCTCTCTTTCCTCTCTGTATCCAGAAGCACTTTCCAGCATTTGCTGACAATATTGATAATAACAGCTCTACCACAGCTGGATTGACCAGGCCATGTGCAGGCTATTTGGAAGGCCATGCAGTGCTTCCACTGTCTGAGTGCCTAGAGCTGATCACAGAGAAGTGAACTCAGCTTACTCACTGCCGAGGAAGAAGCCTAGTGCTAGTAAGGGAGGGGAAAGAGGACGGGAGTGGATGGAAGAGAAAAATACTGTTTACTTGCATCACTTTAGCCATATCTAAGGTTTCAGTAAAGACAAAAAAAATCTTATCTTTCATTTTACAGCACATTTCTCCCATCACCATCCCACCACACTGGGATACAGTACAGACTATAATCAGCCTCAAGAAAAATGAGAAATATAAGAGTCATCTGTCTTTCGGCATAAACCTAAGGAAAAAAAATATTATCTTAAAACTAGAAAAACAGACATATAGCCTAAAGAAGTCTGGTCAGTAATTTGAGTTATACAGGAGAGGCAAAGCTGACTATAAAAACCAAATGCCCTCACAAGTGACAATATCTATCATGAGTTACAGAATCACAGAATTATCAGGGTTGGAAGAGTCCTTCAATATCATAGAGTCCAACATCAACCCAACACCACCATCATCACCCCCAAAACCATGCCCCAAGTCCAACCATTAAGACACCACCCAAGCAAATTCCTGCTGTTGGGAACCACCCCTTGTCTCCTAACAGGAAGAACTAACCTGAAAAGCACTAATTCCTTTGTGCTCTGCTTGAAACCAAACAGTTTTGGAATCCTTGGTTGATGGTCACTATTACACAACTGGAAAGTCCATGGCTTTAAGCCAAGACCGCAAGGCCACCAAGCTCCAGGAAGACCCTCTGGACATCCATGCAAGACATGGTACCTGCTACAGGAACTCCACTAATTGCTAAGCTCTTGTCTTCAGTTCTTAAGCTAGGTTCATTCTAACTAATGCTAGCAACATAATATATTTCCTGTGAGGAGTATTGTGCAGTTTGGAAATACTTATTTTTTTATCAAACAACTGATTATCCATGAAAAAATGTCCTTTGCTTTCTATCAGTCATACAGTGTTTTCCTGACAGTCTGAGCTGTCTGTATAAACCAATATGCTTGGTCTGACTTTATCCATGTCTCCAGATGGCTATAATCTCGCTTAGGTTTGTTACTCTATACTTCTGATCACATCAGAAGAGCTCAGCCTTTAGCTCATGTACCGTGTACAGCCTGCAAGGAGAACTAACCCATCGGAGCCTGCTCAGAGTGGACTGCTCTCCATTGCCATAGCTCTCCAGACTGCACTGCCCTGGGTCCTTAACACCATCCTGACCTTGCTGAGCTGCACAGCACAAGTGCCTCTATATATTCCATTTTCTTCTGTCACTTCCAGGACTGAGGTAGCATCATCAGAATCAGTGGCTTTCACCTCTCCCCAGTCATCAGAATGAGCCATAGGGTCTACTCTTCCAAGAAGACTGGATCCAGTTGGATCACATAATTCATTTAGAAGAGCTGAGCACCATGCCTCAGTGTCTGCTGTGAAATCTGAGAAGACTGATGGACTATTGATGACAACATAACACTGCCCTAGCAGGAGAATGAAGACAGCCTGCCAAACACGACTGATTTGCTAATGATGCTTATCTGCTGTAATCATCCAGAGAACTGGAAATGGCAGAGCGGAGAGAAGAAAATCCTCAGGGAAATCAGTTTGAGACAAACTTCTGGAGTCAACCAAAGGAGTAGGAAGGGTCTAATTTGTGAAAGACTCTTATTAGAGTTAGAAATAAAGATGTGCAAAACTTCATGAAACTTCTAGTCTTTGAAAGATGCAATTATTAATCAGAGCACCTATGAAGGTAAGAGTGGAAATGTTCTGTGGGAGGGTGACCTCAACCTTTCCAGGGAGTCAGCACAGCTCTTGGAGCTGCGGACAGCTGGACTACGGGGCTCCACGTACCCAAAGGAAAGCAAATGAGTGAATGCTCTGCCATGCCAAATTAAGACACGGAATTCATTGTGCATTAGAACCTATGACTGCTTCATCACTGCAGAACGGAGTGAACCTCCAGAAGAGGAATCTAACACAGATTATAACACATTACAGTTACAGTCTATTCAAGTTCAGGAATAAAGAATATCAGGACAGAATTCCAAAGATAATTCATACGTAAAAATTAGATATACATCTATTGGGCTTAAGCTCTATGTTCCCAACAAAGCATCTTCCACTATTTTGACAGTTCTCATTGACTGATTTTTTTTTTTTAGTTGGACTTCCTTCACATGAGAAACTTCACCACCTTAACTACAAACAAAAACCTGAATTATCCAGGAAAAGGGTACACAGTTCACGTATAAACCAGGCCTGGCAGATTATCAAAGATAACTAGGGCATATAGAAAAGGTTTTACAGTTCTGCCATCTGTCCAAAATGATCTGTATTACCCATGGAAATGGCCTAAGGGCAGCCTGATTGTTCCTTGATATGCATCTCCCACATGCACTTCTATCCTGCAGAAGGCAAGAAGGACTTTCTCTGCCAGATCTCTGTTGTCAGTAAGTTGTCAATAGCATTGCTGTAATGGAGCATTATCTGATGTTCTTGTCATGTTAGATATATTCAGGCTGGTTTTGTTTCCTCTTTCTCCTGTTCCTGTGGATCTTGTCCATTTTTGAAGCACTATTACTAAAATAGCAGTTGGCTGCAGAAAATGAAATCTTATTTTAGTCTTATATGCAGTCTGTCAAAATCCACAGTATTCCGAAATGGGATTTGCTACAATTTCTGTTTTATACAATAAAATTGGAAAAATATTTCAGATGATGTTAAAATATTCCTTTGCCATTTAGAATACAGCAGTGCTCTACATTGAAAGAATTGCAGGTTACTCCCCTGCAGAGGAGAGAGAAGATTGTAAATGATCAATATCAAGAACATCAATAGCTTACTAACAACCTAAAAATCAAAAATTTACTGTTTAAAAATGAAAACACAGATGCTCAGTGAACACAAATTGATTCGCAGATAACATCAGAAAATCCGAGGTATAAAATGAGATGTAACCACCAAAGGACATAAAAGGCAATGGGAAAAGCTTTTATAAATACATCCAGGATAAAAGGCGGAGAGCATTGCACCGGTCTTAAGCAGGAATGGTGAAAAATGTATGAAGGAATGTAAAAGGACAAAGTGTTCAGTGCCTGAGCCTTCATAAAAAGAGTATTTGTGATCAGATTCTTAACACATTTCAGTGATGTGGAACACTTGCTAGAATAAGAAGAGAACAGATAGCAAATATTTAGCTGTGACGTGTCCATGATAACAGAGCCTGCTGAAAGGTTAAGAAATAATTGAAACAATCTGGACTACTTTGAGGGCACACAGAGGACTGATGAGAACAACTATAGTGCTCTTTCACAGAAAGGGAAAAGACAAAGATAGAAAATTGTAGGCTACTCAGTTTAAGTTTAATACCTGGAACAATACCACAACAAAATGTGAAACAATCTGTGTATAAGCATCTAGAGATATAAACGTGGTAAGAAACAGCCAGCTTGTATTTATCAAAATAAAGTGTGCTAAACCAAGCTAAGTTCTTTCCAAGTGAATAATTTGGCTTTTCAGAATAATTTGTCTTTTTGAGTGGAAGAAGGTAGTAAAGAAAATGGATGTTGAAGTTGTTGCAGTCTCAGACAACATTCTCCACAAACAAACTCAGGAACATGGCTTTTATTATATTACCATAAAACAAGCCCGTCAGCTGTGGAAAACACCTGCTCAAAGAATAGTCAATATTATTCTCAATTCCAGCTTGAAATTGCACAAGCTTTTGAAATACTGAAATCATTCATAGCGCAGAGCTTCTGTTCTCAGCACACCTGTAATGGGAAGGGGTGATTTCTGGCAAGCAGCGAGAGCAGCCCTGTGCAGAGGAAGTGTCCCAGACCTTATCTGCACTTATCACCAGACAAGACAGTTAGTCTGGAAGCACTAAAACATCTCTGTTGGAGGGAGAGCAGCTGCTAAGCCAGTTCTCTGCCTGTGCTGGGTGACTGTTGGTGTCAGGACAGAGGAGAGTAGCCACTACTGTGTTCCAGTGACCCTGATTGCCAGTGACTGCCAGTGCAATTAGGAGTTTTATCCCCATCTGTAAACCAAACTATTCCTAGGAAACAGTCGTTGGTATTGTGCTACATCACTGTGGCATCTGGCTATGCTTGAGTTTCTCTTCCTTGGTACCCTTTGTTCTGAAGATCCTATGACTCTGACAGGTGGAGAAAAATGCCTCTCTTGTAGGGCACCTCAAAAAGCGTCTTCTTCAGCATTTCAGTAGAAAGAACGGGACAAACACCTGTCTCATATCCTTGAGGTACAGCAAACAAATTCAACTAGGTTGTACCAACCCTGTGCTGCATGTCTGGTAACAATCTCAGATAGGAGAGGCACATGCCCATGTAAATTCATCCAGCTGATCTTTACTGTTTCAAGTTCAAAGTAGCTGCAATTTTATCAAAATATTCACCAGTTCACAGATTGTACAATAATATATTTTTACAAATACACAGTTACTGAATTGACTTCCAGATCTTTAATTACTAGTCCTAAATATGAAATTACCATAAAATAGATAATTTGGGAAGAATTAAGGGATTATTTGAATACACGGCATGTATCATTATTTTGCACGCATACATTTGTTTCCAAAGAGATGTACATTTGTTTACATGGAGTATCAGTAAGCTATTTATTATATTTCTAAGTTACTGATTTTCATCAACTGGCATACATGAACTGAGCAATTATCTGAGCAATTGAGGCATACATGCAGTCCCCTATAGTAACTTCAGCTGACTGGCTGACATAGTTAGTTGGATCACATTGGATAGGCTCACATGTGCTTAAGCCTTGTATTACATCTGGACATAGTTCACTATATTTTTAGTAATATTTTTTAGACTTTTCTAAGTTTTTTATTAATATATAATAGTCCTTTAATAATAAAAGCAGTTAAGACTGGTTTTTTTCTCATTTTTAAAAAAGGAGATCAAGTCGTAGGTTCTACTATAACTACGAAGTAAAACTACATCTTTAATAATAAATATTCTGTGACTAAAATGCTTCTTTTTCTGTCAGCTTTCCTATGGGTCATTTTCTTTCAATAAGCAAAGTCAGGGACAGCTACTAGACCATGCAAGACTCATCTCTCCCTCAGGAGGGTTTTAAATTATAGCTTACCTTATTGGATTTAACTTCAAGTAGAAACTGATCTATAGGTTCTGCTTGAGGCCTTTGTGGTGTCACAGAAATTAAGTTACTTGCAAGAGTCACCTAAGGGCTTGTCTACAGAGGACACTCAAAAAAAGGGGTTAGATTTCATCCAAAAGCAAACAGTACAAAGGCAGAATGCCTGTAATTAACAACAAGTTAAGACTAAAGTGTAATGGCAGATACCTTGAGTACTGTGTGCACTTTTAGGCACCACAACATAAAAAGGACATTCAGCTATTTTGGAGCATTCACAGGAGGGCCACAAGGATGGTGAAGTGTCTGCAGGGGAAGCCTTATGAGGAGCAACTGAGGTCACTTGGTTTGTTCAGGCTGGAGGAGACTGAGGGGAGACCTCATTGCAGTCTACAACTTCCTTGTGAGGGGAAGAAGAGGAGCAGGTACCAATCTTTTCACTCCTGTGACTAGTGACAGGACTCAAGGAAGCTGAGTCAGGGGAGATTTAGGTTAGATTTCAGGAAAAGGTTCTTCACTCAGAGGATGGTTGAGCACTGGAACAGATTCCACAGGGAAGTGATCACAGCATCAAGCATGACGGAGTTCAAGAAGCGTTTGGACAATGCTTTCGGGCACACAGTGTGACTCTTGAGGGTGGTCCCATGAAGGGCCAGGAGTTGGACTCAATAATCCTGATTGGTCCCTTTCAACTCAGCATATTCTATGATTCTAAGTTCCCATGTCAAACAGCAAGTGCTATGACATCTTTGGCTTCTTAGATTGCTGCTCTCAGCTTGATGAGGGTGAAAAGCAGGGAAGGGAGGAATCTTCATTACAGGTCCAAACCCACAAATTCATTACATTTGAGTCAACAGCTAGGTGTTGTACCAAACTTACTTCTGCATCTCCCATCAAAATAAAACACCTATGTGCCAGGTTATTGTCCAGCCAAAGCCATTCTAAGAGAGAAAGGAACTGCGCTAGAAGAGGCAGTAGCTAAGCAGTCAAAAGGTCAAGGGGAAAGGGAAAAATAAGCCTCTGGTTTTGTCCACTTCCAGAATTCTGAAGAAATCTTCTCTGATGTCTTCTACCTCATTGTGACAGAAATGCTACTGTAAAAACAGTTCGTGAGTACTTATGCTACAGGTTAAGTTGTAAAGGTGACAGGTAGCTTTTTTCTGCTGGGTTGTGTACTGACTGAAGGTCACGGACTAGAGAGATGCAGTCCCTGAGGTACTACAGAGTTCACTATTGTTGATAGCAGTGCTAAGACCTCGTTAGGGAACACTTGCAGCTCAGAAATTAGCATGAACATGTGCCTAATGTCTGCATTCAACAGATTTATCAGGTTCCTCTGTAGCACTTTGTCCACCCAGCCTCTTGTGACTGGCTAAAATTTCAGTGAGTCCTCTCATAAACTTTAGGACAAGAAAGCCTCTGGTCTACTCTTTACAATATCGCTAGGTCCTGGCATTTGCCAATTTGTGTGGAGCAATCTACATCAGAATTTAAGTTTTAAATATATGCTATGTATGTTAGGAATTTAATTCTAATAACCTCAAGGACAGTGTTTTGAATAGTTCTCCTAAACTAATTAGTTGAATGGCTTTTTAAATCTTAACTGATAATAATTTTATTGTCACAGATAATAATCCAGAATGCATCTAACAATCAGTGTAATTATATCCTTCACTAATTTTTCAGTAGGTAAGCTTTATCAAGATAACAGGTCCTTTGCATTAGCTGGCACCGTGCATGGTTACTGTGCTTTGGAAGCCTCAGGAAAAAAGAAAACCTGGTTCGGGCAAACACCTCTCAGTGTCTGCAAGGTTTTCTTTTCCCTGTTTTCTCACCATTCCTCTTCACTATCACAAAACTCTTTGGTGCTAACTCTGATACATCAGAAACCTCTGCTTTTTTGAGGACAGAAAACAATTTCATATTGTAGGATCAGAAAACCAAGGCAAGGAAATGTACTGAGGTATTTTGGCTTGGTGGGCTTTTTTGTTGGTTTTTTTGGTTTGTTGGTTGGTTGGTTGGTTTTTTGGATACACTTAAAAATTAGACAAAATTGAGAGCCAGTATTAAGTGAAACAGGAATGATTGTGCATGAAAAGGTAATAAATTAATGAAGAATCATACAATAACCTTGCTTTACCAAAAAACCCAACAGTTTCACTAATGAAATAATTTTTATTTGAGATCTTTAGGAATACAAACAATATTAGAAATTGTCTGCAGCTTTGACAAAACATCTCAGAAATTCAGGGCATGTGGTAACTAAAGATGAGCACTCTATCTAGAACAGAACTTAGTAACTTTCCACTCTGATGTCACAAGCTAAAAAGCAGTAACTTTTAACTTACCTTTAAAGATCAAGCTTGTGTAGAACTTAAGGTGTAACTTCCTGCTCTTAGTCTTGCACTTCACTGACATTCAGTGTCAGTACAGTTCCTTCTAGCCATGCAATACTTACATCTGCACTAATGGACCTATCATCACTGACAGCCAAATGCTGAAGTCCTTACTTAGCATCTAGCCAACATTTCCTCAGGATGATGTCAATGGAAGTTCTGAGGTAGATATGAGTGAAATGCTGACAGACCATGCTGCCACAGAGCACGGAAGTATAAGTTAATTGTCATTGCTTTCATTTGAATGAAATACAGGGAACCAAGAGACATACCTGAACAAAACAGGTCTGAAACCCTAGTTACTCAGTTCCACTGGACTTTAATTTACTACACTCTATTTCAGCTACCACTATATAACTGATGCTGAAGTTGTTTTGACTTAAGAAAATATGACATCATTTTTATGAGAAAAAACAATACAGATGTCACCATAATCTTGTTTTAGGGTTATATTTCTAATTTAAACTCTGTAGGACAAGTTGGGCGACTGAAGTTAGGGATTGTGGATAGCAGGAGAATATAGTTGGTTTAAGAATGTTTATTAAAAAGCAGCCTTAGTAAATCATTCAGCAGAGCAGTGAGGATTAAGGAAACCACTCAGCCTGAATCCACAACATCTGCAAATCTGACGTTTATAGTGGCCTCTGTATTGCCCGGACCTTTCGCAAACTATTTTTAGTGGCTAATTGTCCAGCTGCATTACATCTTCACCTAGTTTCTCCTTCTTAGCCAAAAGGAAATTAAAACACTGAGGAAGCACAAAGGCCAAGCTGAATATTAAATGGCATTGGAAATGCTAGAGTACTAGGATATAAATGCCTTGGGAAAAAAAAAAAAAAAAGGAAAAATCATCACAGGAAAATCTATCTATTTTTATGAGGGGGGCATTTAAAAAAAAAAGATTGAACTTGTCTGTGCAAGTGTGTTGCAAAAGCATATCAAAGGGCTTTTGTGGCAGGATAAAGCAAAAAAGAGATACAAATTAGAGAGCGGCTTTTAAAAAGCAGATTAAAACAGTAAGAGATAAATGCAAATGAAGGGTCAAAGCGGCATGAAGCCAAGGGAGCAAAGATGCGCGGAAAATCCAGGGCAGGATGGAGAAATGGATAAAAGACAGGCTGTATCAGAGGCTTGAGCTGTTACAGCAGCATCACTGAGGGCTGGATAAGTTACGGGCTTCTGTCAGCAGTGGTTTAGGAGTATTAGGTTTGCCTGAACCAGTCTGCCATTTCCTCAGATGTGTTTATCAACTCTCTTTGAGGGCAGCTGGCCCCTGGCACTTCACAGCTCTGAGGGGAAGAGCAAGAATTGATTCTTCATGATTGATGCTGCTGTGCTTGAATAAATTCACTAATTCCTCTGCACAGCTGCACAGCAAGTCCCCCTCATCCCCCAAGCACAGCTGGAATGCAGCCTGTGTGCACTACATGAAGCCGTACACTGTAACAGCCCCTGTTTATGGCAGACACCTGTAATACTTCAGCAGTCTGCTACTTCATCGACTGGCTGGAGGGGAATTGAGCAGACATGCTGTTGTGCTAAGCAAGCTATGCAGAGTGGGGCAGAGAGATGAAAATCACAGTGAGAACCTGGCACATCCCAAGTTCTTACACAGATAATTCTAAAATGACAAGCCCAAACAAAATGTGATACATTACTGAATGCTTAAAAAGTTATAAATAGCTGAGGAATTTCTAATCTACAAGGAAAGTTTCTCATAGACTGCACTTCAGTGTCTTAAATTTAAGCTTTCTCATCTTAATTTCTTTGTTTTAAGAAGCACACAGTGCTTTCAATGTGAGAAGCCTATGCACAGGGTCTGTCTGAGAGGTAATCAGATATATGCAGATGGGCAGTCAGATACTCAGAACACTAGGTAGTGTTCTGCCAGCTCTGTTGTTAGCAGAGCAGTCTCTCTGCTTCGAACAGAGTTGACACCAGCCTTATTTTACAGTAAAAGTTCTCCATTTACAGTCTCCAGATTAATTTATGTTCATATTAAGATAAGCTGGAACTAGATAAATTTAGAGAAGCAGTCCAAGAGAAGGAGGCAAGAAAGATGAATTACCTTTTCTTTTCTCCTAATACTTTAGAGTTGCAATTCTAAATTTTATTTAAGCCTCAACTTGTCCCTAAGACTAGTTTTACTTGCGTGCTGATTTTTGGTCACCTGAAAGCCAGAAATATTGTAATAATCTAAGAGTCCATTGAATTCAGTGATGTTAGGAGGGATTTTTTTGTCTATACATAACATACACAGATTCTAAATGAACAGTGCTTCATCCTTTTAAACTCTCTTGCTCTTTTTCAGATGCTCTCAAGTCATAATAAATTACACATGCATGCAAACTTTTTAAAGGACCATCCCCTGTACTGCTGTACACATTTCATTATATTCAAACCTGTTGTACTGTACCTAGATTCTGTACTGCCAGGACTTGGTGTTCCCATCATTAGATTATAAACTGCATGAAAAAAAGGCAACATCTCTCTACTGAAGTATACCATCAAAACCTAAAGGCAGACATCAATATTAAAATATAAGCATGGTTAGCATCACATATTGCACAGTTAGTTAAATATCTTGGGGAGCTGAAATAAGACATTTCTATTTGCTTTTCTTCTGTTAGGAAAGATTCCCTGAAAATATAGAAAACACTATTTTTCTTTAAAACACAACAGTCGGGGCTTGGCAAACACTGAATGTTTTAATTCATCTGCACTTTTTCACTACCAGAGAGGCCCCCATTATTTTTAAGCATCCTTCTTCATATGCCAGCATGGCAGTAAATAACATCCATACTAGAAGCCAAATGGGTTCATTAGTTGTGCCTCCATCCATAGCTAACTGGCTCCGAAATACAGTCTTTTGCCAAGAATATCAGTAAGCACACATTTATCCAACGTTACTCCTCTGTGAAGATTGCCTTGCATCATCATTCAAAGTCCTAATGCATTGAGCTCCCACTTCATCTGGGGATGCATTTGGCCTGCATTACAACAGTGCTTCAGTTACTTCCTTTTAAAAGGGAGAGATTTCTTGACAGAGGAGGAGGAAAAGGGGCAAGGAGACAGCTCGATCTGGAGGACAGGATATACCAGACTGGATCAATGTTATAGCTGGTGATTGGGGTGTGCCGACTTCTTTCTACTCATCTTCAAACAGCTCTTGCAAATTTGTTAATGACACCCTAGAGAAAGGAACCCTACACAAAGTACCAGGACTGTTAAACTTGTAAAAAATAAGTGGTCAGGCATCAAGCTTGAAACATCCTGGAAGAGCCTGACTAGGACCATGATAGCTTGTCCCGTACAAGGAATTTTTTGGTGCTTTAGAAACTAGGAGAGGAGAAATGTCTAACTGAAAGCAGTATATTTAGAAGACACACTTTTTTCTTTTTGGTGTTACTGTTAACACTTTAGGTGATTTTACGTGAACACTTCCACTGTTCATTGAAGACTGTATTTGCATCAGGTCAGGAAAAAAAAGCCTGAACTTTCACTTTTTGGCTTTATCTCACTGGCACAAATCCAAAGGCTGACATCAAACCAAAGTACCTGCAGAAAGTACAGAAACGTAAGTCAGAATTTCTTCAGTTCTTTTCTTACAAAATAAATGCAAACATTCTTTATTAATCTTAAGTTTAGAAAGTGCTTGGAACCTGGTATGAGAGAGGTTGTTTGGGTTTTTTAGAAATTCATGTAGTTTTGGCAGCATCTGTACAATATTAAAGCATGTAGAATATTGAAAGCGTTTACATGTAAATGATTTTTCCTCAGTTGACAAAACCAGTTTCAGAGTCATAGACTTTGATTCCCTATTCTCATTGTCAAAAATTACACCACACTGCAGTAAGCTATGCTTAGATAAGTCATTTTTTGTTACATATCTAGGAAAAAAATTAGTAGACTCCTGAAGACAACAGCTTCTTCTTGTCTAAGGCCTCCTGCTGTTGAACTAAGCAAGATGGATATAAATTTCCTGGAAAAAAACAGAACAAGAAGAAATATCTCCAAGATGAGTTCAGAATGCCTTGCAGCGATGGCAAGGTATCTGTCTTTCCAGATACTGTGGTAATTCCCAGGAGTTCTGCTAGCAGTCCAAAAAGGAAACACAATTAGTGCTATCCAGGCCCCTCACCACAGCTTGCAGAAACAAACAGTACAGACATTTTCTAATGATATCACCAATGACTGTATTTCTGGACCTAGTGAAGGTCACCTCAGTGTTTTTGAGCAAAGCTTTTACGCATTTCTCACCTTCAGCAAAGCAGCTACTAATAAAGCAAAAATATATACTAATATAACAAGAAATGGAGTGCGGATAACACCGCTTGCAGAGGATGGAGGAAATTTTGGGGTCTCTCACTGGCTGGGATCAGGGAATGGTATATAGGTGTTCCATGGAGGATGGAGAAGGCCGGAAGATCAGCTCGGAAGAGGTCTGGGTGAATCTCCTGCTTCCCATTCATGCCAGTGCGAGGATTCCCTGGGGGCAGGGGAGGTGGCACCGATGGCTCTTGCCACTGGGCATGCTTCCTAGGGGAAGGCATGGAGCGGCGCAGCCCGGCGCACCGAGGGGCCGCCGAGCCCTGCCGGTGCCCTGCTGCTGTCCTCGCTGCAGGAGGCGGCGGGCACGGCACGGCACCCGCTCCGCTGTGTGCCACGGGGCAGCAGAGCGAGACTCTCGGGTCCGCTGTTTTAAAACAGGCTCTGATTAACTGTGAAGAAACATCTTTGCAACATGAAAATTCGGCCGCGTCCGCAGAAAACCCGGGATTCACGGCAGCCTTTCCCTCCGCTCCGCACCACCCGCCCCGCGCGGGGGGAGCCGCGGCGCCACCGCGACCACGGGAGCGGGCGCCGCGCCCAGCCACGGCCGGGGGAGGGCGGGGCGGCAGCGCTCCACCCTCTCGGAGGCGGCTCTGCCTGCCCTTCTCCCTGCAGCTCCAAGGAGCCGGCTCTCCCTCTGGAGGCCTGCGGCGGCATCGGCCGCGCTCCGCTGCTTATGTAACGCCGGGCCCGGCGGTGCCCGGGGCTCCCGCGGGGCAGCCCTGACGTGGAAGCCCCACTCCCGCGTCCAGAAGGCTCTCAGGGCATACCGAGCACCCCGGCAGCGCTCTAGAAAGGCACCCGTAGCAGCTTTCGTGTATGGCTCCAATAAGGGGGTATAGCTGAGCCCTATTCCTGTGGTACTTGGTGAACGTGGCGAACACTGCGGCCAAGCACTGGTGCATGAAAGGAGGTTGTAGCCAGGTGGGGGTTAATCTCTTCTTCCAGACAACCAGCAGTAAGACAAGGGGACATGGTCTTAAGCTCTGCCAGGGGAGGTTTAGATTGGATGTTAGGAAGAAATTCTTTACAGAGAGGGTAATCAGATATTGGAATGGGCTGCCCAAGGAAGTGGTAGATTTTCCGTCCCTGGAGATATTTAAGAAGAGACTGGATGTGGCACTTAGTGCCATAGTCTAGTAACTGGTAGTAGTGAATCAAGGGTTGGACTTGATGATCTCAGAGGTCCCTTCCAACCCGTATGATTCTATGATTCTATGATGATGCTATGATCTTTCCTTCCTGCGGCTGAAGCGCCGCAACCCCCTCCTTGCACGAACGCAGCGATCGCCCTGGGCTGTGCCGGGCGCAGCAGTTCAGCTCCTGCATGTTCGTTCTGGAGGAGCCTGCGGGAGACTAAGCAAACTGTGCAGCCTCTAGAAGTACACACATGCATGACTTCTGAAGGCCACCTGTGCCAACACAGGGATCTGGTAGTGCTCTGTTTGGCCATGGCAAGACCCAGCTCACTGCCAACAGGGAAGCGCTGCACCCAGCCTCAACCGGACCCCCTGGAGAGAACAGATCCTCCTGAGGGATGGGTTTTAGCGCTACCTCCATGGATCTGAGGACTGCTGAACCAAGTAATTGCCTAGGATGGTAGTCAGGTGGTAACACCAAGATTAGGATCAAGCAGTGTTTTCCCAGATGGGATGGGGAGGCAGTGTTGCAAACAAGGAGTCATTCCATGCAAACCCTTACGTACAAGTACCCCAATGCCATTCAAATGCTTTTTGCGCCTCGTGACACAGCACAAGTTCAGTCATAAAGGGGAAATAGCCTGTTAACCCCCTGTTCCTCTCACCACAACAATGGCAACTCATCCAGCCCCGTGCATCCTCACAGCTCTGATCTACTCTCAGCAGAGGAAGGAGGCTGGAGAAAAGCTGTGATAGGAGCTGTGGGGGTATAACATGGACTGCAATGCTATGATGCAGCCCACGGGTCTTCTCGGCACATCTGGCACGCTGAGCCACAACCCGCAGTAGCTGCCTGTCTGTTCAACAGCTCTGCCTGTGGGCTGCAGGTGCTGTCCTCTCCCCTCAGCAAGCGCATGTATTAATCTCCCGCTGGTAACGATTGCTGGCGTGTTTGCAGTGCCAGAAACCAAACACCTTGCTGACGAGGTTTCTGAAAAAACAAATGCATATTTTTGAAGTGTTGTGCTCAGGAGGATTTTTGTGGAGCTTTCTATTTCTTTCTATAACTTAAGATGAAAAAAAAAAGGCAAAGAATCATTACACCTCCACTGTCCAGCCTCCAGCACAGAAATAAACCAACAGGCTGGCTTGCCTGACAAGCTGTGAAGACTCAGATAATCCTGTCCAGCTTATTCTCCACTCAGAGGCAATTTGTTCCTTTTAAACCCCTTAACAGCATTTTGCCAAAGCTGCCATCAGGGAAATTGTGACACGAGCTGTGCAAATATTTACTCATCCATCCCCACGCTGCTTCCCGAAGAGGTTATTGTTCCCCCCACCCCCCTGCCGGCACGAAGCATAGCCATGAGTTAATTTGGTATTACTGTTAACACTCAGATTTTACTGAACACGTTTGTTTCCAAAGTGTTTTTCTTAGCAGAAAGCCCCCGGAGCCCGCACGCACGCTCAAGTCCGCCACCACCAAAACACCCAAAATCAGGCTCGTTACCCGTGGGTGCAGCCACGGGCTGTGTTATCTTAAAAAGAAAAACACAAAAACATCTGGAGGCCCCAGCGAGGATCGAACTCGCGACCCCTGGTTTACAAGACCAGTGCTCTAACCACTGAGCTATGGAGCCGCCGCTCAAAAGCCACCCCGGCTGTGTCTAACGAGCGGGCGCCGCCC